>JAJDFG010000421.1:7500-195976 GCA_021039105.1 Scomber colias | reverse complement strand
GATAAGGGATAAGGGATAAGGGATAAGGGATAAGGGATAAGGGATAAGGGATAAGGGATAAGGGATAAGGGATAAGGGATAAGGGGACGAAGGTGAGGAGACTGGGAGACGGGGACGAAGGTGAGGAGACTGGGAGACGGGGACGAAGGTGAGGAGACTGGGAGACGGGGACGAAGGTGAGGAGACTGGGAGACGGGGACGAAGGTGAGGAGACTGGGAGACGGGGACGAAGGTGAGGAGACTGGGAGACGGGGACGAAGGTGAGGAGACTGGGAGACGGGGACGAAGGTGAGGAGACTGGGAGACGGGGACAGAGGACGAAGCCTTTGTCGCCGTGTCTACCTTTGTGGCATCAACGGTTGCCACGGCGACAAAGCCTTTGTCGCCGTGTCTACCTTTGTGGCATCAACGGTTGCCACGGCGACAAAGCCTTTGTCGCCGTGTCTACCTTTGTGGCATCAACGGTTGCCACGGCGACAAAGCCTTTGTCGCCGTGTCTACCTTTGTGGCATCAACGGTTGCCACGGCGACAAAGCCTTTGTCGCCGTGTCTACCTTTGTGGCATCAACGGTTGCCACGGCGACAAAGCCTTTGTCGCCGTGTCTACCTTTGTGGCATCAACGGTTGCCACGGCGACAAAGCCTTTGTCGCCGTGTCTACCTTTGTGGCATCAACGGTTGCCACGGCGACAAAGCCTTTGTCGCCGTGTCTACCTTTGTGGCATCAACGGTTGCCACGGCGACAAAGCCTTTGTCGCCGTGTCTACCTTTGTGGCATCAACGGTTGCCACGGCGACAAAGCCTTTGTCGCCGTGTCTACCTTTGTGGCATCAACGGTTGCCACGGCGACAAAGCCTTTGTCGCCGTGTCTACCTTTGTGGCATCAACGGTTGCCACGGCGACAAAGCCTTTGTCGCCGTGTCTACCTTTGTGGCATCAACGGTTGCCACGGCGACAAAGCCTTTGTCGCCGTGTCTACCTTTGTGGCATCAACGGTTGCCACGGCGACAAAGCCTTTGTCGCCGTGTCTACCTTTGTGGCATCAACGGTTGCCACGGCGACAAAGCCTTTGTCGCCGTGTCTACCTTTGTGGCATCAACGGTTGCCACGGCGACAAAGCCTTTGTCGCCGTGTCTACCTTTGTGGCATCAACGGTTGCCACGGCGACAAAGCCTTTGTCGCCGTGTCTACCTTTGTGGCATCAACGGTTGCCACGGCGACAAAGCCTTTGTCGCCGTGTCTACCTTTGTGGCATCAACGGTTGCCACGGCGACAAAGCCTTTGTCGCCGTGTCTACCTTTGTGGCATCAACGGTTGCCACGGCGACAAAGCCTTTGTCGCCGTGTCTACCTTTGTGGCATCAACGGTTGCCACGGCGACAAAGCCTTTGTCGCCGTGTCTACCTTTGTGGCATCAACGGTTGCCACGGCGACAAAGCCTTTGTCGCCGTGTCTACCTTTGTGGCATCAACGGTTGCCACGGCGGACAAAGCCTTTGTCGCCGTGTCTACCTTTGTGGCATCAACGGTTGCCACGGCGACAAAGCCTTTGTCGCCGTGTCTACCTTTGTGGCATCAACGGTTGCCACGGCGACAAAGCCTTTGTCGCCGTGTCTACCTTTGTGGCATCAACGGTTGCCACGGCGACAAAGCCTTTGTCGCCGTGTCTACCTTTGTGGCATCAACGGTTGCCACGGCGACAAAGCCTTTGTCGCCGTGTCTACCTTTGTGGCATCAACGGTTGCCACGGCGACAAAGCCTTTGTCGCCGTGTCTACCTTTGTGGCATCAACGGTTGCCACGGCGACAAAGCCTTTGTCGCCGTGTCTACCTTTGTGGCATCAACGGTTGCCACGGCGACAAAGCCTTTGTCGCCGTGTCTACCTTTGTGGCATCAACGGTTGCCACGGCGACAAAGCCTTTGTCGCCGTGTCTACCTTTGTGGCATCAACGGTTGCCACGGCGACAAAGCCTTTGTCGCCGTGTCTACCTTTGTGGCATCAACGGTTGCCACGGCGACAAAGCCTTTGTCGCCGTGTCTACCTTTGTGGCATCAACGGTTGCCACGGCGACAAAGCCTTTGTCGCCGTGTCTACCTTTGTGGCATCAACGGTTGCCACGGCGACAAAGCCTTTGTCGCCGTGTCTACCTTTGTGGCATCAACGGTTGCCACGGCGACAAAGCCTTTGTCGCCGTGTCTACCTTTGTGGCATCAACGGTTGCCACGGCGACAAAGCCTTTGTCGCCGTGTCTACCTTTGTGGCATCAACGGTTGCCACGGCGACAAAGCCTTTGTCGCCGTGTCTACCTTTGTGGCATCAACGGTTGCCACGGCGACAAAGCCTTTGTCGCCGTGTCTACCTTTGTGGCATCAACGGTTGCCACGGCGACAAAGCCTTTGTCGCCGTGTCTACCTTTGTGGCATCAACGGTTGCCACGGCGACAAAGCCTTTGTCGCCGTGTCTACCTTTGTGGCATCAACGGTTGCCACGGCGACAAAGCCTTTGTCGCCGTGTCTACCTTTGTGGCATCAACGGTTGCCACGGCGACAAAGCCTTTGTCGCCGTGTCTACCTTTGTGGCATCAACGGTTGCCACGGCGACAAAGCCTTTGTCGCCGTGTCTACCTTTGTGGCATCAACGGTTGCCACGGCGACAAAGCCTTTGTCGCCGTGTCTACCTTTGTGGCATCAACGGTTGCCACGGCGACAAAGGGGCAGCAACGGTTGCCACGGCGACAAAGGGGCCAGCAACGGTTGCCACGGCGACAAAGGGGCAGCAACGGTTGCCAAAGCCTTTGTCGCCGTGTCTACCTTTGTGGCATCAACGGTTGCCACGGCGACAAAGCCTTTGTCGCCGTGTCTACCTTTTGTGGCATCAACGGTTGCCACGGCGACAAAGCCTTTGTCGCCGTGTCTACCTTTGTGGCATCAACGGTTGCCACGGCGACAAAGGGGCAGCAACGGTTGCCACGGCGACAAAGGGGCAGCAAACGGTTGCCAAAGCCTTTGTCGCCGTGTCTACCTTTGTGGCATCAACGGTTGCCACGGCGACAAAGCCTTTGTCGCCGTGTCTACCTTTGTGGCATCAACGGTTGCCACGGCGACAAAGCCTTTGTCGCCGTGTCTACCTTTGTGGCATCAACGGTTGCCACGGCGACAAAGGGGCAGCAACGGTTGCCACGGCGACAAAGGGGCAGCAACGGTTGCCACGGCGACAAAGGGGCAGCAACGGTTGCCACGGCGACAAAGGGGCAGCAACGGTTGCCAAAGCCTTTGTCGCCGTGTCTACCTTTGTGGCATCAACGGTTGCCACGGCGACAAAGGGGCAGCAACGGTTGCCCACGGCGACAAAGGGGCAGCAACGGTTGCCAAAGCCTTTGTCGCCGTGTCTACCTTTGTGGCATCAACGGTTGCCACGGCGACAAAGGGGCAGCAACGGTTGCCACGGCGACAAAGGGGCAGCAACGGTTGCCAAAGCCTTTGTCGCCGTGTCTACCTTTGTGGCATCAACGGTTGCCACGGCGACAAAGGGGCAGCAGAACGGTTGCCACGGCGACAAAGGGGCAGCAACGGTTGCCAAAGCCTTTGTCGCCGTGTCTACCTTTGTGGCATCAACGGTTGCCACGGCGACAAAGGGGCAGCAACGGTTGCCACGGCGACAAAGGGGCAGCAACGGTTGCCAAAGGCTTTGTCGCCGTGTCTACCTTTGTCTACCTTTGTGGCAGCAACGGTTGCCACGGCAACAAAGGCTTTGTTGCCGTGTCTACCTTTGTCTACCTTTGTGGCAGCAACGGTTGCCACGGCAACAAAGGGGCAGCAACGGTTGCCACGGCAACAAAGGGGCAGCAATGGTTGCCACGGCAACAAACGTCACTTATAAAACACTTATAAACACTTCTATGTGCTGTTTTTTTAGTTTGATGGACGTGTAGTAAATTCTAATGATCATATATAAGTTTGCAGACGTTACTACATCACTTAAGTTCACTTTAGTTCAGAATCATTTCACATTACTTCAGTTCATCTCAGGTCAGTTCAGTTTGTCTTTGGTCAGTCCTCCGTCTCTGCCTCAAATATAATGTCTCCATGTGTTCATGTTTAATTAATGCTGCTCTAATCTGTTTCAGGCTACCTCTGGCTCTAGAGTTCTCCAAAGAGGCCAAAGATGTCACAACACAACTGACTTCTTTATCCTTTGAAGATTACGACCAGATGAGTGATAATGAGGACAAGTGTGAGTCTGTTGCCGAAGCAGCCAAAAAACTGAAGTGTCACAGCTGTCTGTATGATTGGACACACAAGTTCAGACACAAGCCAAGAACTCAGAGGTGGTGGTGATAAACCGGTTTATTGCCAAGAAAAAGGTGGGAACAGATGCACAGGGCGATGGAGATGGACCAGAAACCGGTTGGTGGGGAATCCAGAGGAAGCAGGGACAGATATGCTGGGAGGGAGGCTGGCAGGCTGGTGGAGCAGAAAGAGGTTTCCAGGGAGACCACGACAGAGCAGGTGAGTTGATTGGTCCAGGAGCTGAAGACAGGGAAACAACAATCAATTAAAACTGCAAGCAGTGATGAACGGGCCCTCGCGCCCCCACGCATGTAGGGCTGTGTCTCGGTCGGAGAATGTAGCATCACCAAGGTCTTATGTCTCAGCTGAGTTAATTTCAGGTGTAAATACTTATGATTATGGGAGTAATTAGTCAACGAATGAAGCAAGTGACTTCCTGTTGCCAGTAGGTGGCGCTATGACTGTCACTAAATATGAGACTGTACATGTGTTCAGACTAGGACGCTGAACGGGCATCTGAAATTTGGAAAAGCTCAGAGCATGTGGAGTCAAGTTATGAGGGTTTGAAATTTCATGGCGAGACATCGAAATTCGCCACGTCACCACGGCAACCAGGAATGATGGACGAAAAAGCTTTTGATAACTTTTCATCTCCAATGTCTCAAGATGTTTCTGAGCGAATTTGAAGTGGATGGGATGAAATCTCTAGGACTAGTTCATTCAAATATGAGACCTGGAAATGACCAAAAAATTCACCAAAATTGAATATTTTTCCAAAGATGGCCGACTTCCTGTTGGACTTAGGGTATGGGTCCAAATGGCATTTTTGTGCGTCTGGAGATGATACATAAACCTATCGAATTTCATTCTTCTATGTCAATCGGGAAGGCTGAGGTTCAATTTTGAAATATTCAAGGGGGCGCTATTGAGCCGTTTAGTCACGCCCATCCCATTGAAGTTTATAGGATGTTAAATGAACCCACTCCAGACGTGTGTGTTGAGTTTCGTTACCGTGGAGGCATCCTTTGCCTCTGAAAACTGTAATCGTATTTTCATGGCGTTGAATGCGTTGTCATGGCAACGGTCTTTGATGATGGGTCATGAGTTGCAGAATGTAGCATCACCAAGGTCTTATGTCTCAGCTGAGTAAATTTCAGGTGTAAATATTTAAGATTATGGGAGTAATTAGTGAACAAATGAAGCAAGTCACTTCCTGTCGCCACTAGGTGGCGCTATGACTGTCACTAAATATGAGACTGTACATGTGTTCAGACCAGGACCCTGAACAAGCATCTGAAATTTGGGAAAGCTCAGACCATGTGGAGACAAGTTATGAGGGTTTGAAATTTCATGGCGAAGCATCGAAATTCGCCGCGTCACCACGGCAACCAGGAATGACGGGCCAAAAAGCTTTTGATAACTTTTCATCTCCAATGTCTCAAGATGATTCTGTGTGAATTTGAAGTGGATGGGATGAAATCTCTAGGACTAGTTCGCTCAAATATGATGCCAAATTTGGCATTAAAATCAATAATTTGATTCAAAATGGCCGACTTCCTGTTGGTGTTAGGGTATGTGTCCAAGAGACTTTTTGGTGCGGCTTGACATGATGAACATGTGTACCGAATTTCGTTTCTCTATGTCAATCTGTCTCGAGGGGCTCGATTTTTTTCATTTCTCAAGGGGGCGCTAGAGAGCCATTTTGCCATGCCCATTTCTGCAAACCATAAAATATCAAAATTTTCGCCAAGTCTGGCTTGCGTGCAAACTTTGGTGACTTTTAAGGCACGTTCAGGGGGGCAAAAAGGCCATTGTTGTGGCAGAAGAAGAAGAATTAAAACTGCAAGCAGTGATGAACGGGCCCTCGCACCCCCACGCAACGCACCGTACACGCATGTCAGTGCATGCTGCAGTAACACGGCAGACACAGCGGGCACGTAGACGTCTTGGCACCTGGGCTTGTAATGAATGTTGTGTGATGGGGCTAAGTCACATTGCATGTGTCCACTAGGTGGCGCTAGAGATCACCCACCAATTATATGTCATGTTGCAGTGTATTATGTGGAGAACACATCCTGTAAATTTTATATAAATCGGATAATGTTTGTCATATGAGGCTGACTTCCTGTGTCCAGTAGGTGGCGCTGTGTATTTGACACAGTATTGATACGTAGATGTGTTCAGGGCGGGACCCTCTACATGCATGATGAATTTGGTGTAGACAGGACAATGTCTGTAGGAGTTATAAGGACTTCCTGCCTCATGGCGAAGCATCGAAATTGTCCGCACAGCCACGCCCAACAGGAAGAAGTCATAAAAAAGATTTTGATAACTGGCGTTATGTCTTAGCTGAGTCAATTTCAGGTGTAAATACTTAAGATTATGAGAGTAATTAGTGAAAGAATGAAGCAAGTGACTTCCTGTTGCCAGTAGGTGGCGCTATGACTGTCACTAAATATGAGACTGTATATGTGTTCAGACTGGGACCCTGAACAAGCATATTAAATTTGGAAAAGCTCAGACTATGTAGAGTCAAGTTATGAGGGTTTGAAATTTCATGGCGAGACATGGAAATTCGCCATGTCACCATGGCAACCAGGAATGACGGACGAAAAAGCTTTTGATAACTTTTCATCTCCAATGTCTCAAGATGATTTTGTGTGAATTTGAAGAGGATGGGATGAAATCCCTAGGACTAGTTCGTTCAAGTATGATGCGTCGAAATGACCAAAACACTCACCAAAATATAGCATTGTTCCCAAGATGGCCGACTTCCTGTTGGACTTAGGGTATGGGTCCAAATGGCGTTTTTGTGCGTCTGGAGATGATACATAAACCTACCGAATTTCATTCTTCTATGTCAATCGGGAAGGCTGAGGTTGAATTTTGAAATATTCAAGGGGGCGCTATTGAGCCGTTTAGCCACGCCCATCCCATTGAAGTATATAGGACGTTTAATGAACCCACTCCAGACGTGTGTGTTGAGTTTCGTTACCGTAAAGGCATCCTTTGCCTCTGAAAACTGTAATCGTATTTTCATGGCGTTGAATGCGTTGTCATGGCAACAGTATTTGATGATGGGTCATGAGTTGCAGAATATAGCATCACCAAGGTCTTATGTCTCAACTGAGTCAATTTCAGGTGGAAATACTTAAGATTATGGGAGTAATTAATGAACAAATGACGCAAGTGACTTCCTGTTGCCAGTAGGTGGCGCTATGACTGTCACTAAATATGAGACTGTACATGTGTTCAGACCGAGACACTGAACAAGCATCTGAAATTTGGAAAAGCTGAGACCATGTGGAGTCAAGTTATAAGGGTTTGAAATTTCATGGCGAAGCATCGAAATTCGCCGCGTCACCACGGCAACCAGGAATGACGTGGGAAAAAGCTTTTGATAAGTTTTCATCTCCAATGTCTCAAGATGACTCTGTGTGAATTTGAAGTGGATGGGATGAAAACTCTAGGAGTAGTTTGTTCAAATATGATGCCACAATTTGCATTAAAATCAATATTTTGATTCAAAATGGCCGACTTCCTGTTGGAGTGACGTCATGGAACCCATAGACTTTTTTGTGCGTCTTGACATGATGAACATGTGTACCGAGTTTCGTTTCTCTATGTCAATCTGTCGCGAGGGGCTCGATGTTCTTGATTTTGCAGGTGGCGCTAGAGAGCCATTTTGCCACGCCCATTTGTGCAAACCATAAAATATCAAAATTTTCGCCGGGTCTGACTTGCGTGCAAACTTTGGTGACTTTTCGAGCACGTTCAGGGGGTCAAAAAGGCTGTTGTTGTGGGAGAAGAAAAATAATTAAAACTGCAAGCAGTGATGAACGGGCCCTCGCGCCCCCATGCACCGCCCCATACTCGCATGTCGGTGCGTGCTGCAGTCACACGGCAGACACAGCGGGCACGGCAGACACAGCGGGCACGTAGACGTCTTGGCACCTGGGCTTGTAATGAATGTTGTGTGATGGGGCTAAGTCACATTGCATGTGTCCACTAGGTGGCGCTAGAGATCACCCACCAATTATATGTCATGTTGCAGTGTATGATGTGGAGAACACATCCTGTAAATTTCATGTAAATCGGATAATGTTTGTCATATGAGGCTGACTTCCTGTGTCCAGTAGGTGGCGCTGTGTATTTGACGCAGTATTGATGCATAGATGTGTTCAGGGCGGGACCCTCTCCATGCATGATGAATTTGGTGTAGACAGGACAATGTCTGTAGGAGTTATAAGGACTTCCTGCTTCATGGCGAAGCATCGAAATTGTCCGCACAGCCACGCCCAACAGGAAGAAGTCATAAAAAAGATTTTGATAACTGGCGTTATGTCTTAGCTGAGTCAATTTCAGATGTAAATACTTAAGATTATGAGAGTAATTAGTGAAAGAATGAAGCAAGTGACTTCCTGTTGCCAGTAGGTGGCGCTATGACTGTTACTAAATATGGGACTGTACATGTGTTCAGACTGGGACACTGAACAAGCATATTAAATTTGGAAAAGCTCAGACCATGTGGAGTCAAGTTATGAGGGTTTGAAATTTCATGGCGAAGGATCGAAATTCGCCGCGTCACCACGGCAACCAGGAATGACGGGGAAAAAACCTTTGAGAAATTTTCATCTCCAATGTCTCAAGATGATCCTGTGTGAATTTGAAGTGGATGGGATGAAGATTATGGGAGTAATTAGTGAAAGAATGAAGCAAGTGACTTCCTGTTGCCAGTAGGTGGCGCTATGACTGTCACTAAATATGAGACTGTACATGTGTTCAGACCAGGACGCTGAACAAGCATCTGAAATTTGGTAAAGCTCAGACCATGTGGAGTCAAGTTATGAGGATTTGAAATTTCATGGCGAAGGATCGAAATTCGCCGCGTCACCACGGCAACCAGGAATGACGGGGGAAAAAGCGTTTAATAACTTTTCATCTCCAATGTCTCAAGATGATCCTGTGTGAATTTGAAATGGATGGGAAGAAAACTGTAGGAGTAGTGTGTTCAAATATGATGCCACAATTTGCATTAAAATCAATATTTAGATTCAAAATGGCCGACTTCCTGTTGGTGTTAGGGTATGTGTCCAAGAGACTTTTTGGTGCGTCTTGACATGTTGAACATGTGTATCAAGTTTCGTTTCTCTATGTCAATCTGTCACGAGGGGCTCGCTTTTATTGATTTTGCAGGGGGCGCTAGAGAGCCATTTTGCCTCGCCCATTTATGCAAACCATAAAATATAAAATTTTTCGCCGGGTCTGACTTGCATGCAAACTTTGGTGAGATTTGGGGCACGTTTAGTGGGGGAAAAAGGCAGTTACTTTGTCAGAAGAAAAATAAAGAGAATAATAATTAAAACTGCAAGCAGTGATGAACGGGCCCTCGCGCCCCCATGCACCGCCCCGTACTCGCATGTCGGTGCGTGCTGCAGTCACACGGCAGACACAGCGGGCACGTAGACGTCTTGGCACCTGGGCTTGTAATGAATGTTGTGTGATGGGGCTAAGTCAAATTGCATGTGTCCACGAGGTGGCGCTAGAGATCACCCACCAATTACATGTCATGTTGAAGTGTGTGCTGTGGAGAACACATCCTGTAAATTTCATGTAAATAGGATCATGTTTGTCATGTGAGGCTGACTTCCTGTGTCCAGTAGGTGGCGCTGTGTATTTGACACAGTATTGATGCATAGATGTGTTCAGGGCGGGACCCTCTACATGTGTGATCAATTTGGTGTAGACGGGACAATGTCTGTAGGAGTTATAAGGACTTCCTGCTTCATGGCGAAGCATCGAAATTGTCTGCACAGCCACGCCCAACAGGAAGAAGTCATAAAAAAGCTTTTGATAACTTGTCATCTGCAATGTCTCAAGCTGACTCTGTGTGAATTTGAAGTGGATGGGATGAAATCTCTAGGAGTAGTTCGTTCAAATATGAGGCCTGGAAATGACCAAAACACTCACCAAAATTGAGCATTTTTCCCAAGATGGCCGACTTCATGTTGGACTTAGGGTATGGGTCCAAATGGCGTTTTTGTGCGTCTGGAGATCATACATAAACCTACCGAATTGCATTCTTCTATGTCAATCGGGAAGTCTGAGGTTCAATTTTGAAATATTCAAGGGGGCGCTATTGAGCCATTTAGTCACGGCCATCCCATTGAAGTATATAGGATGTTAAATGACCCCACTCCAGACGTGTGTGTTGAGTTTCGTTACCGTGGAGGCATCCTTTGCCCCTGAAAAGTGTAATCGTATTTCATGGCGTTGAATGCGTTGTCATGGCAACAGTATTTGATGATGGGTCACGACTTGCAGAATGTAGCATCACCAAGGTCTTATGTCTCAGCTGAGCCAATTTCAGGTGTAAATACTTAAGATTATGGGCGTAATTAGTGAAAGAATGAAGCAAGTGACTTCCTGTTGCCAGTAGGGGGCGCTATGACTGTCACTAAATATGAGACTGTACATTTGTTCAGACTGGGACACTGAACAAGCATATTAAATTTGGAAAAGCTCAGACCATGTGGAGTCAAGTTATGAGGGTTTGAATTTTCATGGCGAAGGATCGAAATTCGCCGCGTCACCACGGCAACCAGGAATGACGAGGGAAAAAGCTTTTGATAACTTTTCATCTCCAATGTCTCAAGATGATCCTGTGTGAATTTGAAGTGGATGGGATGAAGATTATGGGAGTAATTAGTGAAACAATGAAGCAAGTGACTTCCTGTTGCCAGCAGGGGGCGCTATGACTGTCACTAAATATGAGACTGTACATGTGTTCAGACTGGGACACTGAACAGGCATCTGAAATTTGGAAAAGCTCAGACAATGTGGAGTCAAGTTATGAGGGTTTGAAATTTCATGGCGAAGGATCGAAATTCGCCGCGTCACCACGGCAACCAGGAATGACGGGGGAAAAACCTTTTGATAACTTTTCATCTCCAATGTCTCAAGATGATTCTGTGCGAATTTGAAGTGGATGGGAAGAAAACTGTAGGAGTAGTGCGTTCAAATATGATGCCACAATTTGCATTAAAATCATTATTTCAATTCAAAATGGCCGACTTCCTGTTGGTGTTAGGGTATGTGTCCAAGAGACTTTTTGGTGCGTCTTGACATGTTGAACATGTGTACCAAGTTTCGTTTCTCTATGTCAATCTGTCACGAGGGGCTCGCTTTTATTGATTTTGTAGGGGGCGCTAGAGAGCCATTTTGCCACGGCCATTTGTGCAAACCATAAAATATCAAAATTTTCGCCGGGTCTGGCTTGCGTGCAAACTTTGGTGACTTTTAAGGCATGTTCAGGGGGGCAAAAAGGCCGTCGTCGTGCAAGAAGAAAAAGAAGAATAATAATAATAATTAAAGCTGCAAGCAGCGATGATCGGGCCCAAGCTCCTCCACGCACCGCCCCGTACGCGCATGCCGGTGCATGCTGCAGTCACACGGCAGACACAGCGGGCACGTAGACGTCTTGGCACCCGGGCTTGTAATGAACGTTGTGTGATGGGGCTAAGTCACATTGCATGTGTCCACTAGGTGGCGCTAGAGATCACCCACCAATGACATGTCATGTTGAAGTGTGTGATGTGGAGAACACATCCTGTAAATTTCATGTAAATGGGATAATGTTTGTCATATGAGGCTGACTTCCTGTGTCCAGTAGGTGGCGCTGTGTATATGAAGCAGTATTGATGCATAGATGTGTTCAGGGCGCAACCCTCTACATGTGTGATCAATTTGGTGTAGGTGGGACAATGTCTGTAGGAGTTATAAGGACTTCCTGCTTTATGGCGAAGCATCGAAATTGTGTGCACAGCCACGCCCAACAGGAAAAAGTCATAAAAAAGCTTTTGATAACTTGTCATCTCCAATGTCTCAAGATGACTCTGAGCAAATTTGAAGTGGATGGGATGAAATTTCTAGGACTAGTTTGTTCAAATATGAGGCCTGGAAATGAGCAAAAAACTCACTAAAATATAGCATTTTTCCCAAGATGGCCGACTTCCTGTTGGACTTAGGGTATGGGTCCAAATAGCGTTTTTGTGCGTCTGGAGATGATACATAAACCTACCGAATTTCATTCTTCTATGTCAATCGGGAAGGCTGAGGTTCAATTTTGAAATATTCAAGGGGGCGCTATTGAGCCGTTTAGTCACACCCATCCCATTGAAGTATATAGGATGTTAAATGAACCCACTCCAGACGTGTGTGTTGAGTTTCGTTACCGTGGAGGCATCCTTTGCCCCTAAAAACTGTAATCGTATTATCATGGCGTTGAATGTGTTGTCATGGCAACGGTATTTGATGATGGGTCATGAGTTGCAGAATGTAGCATCACCAAGGTCTTATGTCTCAGCTGAGCTAATTTCAGGTGTAAATACTTAAGATTATGGGAGTAATCAGTGAAAGACTGAAGCAAGTGACTTCCTGTTGCCAGTAGGTGGCGCTATGACTGTCAGTAAATATGAGACTGTACATGTGTTCAGACCGGGACGCTGAACAAGCATATTAAATTTGGAAAAGCTCAGACCATGTGGAGTCAAGTTATGAGGGTTTGAAATGTCATGGCGAAGGATCGAATGGTGAAGGAAATTGTCGGCACCGCCACGGCCAAACCGGATCCCTAATCAGAAAGTTTTTGATAACTTTTCATCTCCAATGTCTCAAGATGGTTCTGAGTGAATTTGAAGTCGGTCGGATTAAATCTGTAGGAGGAGTTCGCTCAAATGCGATGCGTGGAAAACACCAAAATGGTGCCAAAAACGCAGATTCGATACAAAATGGCCGACTTCCTGTAGGAGTGAGGGCATGGGTCCCAGAGACTTTTTTGTGCGTCTTTACACAATATATATGTGTACCGAATTTCGTTTGTCTAGGACAATCTCAGTGGTGGGGCTCGTTTTTTAAAATTTTCTAGGGGGCGCTATTGAGCCATTTTGCCACGGCCATTTTGGCGAACCTTAAAATATCAAATTTTTCGCCGGGTCGGACATGATTGCACATTTTGGTGACTTTTCGGGCACGTTTAGGCTGTCAAAAAGGCGATCGTTTTGTGAGACGAATAATAATAATCTTTACAGATACAATAGGGCCTTCGCACTGTAGTGCTTGGGCCCTAATTAAAACTGCAAGCAGTGATGAACGGGCCCTCGCGCCCCCATGCACCGCCTTGTACGCGCATGTCGGTGCATGCTGCAGGCACACGGCAGACACAGCGGGCACGTAGACGTCTTGGCACCCGGGCTCGTAATGAATGTTGTGTGATGGGGCTAAGTCACAATGCATGTGTCCACTAGGTGGCGCTAGAGATCACCCACCAATTACATGTCATGTTGCAGTGTGTGATGTGGAGAACACATCCTGTAAATTTCATGTAAATCGGATAATGCTTGTCATATGAGGCTGACTTCCTGTGTCCAGTAGGTGGCGCTGTGTATATGAAGCAGTATTGATGCATAGATGTGTTCAGGGCGGGACCCTCTACATGTGTGATCAATTTGGTGTAGACAGGACAATGTCTGTAGGAGTTATAAGGACTTCCTGCTTTATGGCGAAGCATCGAAATTGTTTGCACAGCCACGCCCAACAGGAATAAGTCATAAAAAAGCTTTTGATAACTTGTCATCTCCAATGTCTCAAGATGACTCTGTGCGAATGTGAAGTGGATGGGATGGAATCTCTAGGACTAGTGCGTTCAAATATGAGGCGTGGAAATGACCAAAACACTCACCAAAATTGAGCATTTTTCCCAAGATGGCCGACTTCCTGTTGGACTTAGGGTATGGGTCCAAATGGCGTTTTTGTGCGTCTGGAGATGATACATAAACCTACCGAATTTCATTCTTCTATGTCAATGGGGAAGTCTGAGGTTCATTTTTGAAATATTCAAGGGGGCGCTATTGAGCCATTTAGTCACGGGCATCCCATTGAAGTATATAGGATGTTAAATGACCACACTCCAGACGTGTGTGTTGAGTTTCGTTAACATGGAGGCATCCTTTGCCCCTGAAAAGTGTAATCGTATTTCATGGCGTTGAATGCGTTGTCATGGCAACAGTATTTGATGATGGGTCACGAGTTGCAGAATGTAGCATCACCAAGGTATTATGTCTCAGCTGAGTCAATTTCAGGTGTAAATACTTAAGATTATGGGAGTAATTAGTGAAAGAATGAAGCAAGTGACTTCCTGTTGCCAGTAGGGGGCGCTATGACTGTCACAAAATATGAGACTGCACATGTGTTCAGACTGGGACACTGAACGAGCAAAGTAAATTTGGAAAAGCTCAGACCATGTGGAGTCAAGTTATGAGGGTTTGAATTTTCATGGCGAAGGATCGAAATTCACCGCGTCACCACGGCAACCAGGAATGACGAGGGAAAAAGCTTTTGATAACTTGTCATCTCCAATGTCTCAAGATGATCCTGTGTGAATTTGAAGTGGATGGGATGAAGATTATGGGAGTAATTAGTGAAAGAATGAAGCAAGTGACTTCTTGTTGCCAGTAGGGGGCGCTATGACTGTCCCTAAATATGAGACTGTACATGTGTTCAGAGCAGGACCCTGAACAGGCATCTGAAATTTGGAAAAGCTCAGAGCATGTGGAGTCAAGTTATGAGGGTTTGAAATTTCATGGCGAAGGATCGAAATTCGCCGCGTCACCACGGCAACCAGGAATGACGGGGGAAAAAGCTTTTGATAATTTTGCATCTCCAATGTCTCAAGATGACTTTGTGTGAATTTGAAGTGGATGGGAAGAAAACTGTAGGAGTAGTGTGTTCATATATGATGCCACAATTTGCATTAAAATCAATATTTTGATTCAAAATGGCCGACTTCCTGTTGGTGTTAGGGTATGTGTCCAAGAGACTTTTATGTGCGTCTTGACATTATGAACATGTGTACCAAGTTTCGTTGCTCTATGTCAATCTGTGGCGAGGGGCTCGATTTTCTTGATTTTGCAGGGGGCGCTAGAGAGCCATTTTGCCTCGCTGATTCATGCAAACCATAAAATATCAAATTTTTCGCCGGGTCTGACTAGCATGCAAACTTTGATGAGTTTCGAGGCACGTTCAGGGGGGCAAAAAGGCAGTTACTTTGTCAGAAGAAAAATAAAGAGAATTAAAACTGCAAGCAGTGATGAACGGGCCCTCGCGCCCCCATGCACCGCCCCGTACTCGCATGTCGGTGCGTGCTGCAGTCACACGGCAGACACAGCGGGCACGTAGACGTCTTGGCACCTGGGCTTGTAATGAATGTTGTGTGATGGGGCTAAGTCACATTGCATTTGTCCACTAGGTGGCGCTAGAGATCACCCACCAATTACATGTCATGTTGCAGTGTGTGCTGTGGAGAACACATCCTGTAAATTTCATGTAAATCGGATAATGTTTGTCATATGAGGCTGACTTCCTGTGTCCAGTAGGTGGCGCTGTGTATTTGACACAGTATTGATGCATAGATGTGTTCAGGGCGGGACCCTCTACATGCGTGATCAATTCGGTGTAGACAGGACCATGTCTGTAGGAGTTATAAAGACTTCCTGCTTCATGGCGAAGCATCGAAATTGTTTGCACAGCCACGCCCAACAGGAAGAAGTCATAAAAAAGCTTTTGATAACTTGTCATCTCCAATGTCTCAAGATGATTCTGTGTGAATTTGAAGTGGATGGGATGAAATCCCTAGGAGTAGTTCGTTAAAATATGATGCATGGAAATGATCAAAAAATGCACCAAAATTGAGCATTTTTCCCAAGATGGCCGACTTCCTGTTGGACTTAGGGTATGGGTCCAAATGGCGTTTTTGTGCGTCTGGAAATGATACATAAACCTACCGAATTTCATTCTTCTATGTCAATCAGGAAGGCTGAGGTTCAATTTTGAAATATTCAAGGGGGCGCTATTGAGCCATTTAGTCACGCCCATCCCATTGAAGTATATAGGATGTTAAATGACCGCACTCCAGACGTGTGTGTTGAGTTTTGTTACTGTGGAGGCATCCTTTGCCTCTGAAAACTGTAATCGTATTTTCATGGCGTTGAATGCGTTGTCATGGCAACAGTATTTGATGATGGGTCATGAGTTGCAGAATGTAGCATCACCAAGGTCTTATGTCTCAGCTGAGTGAATTTCAGGTGGAAATACTTAAGATTATGGGAATAATTCATGAACTAATTACGCAAGTGACTTCCTGTTGCCAGTAGGTGGCGCTATGACTGTCACTAAATATGAGACTGTACATGTGTTCAGACCGGGACGCTGAACAAGCATATTAAATTTGGAAATGCTCAGACCATGTGGAGTCAAGTTATGAGGGTTTGAAATTTCATGGCGAAGCATCGAAGTTCGCCGCGTCACCACGGCAACCAGGAATGACGGGCGAAAAAGCTTTTGATAACTTTTCATCTCCAATGTCTCAAGATGATGCTGTGTGAATTTGAAGTGGATGGGATGAAATCCCTAGGACTAGTTTGTTCAAATATGATGCCAGATTCAGCATTAAAATCAATAATTTGATTCAAAATGGCCGACTTCCTGTTGGAGTTAGGGTATGTGTCCAAGAGACTTTTTGGTGCGTCCTGACATGTTGAACATGTGTACCAAGTTTCGTTTCTCTATGTCAATCTGTGGTGAGGGGCTCGATTTTCTTGATTTTGTAGGGGGCGCTAGAGAGCCATTTTGCCACGCCCGTTTATGCAAACCATAAAATATCAAATTTTTCGCCGGGTCTGGCTTGCGTGGAAACTTTGGTGACTTTTAAGGCACGTTCAGGGGGGCAAAAAGGCCGTTACTTTGTCAGAAGAAAAAAAAAATGAATAATCCGGACAGATACAATAGGGCTTCGCGCTTGTCAGCGCTCGGGCCCTAATAATCATGGCAAAAACAATAGGGCTTCGCGCTGGTCAGCGCTCGGGCCCTAATAATTAAAACTGCAAGCAGTGATGAACGGGCCCTCGCGCCCCCATGCACCGCCCCATACTCGCATGTCGGTGCGTGCTGCAGTCACACGGCAGACACAGCGGGCACGGCAGACACAGCGGGCACGTAGACGTCTTGGCACCTGGGCTTGTAATGAATGTTGTGTGATGGGGCTAAGTCACATTGCATGTGTCCACTAGGTGGGGCTAGAGATCACCCACCAATTATATGTCATGTTGCAGTGTATGATGTGGAGAACACATCCTGTAAATTTCATATAAATCGGATAATGTTTGTCATATGAGGCTGACTTCCTGTGTCCAGTAGGTGGTGCTGTGTATTTGACACAGTATTGATGCATAGATGTGTTCAGGGCGGGACCCTCTCCATGCATGATGAATTTGGTGTAGACAGGACAATGTCTGTAGGAGTTATAAGGACTTCCTGCCTCATGGCGAAGCATCGAAATTGTCCGCACAGCCACGCCCAACAGGAAGAAGTCATAAAAAAGATTTTGATAACTGGCGTTATGTCTTAGCTGAGTCAATTTCAGATGTAAATACTTAAGATTATGAGAGTAATTAGTGAAAGTATGAAGCAAGTGACTTCCTGTTGCCAGTAGGTGGCGCTATGACTGTTACTAAATATGGGACTGTACATGTGTTCAGACTGGGACACTGAACAAGCATATTAAATTTGGAAAAGCTCAGACCATGTGGAGTCAAGTTATGAGGGTTTGAAATTTCATGGCGAAGGATCGAAATTCGCCGCGTCACCACGGCAACCAGGAATGACGTGGGAAAAAGCTTTTGAGAAATTTTCATCTCCAATGTCTCAAGATGATCCTGTGTGAATTTGAAGTGGATGGGATGAAGATTATGGGAGTAATTAGTGAAAGAATGAAGCAAGTGACTTCCTGTTGCCAGTAGGTGGCGCTATGACTTTCACTAAATATGAGACTGTACATGTGTTCAGACCGGGACGCTGAACAAGCATCTGAAATTTGGTAAAGCTCAGACCATGTGGAGTCAAGTTATGAGGGTTTGAAATTTCATGGCGAAGGATCGAAATTCGCCGCGTCACCACGGCAACCAGGAATGACGGGGGAAAAAGCGTTTAATAACTTTTCATCTCCAATGTCTCAAGATGACTCTGTGTGAATTTGAAATGGATGGGAAGAAAACTGTAGGAGTAGTGTGTTCAAATATGATGCCACAATTTGCATTAAAATCAATATTTAGATTCAAAATGGCCGACTTCCTGTTGGTGTTAGGGTATGTGTCCAAGAGACTTTTTGGTGCGTCTTGACATGATGAACATGTGTACCAAGTTTCGTTTCTCTATGTCAATCTGTCACGAGGGGCTCGCTTTTATTGATTTTGCAGGGGGCGCTAGAGAGCCATTTTGCCTCGCCCATTTATGCAAACCATAAAATATAACATTTTTCGCCGGGTCTGACTTGCATGCAAACTTTGGTGAGTATCGGGGCACGTTTAGTGGGGGAAAAAGGCAGTTACTTTGTCAGAAGAAAAATAAAGAGAATAATAATAATAATAATAATCATGGCAAAAACAATAGGGCTTCGCGCTGGTCAGCGCTCGGGCCCTAATAATCATGGCAAAAACAATAGGGCTTCGCGCTGGTCAGCGCTCGGGCCCTAATAATAATCTTGACAGATACAATAGGGCTTCGCGCTGGTCAGCGCTCGGGCCCTAATAATAATAATCTGGACGATTACAATAGGGCTTCGCGCTGCGCTGGTCAGCGCTCGGGCCCTAATAATAATCATGGCAAAAACAATAGGGCTTCGCGCTGGTCAGCGCTCGGGCCCTAATAATCTTGACAGATACAATAGGGCTTCGCGCTGGTCAGCGCTCGGGCCCTAATAATCCGGACAGATACAATAGGGCTTCGCGCTGGTCAGCGCTCGGGCCCTAATTAAAACTGCAAGCAGTGATGAACGGGCCCTCGCGCCCCCACGCATGTCGGGCTGTGTCTCAGTCGGAGAATGTAGCATCACCAAGGTCTTATGTCTCAGCTGAGTTAATTAGGGCCCGAGCGCTGACCAGCGCGAAGCCCTATTGTTTTTGCCATGATTATTATTATTAGGGCCCGAGCGCTGACCAGCGCGAAGCCCTATTGTTTTTGCCATGATTATTAGGGCCCGAGCGCTGACCAGCGCGAAGCCCTATTGTTTTTGCCATGATTATTATTCCCCTTTATTTTTCTTCTGACAAAGTAACTGCCTTTTTGCCCCCCTGAACGTGCCCCGAAACTCACCAAAGTTAACACGCAAGCCAGACCCGGCGAAAATTTTGATATTTTATGGTCTGCACAAATGGGCGTGGCAAAATGGCTCTCTAGCGCCACCTGCAAAATCAAGAACATCGAGCCCCTCGCGACAGATTGACATAGAGAAACGAAACTCGGTACACATGTTCATCATGTCAAGACGCACAAAAAAGTCTATGGGTTCCATGACGTCACTCCAACAGGAAGTCGGCCATTTTGAATCAAAATATTGATTTTAATGCAAATTGTGGCATCATATTTGAACAAACTACTCCTAGAGTTTTCATCCCATCCACTTCAAATTCACACAGAGTCATCTTGAGACATTGGAGATGACAAGTTATCAAAAGCTTTTTCCCCCGTCATTCCTGGTTGCCGTGGTGACGCGGCGAATTTCGATGCTTCGCCATGAAATTTCAAACCCTCATAACTTGACTCCACATGGTCTGAGCTTTTCCAAATTTCAGATGCTTGTTCAGCGTCCCGGTCTGAACACATGTACAGTCTCATATTTAGTGACAGTCATAGCGCCACCTACTGGCAACAGGAAGTCACTTGCGTCATTTGTTCATTAATTATTCCCATAATCTTAAGTATTTCCACCTGAAATTGACTCAGCTGAGACATAAGACCTTGGTGATGCTATATTCTGCAACTCATGACCCATCATCAAATACTGTTGCCATGACAACGCATTCAACGCCATGAAAATACGATTACAGTTTTCAGAGGCAAAGGATGCCTCCACGGTATCGAAACTCAACACACACGTCTGGAGTGGGTTTATTAAACGTCCTATATACTTCAATGGGATGGGCGTGGCTAAACGGCTCAATAGCGCCCCCTTGAATATTTCAAAATTGAACCTCAGCCTTCCCGATTGACATGAAAGAATGAAATCTGGTAGGTTTATGTATCATCTCCAGACGCACAAAAACGCCATTTAGACCCATACCCTAAGTCCAACAGGAAGTCGGCCATCTTGGGAAAAATGCTCAATTTTGGTGAGTGTTTTGGTCATTTCCACGCATCATACTTGAACAAACTAGTCCTAGGGATTTCATCCCATCCTCTTCAAATTCACACAAAATCATCTTGAGACATTGGAGATGAAAATTTATCAAAAGCTTTTTCGTCCGTCATTCCTGGTTGCCATGGTGACATGGCGAATTTCGATGTCCCGCCATGAAATTTCAAACCCTCATAACTTGACTCCACATGGTCTGAGCTTTTCCAAATTTAATATGCTTGTTCAGTGTCCCGGTCTGAACACATGTACAGTCTCATATTTAGTGACAGTCATAGCGCCACCTACTGGCAACAGGAAGTCACTTGCTTCATTCTTTCACTAATTACTCTCATAATCTTAAGTATTTACACCTGAAATTGACTCAGCTAAGACATAACGCCAGTTATCAAAATCTTTTTTATGACTTATTCCTGTTGGGCGTGGCTGTGCGGACAATTTCGATGCCTCGCCATGAGGCAGGAAGTCCTTATAACTCCTACAGACATTGTCCTGTCTACACCAAATTCATCATGCATGTAGAGGGTCCCGCCCTGAACACATCTATGCATCAATACTGTGTCAAATACACAGCGCCACCTACTGGACACAGGAAGTAAGCCTCATATGACAAACATTATCCGATTTATATGAAATTTACAGGATGTGTTCTCCACATCACACACTGCAGCATGACATATAATTGGTGGGTGATCTCTAGCGCCACCTAGTGGACACATGCAATGTGACTTAGCCCCATCACACAACATTCATTACAAGCCCAGGTGCCAAGATGTCTACGTGCCCGCTGTGTCTGCCGTGTGACTGCAGCACGCACCGACATGCGAGTACGGGGCGGTGCATGGGGGCGCGAGGGCCCGTTCATCACTGCTTGCAGTTTTAATTATTAGGGCCCGAGCGCTGACCAGCGCGAAGCCCTATTGTATCTGTCAAGATTATTATTATTTTTCTTTTTCTTGCACGACGACGGCCTTTTTGCCCCCCTGAACGTGCCCCGATACTCACCAAAGTTTGCACGCAAGCCAGACCTGGCGAAAATTTCGATATTTTATGGTTTGCACAAATGAGCGTGCCAAAATGGCTCTCTAGCGCCCCCTACAAAATCAATAAAAGCGAGCCCCTCGTGACAGATTCACATAGAGAAACGAAACTTGGTGCACATGTTCATCATGTCAAGACGCACCAAAAAGTCTCTTGGACACATACCCTAACACCAACAGGAAGTCGGCCATTTTGAATCTAAATATTGATTTTAATGCAAATTGTGGCATCATATTTGAACAAACTACTCCAACAGTTTTCTTCCCATCCACTTCAAATTCGCTCAGAGTCATCTTGAGACATTGGAGATGAAAAGTTATCAAAAGCTTTTCCCCCCGTCATTCCTGGTTGCCGTGGTGACGCGGCGAATTTCGATCCTTCGCCATGAAATTTCAAACCCTCATAACTTGACTCCACATGGTCTCAGCTTTTCCAAATGTCAGATGCTTGTTCAGTGTCCTGGTCTGAACACATGTACAGTGTCATATTTAGTGACAGTCATAGCGCCACCTACTGGCAACAGGAAGTCACTTGCGTCATTTGTTCATTAATTACTCCTATAATCTTAAGTATTTCCACCTGAAATTGACTCAGCTGAGACATAAGACCTTGGTGATGCTACATTCTGCAACTCATGACCCATCATCAAATACTGTTGCCATGACAATGCATTCAACGCCATGAAAATACGATTACAGTTTTCAGAGGCAAAGGATGCCTCCACGGTAACGAAACTCAACACACACGTCTGGAGTGGGGTCATTTAACATCCTATATACTTCAATGGGATGGGCGTGACTAAATGGCTCAATAGCGCCCCCTTGAATATTTCAAAATTGAACCTCAGCCTTCCCGATTGACATAGTAGAATGAAATTCGGTAGGTTTATGTATCATCTCCAGACGCACAAAAATGCCATTTGGACCTATACCCTAAGTCCAACAGGAAGTCGGCCATCTTGGGAAAAATGCTCAATTTTGGTGCATTTTTTGGTCATTTCCAGGCCTCATATTTGAACGCACTAGTCCTAGGGATTTCATCCCATCCACTTCAAATTCACACAGAGTCATCTTGAGACATTGGAGATGACAAGTTATCAAAAGCTTTTTCCCTCGCCATTCTTGGTTGCAGTGGTGAAGCGGCGAATTTCGATGCTTCGCCATGAAATTTCAAACCCTCATATCTTGACTCAACATGGTCTGAGCTTTTCCAAATTTCATATGCTTGTTCAGCGTCCTGGTCTGAACACATGTACAGTCTCATATTTAGTGACAGTCATAGCGCCACCTACTGGCAACAGTAAGTCACTTGCTTCATTCTTTCACTAATTACTCCCATAATCATAAGTATTTACACCTGAAATTGACACAGCTGAACCATAAGACCTTGGTGATTCTACATTCTCCGACCGAGCCGCAGCCCGACATGCGTGGGGGCGCGAGGGCCCGTTCATCACTGCTTGCAGTTTTAATTCTTCTTCTTTTTATTTTTGCACAACGACGGCCTTTTTGACGCCCTGAACGTGCCTTAAAAGTCACCAAAGTTTGCACGCAAGCCAGACCTGGCGAAAATTTTGATATTTTATGCTTTGCAGAAATGGGCGTGTCAAAATGGCTCTCTAGCGCCCCCTACAAAATCAAGAAAGTCGAGCCCCTCGCCACAGATTGACATAGAGAAACGAAACTTGGTACACATGTTCATCATGTCAAGACGCACAAAAAAGTCTCTTGGACATATACCCTAACACCAACAGGAAGTCGGCCATTTTGAATCAAAATATTGATTTTAATGCAGATTGTGGCATCATATTTGAGCGAACTAGTCCTAGAGATTTCATCCCATCCACTTCAAATTCACACAGAGTCATCTTGAGACATTGGAGATGAAAAGTTATCAAAAGCTTTTTCCCCCGTCATTCCTGGTTGCCGTGGTGACGCGGCGAATTTCGATGCTTCGCCATGAAATTTCAAACTCTCATAACTTGACTCCACATGGTCTGAGCTTTTCCAAATTTAATATGCTTGTTCAGTGTCCCAGTCTGAACACATGTACAGTCTCATATTTAGTGACAGTCATAGCGCCACCTACTGGCAACAGGAAGTCACTTGCTTCAGTCTTTCACTAATTACTCCTATAATCTTAAGTATTTACACCTGAATTTGACTCAACTGACAAATAAGACCTTGGTGATGCTACATTCTGCAACTCATGACCCATCATCAAATACCGTTGCCATGACAACGCATTCAACGCCATGAAAATACGATTACAGTTTTCAGGGGCAAAGGATGCGTCCACGGTAACGAAACTCAACACACACGTCTGGAGTGGGTTCATTTAACATCCTATATACTTCAATGGGATGGGCGTGGCTAAACGGCTCAATAGCGCCCCCTTGATTATTTCAAAATTGAACCTCAGCCTTCCCGATTGACATAGAAGAATGAAACTCGGTAGGTTTATGTATCATCTCCAGACGCACAAAAACGCCATTTGGACCCATACCCTAAGTCCAACAGGAAGTCCGCCATCTTGGGAAAAATGCTATATTTTGCTGAGTTTTTTGGTCATTTCCAGGCCTCATATTTGAACGAACTAGTCCTAGGGATTTCATCCCATCAACTTCAAATTAACACAGAATCATCTTGAGACATTGGAGATGAAAAGTTATCAAAAGCTTTTTCGCCCGTCATTCCTGGTTGCTGTGGTGAAGCGGCGAATTTCGATGCTTCGCCATGAAATTTCAAACCCTCATAACTTGACTCCACATGGGCTGAGCTTTTCCAAATTTAATATGCTTGTTCAGTGTCCTGGTCTGAACACATGTACAGTCTCATATTTAGTGACAGTCATAGCGCCACCTACTGGCAACAGGAAGTCACTTGCTTCAGTCTTTTACTGATTACTCCCATAATCTTAAGTATTTACACCTGAAATTTACTCAGCTGAGACATAAGACCTTGGTGATGCTACATTCTCCGACCGAGACACAGCCCGACATACGTGGGGGCGCGAGGGCCCGTTCATCACTGCTTGCAGTTTTAATTAGGGCCCGAGCGCTGACAAGCGCGAAGCCCTATTGTATCTGTCCGGATTATTCATTTTTTTTTTCTTCTGACAAAGTAACGGCCTTTTTGCCCCCCTAAACGTGCCTTAAAAGTCACCAAAGTTTGCATGCAAGCCAGACCCGGCGAAAAATTTGATATTTTATGGTTTGCATAAATGGGCGAGGCAAAATGGCTCTCTAGCGCCCCCTGCAAAATCAATAAAATCGAGCCCCTCGCCACAGATTGACATACAGTAACGAAATTCGGTACACATGTTCATCATGTCAAGACGCACGAAAAAGTCTCTTGGACACATACCCTAACACCAACAGGAAGTCGGCCATTTTGAATCAAAATATTAATTTTAATGCCGAATTTGCCATCATATTTGAACAAACTAGTCCTAGAGATTTCATCCCATCCACTTCAAATTCACACACAATCATCTTGAGACAATGGAGATGAAGATTTATCAAAAGCTTTTTCCCCCGTCATTCCTGGTTGCCGTGGTAACGCGGCGAATTTCGATGCTTCGCCATGAAATTTCAAACCCTCATAACTTGACTCCACATGGTCTGAGCTTTACCAAATTTAATATGCTTGTTCAGGGTCCTGCTCTGAACACATGTACACCCTCATATTTAGTGACAGTCATAGCGCCACCTACTGGCAACAGGAAGTCACTTGCTTCATTCTTTCACTAATTACTCCCATAATCTTCATCCCATCCACTTCAAATTCACACAGGATCATCTTGAGACATTGGAGATGAAAATTTCTCAAAAGCTTTTTCCCCCGTCATTCCTGGTTGCCGTGGTGACGCGGCGAATTTCGATCCTTCGCCATGAAATTTCAAACCCTCATAACTTGACTCCACATGGTCTGAGCTTTTCCAAATTTAATATGCTTGTTCAGGGTCTTGGTCTGAACACATGTAAAGTCTCATATTTAGTGACAGTCATAGCGCCACCTACTGGCAACAGGAAGTCACTTGCTTCATTCTTTCACTAATTACTCCCATAATCTTAAGTATTTACACCTGAAATTGACTCAGCTAAGACATAACGCCAGTTATCAAAATCTTTTTTATGACTTCTTCCTGTTGGGCGTGGCTGTGCAAACAATTTCGATGCTCGCCATAAAGCAGGAAGTCCTTATAACTCCTACAGACATTGTCCCGCCTACACCAAATTGATCACACATGTAGAGGGTCCCGCCCTGAACACATCTATGTATCAATACTGCTTCATATACACAGCGCCACCTACTGGACACAGGAAGTCAGCCTCATATGACAAACATTATCCGATTTACATGACATTTACAGGATGTGTTCTCCACATCACACACTGCAACATGACATGTCATTGGTGGGTCATCTCTAGCGCCACCTAGTGGACACATGCAATGTGACTTAGCCCCATCACACAACGTTCATTACGAGCCCTGGTGCCAAGATGTCTACGTGCCCGCTGTGTCTGCCGTGTGACTGCAGCACGCACCGCCATGCGCGTACGAGGCGGTGCATGGGGGCGCGAGGGCCCGTTCATCACTGCTTGCAGTTTTAATTAGGGCCCGAGCGCTGACCAGCGCGAAGCCCTATTGTTTTTGCCATGATTATTATTCTTCTTCTTTTTCTCTCACAACGACGGCCTTTTTGCCCCCCTGAACGTGCCTTAAAAGTCACCAAAGTTTGCATGCAAGCCAGACCTGGCGAAAATTTTGATATTTTATGGTTTGCACAAATGGGCGTGGCAAAATGGCTCTCTAGCGCCCCCTACAAAATCAATAAAATCGAGCCCCTCGTGACAGATTGTCATAGAGAAACGAAACTTGGTACACATGTTCATCACGACAAGACGCACCAAAAAGTCTCTTGGACACATACCCTAACACCAACAGGAAGTCGGCCATTTTGAATCAAAATATTGATTTTAATGCAGATTGTGGCATCATATTTGAACGCACTACTCCTAGAGATTTCATCCCATCCACTTCAAATTCACACAGAGTCATCTTGAGACATTGGAGATGAAAAGTTATCAAAAGCTTTTCCCCCCGTCATTCCTGGTTGCCGTGGTGACGCAGCGAATTTCGATGCTTCGCCATGAAATTTCAAACCCTCATAACTTCACTCCACAGGGTCTCAGCTTTTCCAAATTTCAGATGCTTGTTCAGTGTCCTGGTCTGAACACATGTACAGTCTCATATTTAGTGACAGTCATAGCGCCACCTACTGGCAACAGGAAGTCACTTGCGTCATTTGTACATTAATTACTCCCATAATCTTAAGTATTTCCACCTGAAATTCACTCAGCTGAGACATAAGACCTTGGTGATGCCACATTCTGCAACTCGTGTCCCATCATCAAATACTGTTGCCATGACAACGCATTCAACGCCATGAAAATACGATTACAGTTTTCAGAGGCAAAAGATGCCTCCACGGTATCGAAACTCAACACACACGTCTGGAGTGGGGTCATTTAACATCCTATATACTTCAATGGGATGGGCGTGACTAAACGGCTCAATAGCGCCCCCTTGAATATTTCAAAATTGAACCTCAGCCTTCCCGATTGACATAGAAGAATGAAATTCGGTAGGTTTATGTATCATCTCCAGACGCACAAAAACGCCATATGGACCCATACCCTAAGTCCAACAGGAAGTCGGCCATCTTGGGAAAAATGCTCAATTTTGGTGCATTTTTTTGGTCATTTCCAGGTCTCATATTTGAACTAACTAGTCCTAGGGATTTCATCCCATCCTCTTCAAATTAACACAGAATCATCTTGAGACATTGGAGATGAAAAGTTATCAAAAGCTTTTTTATGACTTCTTCCTGTTGGACGTGGCTCTGCAAACAATTTCGATACTTCGCCATGAAGCAGGAAGTCCTTATATCTCCTACAGACATTGTCCCGTCTACACCAAATTCATCACGCATGTAGAGGGTCCCACCCTGAACACATCTATGCATCAATACTGCTTCAAATACACAGCGCCACCTACTGGACACAGGAAGTCAGCCTCATATGACAAACATTATCCGATTTACATGAAATTTACAGGATGTGTTCTCCACATCACACACTGCAACATGACATGTAATTGGTGGGTGATCTCTAGCACAACCTACTGGACACATGCAATGTGACTTAGCCCCATCACACTATGTTCATTACGAGCCCGGGTGCCAAGACGTCTACGTGCCCGCTGTGTCTGCCGTGTGACTGCAGCACGCAACGACATGCGCGTACGGGGCGGTGCGTGGGGGCGCGAGGGCCCGTTCATCACTGCTTGCAGTTTTAATTAGGGCCCGAGCGCTGACCAGCGCGAAGCCCTATTGTATCTGTCAAGATTATTATTATTATTTTTCTTTTTCTTGCACGACGACGGCCTTTTTGCCCCCCTGAACGTGCCGCGAAACTCACCAAAGTTTGCACGCAAGCCAGACCCGGCGAAAATTTCGATATTTTATGGGTTGCACAAATGGGCGTGGCAAAATGGCTCTCTAGCGCCCCCTACAAAATCAATAAAAGCGAGCCCCTCGTGACAGATTGACATAGAGAAACGAAACTTGGTACACATGTTCAACATGTCAAGACGCACCAAAAAGTCTCTTGGACACATACCCTAACACCAACAGGAAGTCGGCCATTTTGAATCTAAATATTGATTTTAATGCAAATTGTGGCATCATATTTGAAGGCACTACTCCTACAGTTTTCTTCCCATCCACTTCAAATTCACACAGAGTCATCTTGAGACATTGGAGATGAAAAGTTATCAAAAGCTTTTTCCCCACGTCATTCCTGGTTGCCGTGGTGACGCGGCGAATTTCGATCCTTCGCCATGAAATTTCAAACCCTCATAACTTGACTCCACATGGTCTGAGCTTTTCCAAATTTCAGATGCCTGTTCAGGGTCCTGGTCTGAACACATGTACAGTCTCATATTTAGTGACAGTCATAGCGCCCCCTACTGGCAACAGGAAGTCACTTGCTTCATTCTTTCACTAATTACTCCCATAATCTTCATCCCATCCACTTCAAATTCACACAGGATCATCTTGAGACATTGGAGATGACAAGTTATCAAAAGCTTTTTCCCTCGTCATTCCTGGTTGCCGTGGTGACGCGGCGAATTTCGATCCTTCGCCATGAAAATTCAAACCCTCATAACTTGACTCCACATGGTCTGAGCTTTTCCAAATTTACTTTGCTCGTTCAGTGTCCCAGTCTGAACACATGTGCAGTCTCATATTTTGTGACAGTCATAGCGCCCCCTACTGGCAACAGGAAGTCACTTGCTTCATCCTTTCACTAATTACTCCCATAATCTTAAGTATTTACACCTGAAATTGACTCAGCTGAGACATAAGACCTTGGTGATGCTACATTCTGGAACTCGTGACCCATCATCAAATACTGTTGCCATGACAACGCATTCAACGCCATGAAATACGATTACAGTTTTCAGGGGCAAAGGATGCCTCCATGGTAACAAAACTCAACACACACGTCTGGAGTGTGGTCATTTAACATCCTATATACTTCAATGGGATGACTTTGACTAAATGGCTCAATAGCGCCCCCTTGAATATTTCAAAATTGAACCTCAGCCTTCCCGATTGACATAGAAGAATGAAATTTGGTAGGTTTATGTATCATCTCCAGACGCACAAAAACGCCATTTGGACCCATACCCTAAGACCAACAGGAAGTCGGCCATCTTGGGAAACATGCTATATTTTGGTGAGTGTTTTGGTCATTTCCACGCCTCATATTTGAACGCTCTAGTCCTAGAGATTCCATCCCATCCACTTCAAATTCGCACAGAGTCATCTTGAGACATTGGAGATGACAAGTTATCAAAAGCTTTTTTATGACTTCTTCCTGTTGGGCGTGGCTGTGCAAACAATTTCGATGCTTCGCCATGAAGCAGGAAGTCCTTATAACTCCTACAGACATTGTCCTGTCTACACCAAATTGATCACACATGTAGAGGGTCCCGCCCTGAACACATCTATGCATCAATACTGTGTCAAATACACAGCGCCACCTACTGGACACAGGAAGTCAGCCTCATATGACAAACATTATCCGATTTACATGAAATTTACAGGATGTGTTCTCCACATCATACACTGCAACATGACATATAATTGGTGGGTGATCTCTAGCGCCACCTAGTGGACACATGCAATGTGACTTAGCCCCATCACACAGTGTTCATTACAAGCCCGGGTGCCAAGACGTCTACGTGCCCGCTGTGTCTGCCGTGTGACTGCAGCACGCACCGACATGCGAGTACGGGGCGGTGCATGGGGGCGCGAGGGCCCGTTCATCACTGCTTGCAGTTTTAATTCTTCTTCTTTTTCTCTCACAACGACGGCCTTTTTGCCCCCCTGAACGTGCCTTAAAAGTCACCAAAGTTTGCACGCAAGCCAGACCCGGCGAAAATTTCGATATTTTATGGTTTGCACAAATGGGCGTGGCAAAATGGCTCTCTAGCGCCCCCTACAAAATCAATAATAGCGAGCCCCTCGTGACAGATTGTCATAGAGAAACGAAACTTGGTACACATGTTCAACACGACAAGACGCACCAAAAAGTCTCTTGGACACATACCCTAACACCAACAGGAAGTCGGCCATTTTGAATCAAAATATTGATTTTAATGCAAATTGTGGCATCATATTTGAACGCACTACTCCTACAGTTTTCTTCCCATCCACTTCAAATTCACACAGAGTCATCTTGAGACATTGGAGATGAAAAGTTATCAAAAGCTTTTTCCCCCATCATTCCTGGTTGCCGTGGTGACGCGGCGAATTTCGATCCTTCGCCATGAAATTTCAAACCCTCATAACTTGACTCCACATGGTCTGAGCTTTTCCAAATTTAATATGCTTGTTCAGTGTCCCGGTCTGAACACATGTAAAGTCTCATATTTAGTGACAGTCATAGCGCCACCTACTGGCAACAGGAAGTCACTTGCGTCATTTGTTCATTAATTACTCCCATAATCTTAAGTATTTCCACCTCAAATTTACTCAGCTGAGACATAAGACCTTGGTGATGCTACATTCTGCAACTCATGACCAATCATCAAATACTGTTGCCATGACAACGCATTCAACGCCATGAAAATACGATTACAGTTTTCAGAGGCAAAGGATGCCTCCACGGTAACGAAACTCAACACACACGTCTGGAGTGGGTTCATTTAACATCCTATGTACTTCATTGGGATGGGCGTGACTAAATGGCTCAATAGCGCCCCCTTGAATATTTCAAAATTGAACCTCAGCCTTCCCGATTGACATAGAACAATGAAATTCGGTAGGTTTATGTATCATCTCCAGACGCACAAAAATGCCATTTGGACCCATACCCTAAGTCCAACAGGAAGTCGGCCATCTTGGGAAAAATGCTCAATTTTGGTGCATTTTTTGGTCATTTCCACGCATCATATTTGAACGAACTACTCCTAGGGATTTCACCCCATCCTCTTCAAATTCACACAGAATCATCTTGAGACATTGGAGATGAAAAATTATCAAAATCTTTTTCCTCTGTCATTCCTGGTTGCCATGGTGACATGGCGAATTTCGATGTCTCGCCATGAAATTTCAAACCCTCATAACTTGACTCCACATGGTCTCAGCTTTTCCAAATTTCAGATGCTTGTTCAGTGTCCTGGTCTGAACACATGTACAGTCTCATATTTAGTGACAGTCATAGCGCCACCTACTGGTAACAGGAAGTCACTTGCTTCATTCTTTCACTAATTACTCTCATAATCTTAAGTATTTACACCTGAAATTGACTCAGCCAAGACATAACGCCATTTATCAAAATCTTTTTTATGACTTCTTCCTGTTGGGCGTGGCTGTGCGGACAATTTCGATGCTTCGCCATGAGGCAGGAAGTCCTTATAACTCCTACAGACATTGTCCTGTCTACACCAAATTCATCATGCATGTAGAGGGTCCCGCCCTGAACACATCTATGCATCAATACTGTGTCAAATACACAGCGCCACCTACTGGACACAGGAAGTAAGCCTCATATGACAAACATTATCCGATTTATATGAAAGTTACAGGATGTGTTCTCCACATCATACACTGCAACATGACATATAATTGGTGGGTGATCTCTAGCGCCACCTAGTGGACACATGCAATGTGACTTAGCCCCATCACACAACATTCATTACAAGCCCAGGTGCCAAGACGTCTACGTGCCCGCTGTGTCTGCCATGTGACTGCAGCACGCACCGACATGCACGTACGGGGCGGTGCATGGGGGCGCGAGGGCCCGTTCATCACTGCTTGCAGTTTTAATTAGGGCCCGAGCGCTGACCAGCGCGAAGCCCTATTGTATCTGTCAAGATTATTATTATTTTTCTTTTTCTTGCACGACGACGGCCTTTTTGCCCCCCTGAACGTGCCGCGAAACTCACCAAAGTTTGCAAGCAAGCCAGACCCGGCGAAAATTTCGATATTTTATGGTTTGCACAAATGAGCGTGGCAAAATGGCTCTCTAGCGCCCCCTAAAAAATCAATAAAAGCGAGCCCCTCGTGACAGATTGACATAGAGAAACGAAACTTGGTACACATGTTCATCATGTCAAGACGCAGCAAAAAGTCTCTTGGACACATACCCTAACACCAACAGGAAGTCGGCCATTTTGAATCTAAATATTGATTTTAATGCAAATTGTGGCATCATATTTGAACAAACTACTCCTACAGTTTTCTTCCCATCCACTTCAAATTCACACAGAGTCATCTTGAGACATTGGAGATGAAAACTTATCAAAAGCTTTTCCCCCCGTCATTCCTGGTTGCCGTGGTGACGCTGCGAATTTCGATCCTTCGCCATGAAATTTCAAACCCTCATAACTTGACTCCACATGGTCTCAGCTTTTCCAAATTTCATATGCTTGTTCAGCGTCCTGGTCTGAACACATGTACAGTGTCATATTTAGTGACAGTCATAGCGCCACCTACTGGCAACAGGAAGTCACTTGCGTCCTTTGTTCATTAATTACTCCTATAATCTTAAGTATTTCCACCTGAAATTGACTCAGCTGAGACATAAGACCTTGGTGATGCTACATTCTGCAACTCATGGCCCATCATCAAATACTGTTGCCATGACAACGCATTCAACGCCATGAAAATACGATTACAGTTTTCAGAGGCAAAGGATGCCTCCACGGTAACGAAACTCGACACACACGTCTGGAGTGGGGTCCTTTAACATCCTATATACTTCAATGGGATGGGTGTGAGTAAATGGCTCAATAGCGCCCCCTTGAATATTTCAAAATTGAACCTCAGCCTTCCCGATTGACATAGAAGAATGAAACTCAGTAGGTTTATGTATCATCTCCAGACGCACAAAAACGCCATTTGGACCCATACCCTAAATCCAACAGGAAGTCGGCCATCTTGGAAAAATCCTCAATTATGGTGCATTTTTTGGTCATTTCCAGGCATCATATTTGAACAAACTACTCCTAGGGATTTAATCCCATCCTCTTCAAATTCACACACAATCATCTTGAGACATTGGAGATGAAAGGCTATCAAAATCTTTTTCTTCCGTCATTCCTGGTTGCCATGGTGACATGGCGAATTTCGATGTCTCGCCATGAAATTTCAAACACTCATAACTTGACTCCACATGGTCTGAGCTTTTCCAAATTTCAGATACTTGTTCAGGGTCCTGCTCTGAACACATGTACAGTGTCATATTTAGTGACAGTCATAGCGCCACCTACTGGCAACAGGAAGTCACTTGCTTCATTCTTTCACTAATTACTCTCATAATCTTAAGTATTTACACCTGAAATTGACTCAGCTAAGACATAACACCAGTTATCAACATCTTTTTTATGATTTCTTCCTGTTGGGCGTGGCTGTGCAAACAATTTCGATGCTTCGCCATTAGGCAGGAAGTCCTTATATCTCCTACAGACATTGTCCTGTCTACACCAAATTCATCATGCATGTAGAGGGTCCCGCCCTGAACACATCTACGCATCAATACTGTGTCAAATACACAGCACCACCTACTGGACACAGGAAGTCAGCCTCATATGACAAACATTATCCGATTTACATGAAATTTACAGGATGTGTTCTCCACATCATACACTGCAACATGGCATGTAATTGGTGGGTGATCTCTAGCGCCACCTAGTGGACACATGCAATGTGACTTAGCCCCATCACACAGTGTTCATTACAAGCCCCGGTGCCAAGACTTCTACGTGCCCGCTGTGTCTGCCATGTGACTGCAGCATGCACCGACATGCGCGTACAAGGCGGTGCATGGGGCGCGAGGGCCCGTTCATCACTGCTTGCAGTTTTAATTCCCCTTTATTTTTCTTCTGACAAAGTAACGGCCTTTTTGCCCCCCTGAACGTGCCTGAAAAGTCACCAAAGTTTCCACGCAAGCCAGACCCGGTGAAAAATTTGATATTTTATGGTTTGCATAAATGGGCGTGGCAAAATGGCTCTCTAGCGCCCCCTGCAAAATCAAGAAAATCGAGCCCCTCGCCACAGATTGACATAGAGAAACGAAATTCGGTACACATGTTCATCATGTCAAGACGCACCAAAAAGTCTCTTGGACACATACCCTAACACCAACAGGAAGTCGGCCATTTTGAATCAAATTATTGATTTTAATGCAGATTGTGCCATCATATTTGAGCGAACTAGTCCTACAGTTTTCATCTCATCCACTTCAAATTCACACAGAGTCATCTTGAGACATTGGAGAAGAAAAGTTATCAAAAGTTTTTTTGTCCGTCATTCCTGGTTGCCGTGGTGACGCGGCGAATTTCGATGCTTCGCCATGAAATTTCAAACCCTCATAACTTGACTCGACATGGTCTGAGCTTTCCCAAATTTAATATGCTTGTTCAGTGTCCTGGTCTGAACACATGTACAGTCTCATATTTAGTGACAGTCATAGCGCCACCTACTGGTAACAGGAAGTCACTTGCGTCATTTGTTCATGAATTATTCCCATACTCTTAAGTATTTCCACCTGAAATTAACTCAGCTGAGACATAAGACCTTGGTGATGCTACATTCTGCAACTCGTGACCCATCATCAAATACCGTTGCCATGGCAACGCATTCAACGCCATGAAAATACGATTACAGTTTTCAGGGGCAAAGGATGCCTCCCCGGTAACGAAACTCAACACACACGTCTGGAGTGGGTTCATTTAACATCCTATATACTTCAATGGAATGGGCGTGACTAATCGGCTCAATAGCGCCCCCTTGAATATTTCAAAATCGAACCTCAGCCTTCCCGATTGACGTAGAAGAATGAAACTCGGTAGGTTTATGTATCATCTCCAGACGCACAAAAACGCCATTTGGACCCATACCCTAAGTCCAACAGGAAGTCGGCCATCTTGGGAAAAATGCTCAATTTTGGTGCATTTTTTGGTCATTTCCACGCATCATATTTCAACGAACTACTCTTAGGGATTTCACCCCATCCTCTTCAAATTCACACAGAATCATCTTGAGACATTGGAGATGACAAGTTATCAAAATCTTTTTCGTCCGTCATTCCTGGTTGCCATGGTGAAATGGCGAATTCCGATGCTTCGCCATGAAATTTCAAACCCTCATAACTTGACTCCACATGGTCTGAGCTTTTCCAAATTTAATATGCTTGTTCAGCGTCCCGGTCTGAACACATGTACAGTCTCATATTTAGTGACAGTCATAGCGCCACCTACTGGTAACAGGAAGTCACTTGCTTCAGTCTTTCACTAATCACTCTCATAATCTTAAGTATTTTCACCTGAAATTGACTTAGCTAAGACATAGCGCCAGTTATCAAAATCTTTTTTATGACTTCTTCCTGTTGGGCGTGGCTGTGCGGACAATTTCAATGCTTCGCCATGAGGCAGGAAGTCCTTATAACTCCTACAGACATTGTCCTGTCTACACCAAATTCATCATGCATGTAGAGGGTCCCGCCCTGAACACATCTATGCATCAATACTGTGTCAAATACATAGCGCCACCTACTGGACACAGGAAGTAAACCTCATATGACAAACATTATCCGATTTATATGAAATTTACAGGATGTGTTCTCCACATCACACACTGCAACATGACATGTAATTGGTGGGTGATCTCTAGCGCCACCTAGTGGACACATGCAATGTGACTTAGCCCCATCACACAACATTCATTACAAGCCCAGGTGCCAAGACGTCTACGTGCCCGCTGTGTCTGCCGTGTGACTGCAGCACGCTACGGCATGTGCGTACGAGGCGGTGCATGGGGGCGCGAGGGCCCGTTCATCACTGCTTGCAGTTTTAATTTCAGGTGTAAATACTTAAGATTATGGGAGTAATTAGTGAAAGACTGAAGCAAGTGACTTCCTGTTGCCAGTAGGGGGCGCTATGACTGTCACTAAATATGAGACTGTACATGTGTTCAGACTGGGACGCTGAACAAGCATCTGAAATTTGGAAAAGCTCAGACCATGTGGAGTCAAGTTATGAGGGTTTGAAATTTCATGGCGAAGCATCGAAATTCGCCGCGTCACCACGGCAACCAGGAATGACGGACGAAAAAGCTTTTGATAAGTTGTCATCTCCAATGTCTCAAGATGATTCTGTCTGAATTTGAAGAGGATGGGATGAAATCCCTAGGACTAGTTAGTTCAAATATGAGACCTGGAAATGACCAAAAAATGCACCAAAATGGAGCATTTTTCCCAAGATGGCCGACTTCCTGTTGGACTTAGGGTATGGGTCCAAATGGCGTTTTTGTGCGTCTGGAGATGATACATAAACCTACCGAATTTCATTGTTCTATGTCAATCGGGAAGGCTGAGGTTCAATTTTGAAATATTCAAGGGGGCGCTATTGAGCCATTTAGTCACGCCCATCCCATTGAAGTATATAGGATGTTAAAGGACCCCACTCCAGACGTGTGTGTTGAGTTTCGATACCGTGGAGGCATCTTTTGCCTCTGAAAACTGTAATCGTATTTTCATGGCGTTGAATGCGTTGTCATGGCAACAGTATTTGATGATGGGTCATGAGTTGCAGAATTTAGCATCACCAAGGTCTTATGTCTCAGCTGAGTCAATTTCAGGTCTAAATACTTAAGATTATGGGAGTAATCAGTGAAAGACTGAAGCAAGTGACTTCCTGTTGCCAGTAGGTGGCGCTATGACTGTCACTAAATATGAGACTTTACATGTGTTCAGACCAGGACGCTGAACAAGCATATTAAATTTGGAAAAGCTCAGACCATGTGGAGTCAAGTTATGAGGGTTTGAAATTTCATGGCGAAGCATCGAAATTCGCCGCGTCACCACGGCAACCAGGAATGACGGACGAAAAAGCTTTTGATAACTTCTCATCTCCAATGTCTCAAGATGACTCTGTGTGAATTTGAAGTGGATGGGATGAAATCTCTCGGACTAGTTCGCTCAAATATGATGCCACAATCGGCATTAAAATCAATATTTTGATTCAAAATGGCCGACTTCCTGTTGGAGTGAAGTCATGGAACCCATAGACTTTTTTGTGCGTCTTGACATGATGAACATGTGTACCGAGTTTCGTTTCTCTATGTCAATCTGTCGCGATGGGCTCGATGTTCTTGATTTTGCAGGTGGCGCTAGAGAGCCATTTTGCCACGCCCATTTGTGCAGACCATAAAATATCAAAATTTTCGCCAGGTCTGGCTTGCGTGCAAACTTTGGTGACTTTTCGAGCACGTTCAGGGGGTCAAAAAGGCCGTTGTTGTGGGAGAAGAAAAATAATTAAAACTGCAAGCAGTGATGAACGGGCCCTCGCGCCCCCACGCATGTCGGGCTGCGGCTCGGTCGCAGAATGTAGCATCACCAAGGTCTTATGTCTCAGCTGAGTTAATTTTAGGTGTAAATACTTAAGATTATGGGAGTAATTAGTCAACGATTTAAGCAAGTGACTTACTGTTGCCAGTAGGTGGCGCAATGACTGTCACTAAATATGAGACTGTACATGTGTTCAGACCAGGACGCTGAACGAGCATCTGAAATTTGGAAAAGCTCAGAGCATGTGGAGTCAAGTTATAAGGGTTTGAAATGTCATGGCGAGGCATCGAAATTCGCCGCGTCACCACGGCAACCAGGAATGACGGGCGAAAAAGCTTTTGATAACTTTTCATCTCCAATGTCTGAAGATGACTCTGTGTGAATTTGAAGTGGATGGGATGAAATCTCTAGGACTAGTTCGCTCAAATATGATGCCACAATCGGCATGAAAATCAATACTTTGATTCAAAATGGCCGACTTCCTGTTGGAGTGACGTCATGGGCACCTGGACGTTTTTTGTGCGTCTTGACATGATGAACATGTGTACCAAGTTTCGTTTCTCTATGTCAATCTGTGGCGAGGGGATGGATGTTTTCCATTTCTCAAGGGGGCGCTATAGAGCCATTTTGCCACGCCCATTTACAAAAACCATAAAATATCAAATTTTTCGCCAAGGCTGGCTTGTTTTGGTGAATTTGAAAAAGCTCAGACCATGTGGAGTCAAGTTATGAGGGTTTGAAATTTCATGGCGAGGCATCGAAATTCGCCGCGTCACCACGGCAACCAGGAATGACGGGCGAAAAAGCTTTTGATAACTTTTCATCTCCAATGTGTCAAGATGATTCTCTGTGAATTTGAAGTGGATGGGATGGAATCCCTAGGACTAGTTCGTTCAAATATGTGGCCTTGAAATCATCAAAAAATTGACCAAAATTGAGCATTTTTCCAAGATGGCCGACTTCCTGTTGGACTTAGGGTATGGGTCCAAATGGCGTTTTTGTGCGTCTGGAGATGATACATAAACCTACCGAGTTTCATTCTTCTATGTCAATCGGGAAGGCGGAGGTTCAATTTTGAAATATTCAAGGGGGCGCTATTGAGCCGTTTAGCGACGCCCATCCCATTGAAGTATATAGGATGTTAAATGAACGCACTCCAGACATGTGTGTTGAGTTTCGTTACCGTGGAGGCATCCTTTGCCCCTGAAAACTGTAATCGTATTTTCATGGCGTTGAATGGGTTGTCATGGCAACGGTATTTGATGATGGGTCATGAGTTGCAGAATGTAGCATCACCAAGGTCTTATGTCTCAGCTGAGTCAATTTCAGGTGTAAATACTTAAGATTATGGGAGTAATTAGTGAATGAATGAAGCAAGTCACTTCCTGTTGCCAGTAGGTGGCGCTATGACTGTCACTAAATATGAGACTGTACATGTGTTCAGACCAGGACGCTGAACAAGCATATTAAATTTGGAAAAGCTCAGACCATGTGGAGTCAAGTTATGAGGGTTTGAAATTTCATGGCGAAGCATCGAAATTCGCCGCGTCACCACGGCAACCAGGAATGACGGGGGAAAAAGCTTTTGATAACTTTTCATCTCCAATGTCTCAAGATGACTCTGTGTGAATTTGAAGTGGATGGCATGAAAACTCTAGGACTAGTTCGCTCAAATATGATGCCAAAATCGGCATTAAAATCAATACTTCGATTCAAAATGGCCGACTTCCTGTTGGAGTGACGTCATGGTACCCCCAGACTTTTTTGTGCGTCTTGACATGATGAACATGTGTACCAAGTTTCGTTTCTCTATGTCAATCTGGGGCGAGGGGATCGATGTTCTTGATTTTGCAGGTGGCGCTAGAGAGCCATTTTGGCACGCCCATTTATGCAAACCATAAAATATCAAATTTTTCGCCAGGTCTGGCTTGCATGCAAACTTTGGTGACTTTTCATGCATGTTCAGGGGGGCAAAAAGTCCGTTGTTGTGGGAGAAAAAGGTAGAAGAATAATCCGGACAGATACAATAGGGCTTCGCGCTGGTCAGCGCTCGGGCCCTAATTATCATTAAATTCATTAATCTGAGAGGAAGACTGAGTAAAACACATGAAATGTTTCCAGTTAATGAGAACAACATTACAAGTCAAAATATTGTCTTCAATATGCAGATATACTTTTAAAGGATATAGAAACTGTCTGCATTCAAAATTCTGTGTAACTAAGCACTTTTTTCGTCCGATGTATTTTCATCTGTATTACAGTGAAGCCTATAGTGATCACTGCAAAAATATTACATTTATAAAACTACAATCCAAAATATTTCAGAATTTATTGACTGAAAATAGAATAAGTGATGAATCTGAGTTCATGTAGAAGTTAAAGGTACTTACAGTTTACCTCCAGTCTGGTTCCTCCACCGAACGTGTACCACAGTGATACAAACTCATTGAGTCGTCGTACAAAAACCTCTCACTGTACAGAGACACGGCTCTCTGACTTTGACACAAACAAACTCACTAAAATTAGACTCTTGTTTGGAACATTTTTAACGTAATTTGACAACTGACAACAACACAGTGACACGCATTTTATACATATGAAATTTTATCTAAAATGTTAATTTTTATTGAATTTATGTCATTTTTTCTGGTGATAAGTTTAAATATAATAAATTACATTCTAAAAAAGAAAGCTGTCAATTCACATGAAGTCGTAACCACATTAAATGAATCACTGACACATCCTAATCAATATTCTGATCCATTGATTAAACAGCATCATCAGAGTAATCCAAGTCCCTGTTGGAGTGAGTCAGAGCATTTCCATAGAGAGCCACTTTGCATCAGCAGCACCATGCTCCAGTGCTCTGGGAGAGTTTATAGTCCTGAGAGTTGAACACTGGATGACTGACAGCTGTCCTTCATGACAACAGAAGCCACAGAAATCCTCCTCATCAAAAACATGACTTTGATCTCCGTCCTCATCTGGACTCTCCTCTGCTGCTGCTTCACAGGTAAAGTCCAGAGAATCAAACTCCTCTCCTCTATGAACATCCGTCCCTCTGAAATGAAGCCCACAAAACCATGATGCTGCTTTATGTTTTTGTCTCTGTATCCTCAGAGTCCAGAGGCCAGTATACATTGACTCAGCCTGCAGCAGTGAGATCTACTCTGGGAGGATCTGCAACCATCAACTGTAGGACCAGTCAGAATGTTCATGGTGGGAGCTACTTATTCTGGTACCAACAGAGAGATGGAGAAACGCCTAAACTTTTCATTAAATATGCTACCACTCGAGAATCAGGGATTCCAGGTCGTTTTACAGGCAGTGGATCAAACTCTGACTTCACTCTGACCATCAGTGGAGTTCAGGCTGAAGATGCAGCAGTTTATTACTGTAAGAGTCTCCACATCCCCAACAGTCAGTGGGTGTTCACACAGTGAAAAAGCGTCGTACAAAAACCTCCCTCAGTCAGACTGAACAGAAACTGAACTGACTGCTGCAGCTGGAAGCTACTGCAGAGACTGATACAGTTCACTGAACACAAACACACATTTAGCTGCTCCTTGAAGTTGTCCACAGTGTAAAGCTGTAAAGGTGATTACATTTGTGTTTAATTTAATCATTAAATGAATTGTGGGCCTGTAAAAGTCACCAATGCAGGTGGGACATGAGAACTTTTTCAGTACAGTGTTAAAGACCAGACAATGACACTGTGGACCAGTATTGATCCAGGGAAGTGAAACTCAAATGAAAATGAAGTTATAACAGTTAACATGGAAGAAATAAATGTGTGAATGATCATCGTCATCTTAGCTTGAGGTACATGGATCTAAGTTAAATAACAAATCACAAATAGAAAGAAACAGAACTCAATCAAACACTTCACATGTTGGTAAAGAGTAATATCAGTTCAGAAGAGACTCCTACATTACTGATGGTAGATTTAAAAGATGATGAAATAGAAACATCTGAAAACTTTAATAAGAAAGAAGAAAATGCATCAGCGTCTCAGACATCTGCTCAGACTGATACCTCCATACAATTAGCTCCATGATATCTGATTATACATCTCTAAACCTTCATCCTCCCTTCTTTCAGTTCTTACTGTGATACAGCAACTTAAATGCCGACATTCTCTTCCATCTTAAGTGTAAAGAGAAGTAAATTTAACATTTTACCCAATAAAAAATACATTTATAAATTGAAATATATTCCCTTGATAAACTAACTCAAAGAAAATCTATTGTCTGCATCTACAGTCTAAATCAATATCCTTATTAAATATATTTACAGATATGAACTCCTTTATCTGACCCTTCCTCTCAAGAGACATTCAATAGATTTTAGTAGTTTTAGCAGATAATCTCCCAAAAGTGTTGTTGACATTCTCATTTTGGGCCTTTTTTCCTAAATGTCTGTTTTAATAATTAAAGCCAAACACACATTTTCTCAAACAGAATCAACTTTCTGTAGCTGCTTGATTGAAGCCAAATACAGTTCTGTACTCCATGTTTTTATCTTTCATTCATACTCCATTATGTCTCCAGTTGTTTAACTAGTCAAAGCTTTTTTGGGGGAAACAGCATGATATGTTGAGGACAGCTCCAGTTGACTGACTCTGTGTGTTTGCATATCTGTCCTGCCTCTCTGCTCCCAGCCGTTAAGAGGCCAGTGTTGATCAGTGTCTGTCCAGACCTTTCAGAGCCACTGACACGCCGCCAGCACAATGATGATGTCACTGACTCTACTGCTGGGCACCCTGGGGCTCCTTGTTCAGGGTGAGACTCTCTGCTGAAAACTTGGCTTCAGGATGCAACCAGGTTCACCACAATGATGTTCTGCTGTGATGGAGAAACACTGAAACAAGCAGCATTTACCTTCTTCCATCTATTCTCCATGTTAAAGAAATGATACTCTTCTGTTTTCATGTTGATCATCTTTCTCCAAGCTGGATTTGTCTCAATAAGCCTTCTCCTCTCACTCATGGTTTCCAGGTTCATCGGGAGAAATCATCATGACTCAGACTCCTGGATCTCAGTCTGCTGCTCCAGGACAGACTGTCAACATAAAATGTATAGCCAGTTCACATTTCAGTTATGATCTTCAGTGGTACCTTCAGAAACCTGGAGAACCTCCAAAACTCCTGATTTATGATGCTACAATTCGTCAGTCTGGAGTTTCAGATCGTTTCAGTGGAAGTTGGCCAGGATCTTCGACTGAATTCATTTTGACCATCAGTGGAGTTCAGGCTGAAGATGCAGGAGTCTACTACTGTCACCAGTGTTGCACTAGTGCACCGTTCACACAGTGAAAAAGCGTCGTACAAAAACCTCCCTCAGCTGTAGAGGAACTGATCTGACTCAACAGCTGCACTCAGACCAAAACAACAGAGGTTTGATATAAAAGAAATCACTTATTACATCAATAATTATATAACTATACTTTGAATTATTCAAAGTAGGAATAGTTTTAAAGATTATATTGTTGATACAGTGTCAGAACAGGATCACATGCTGTGATACAGAACAATATAGTACAGAGCAGGACAGAGAGGACACATGTGAAGGACGCCATGTGGCACAGACTGTTTCTGTTAAAATATTCTAATTTCATCTTAAACTTTGCAAATGTTTTCTTATAGATACCATAGTTTATGTGTAAAATGATGACTGTTATGACCCTCTAAAGGAGCTCTTTACAAAGAAGGCCATTCAAAACATCCAACCAGTGTATTAAGAAAGTAAATAGCAACTTCAAACAAAAACTGATGGGTGGGATAAACTGAAAAAAAGAAGGGAAGACACATCGATCAGTCCACAAAGGGATGTAGGATTTAAAAAAATATAAATGTTGAAATATTCTCATTGCATCTTTCACTTTGACAAGCTTAAAACGTACAATATGTGTATGAAGTTGTGAAATCAAATGATACAATTCTAAACTCAAAGTCAGAAGACTCATTTAACACAGTAACGTGACAGCAGATGTTAGTATAACAATATGTTTGGATACATTATTTGATGACAACATCTTTATCACTTTCAGAGGGCATCAACATTTGGGCGAGAAATAAAAACAATGAGAAAAGTCTTACAGGACCAGTCAGGATGTTCATATTCATCTCTCTACCTACCACTGTTTATCCTGGTACCAACAGAGAAATGAAGAAACTCCTAAATTGCTCATTTACTATGCTACCACTCGAGCATCAGGGATTCCAGGTCGTTTTACAGGCAGTGGTTCAAACTCTGACTTCACTCTGACCATCAGTGGAGTTCAGGCTGAAGATGCTGCAGTTTATTACTGTGTGAGTTATACCTATACCAACAGGCAATATGTGAGCACACAGTGAAAAAGCGTCGTACAAAAACCTCCCTCAGTCAGACTGAACAGAAACTGAACTGACTGCTGCAGCTGGAAGCTACTGCAGAGACTGATACAGTTCACTGAACATGTTACAAAATCTCACACATGCAACTTCAAGATTAGTTCATCTCATAATTCACACCTGTGATACAAATTTGACCCAATAACCCATTATACATAATCACCCCGATATTTCTCATGATTGGTCTCAGTGTTACAAACCCATTCACAACTCTGTACTGATGACCTGATAGATGGGATGTGTCTCCACAGCTCAGAAGGTGATTGATAGTTCTCTGTAAACTCTACCTGTTACTTGTTCAGCTGCGTTCACTTTCTCTCATTCACTTGTTATAAAGTAACATGCTGCTCACGAGAAAGTTTGGACTGGCAGCAGTGGATCTGTTAGATGAGGATAATATCATTGTTGCAGCATGAATGAAAAGAAAACAGATCCAGTGGTAGAGCAGATATTCATTGAGACCACTGAACATCTCAAAGCAGCTGCAGACTGATCAAAGCTCTTGTGGTTTCTACAGTTTAAGAATCACAGCTACATGAAGATTATTGTTTGAAAAGTTGAATACAAGTTACGTTATGATCCTCTGAGCTCCAACAGATGAACCACAAACATATGGTGGTAAAATGATGAAATTAAAAGATAAAATCCCTCTGAACTTCCCCAGAGAGTCAAACTCAATGATTCAGTAACCAATAAAACATTGACAATGTGATGATTCTGTTACTGACCATTTTTTCTTTCTGAATGTGACATTTTCAGTGTCTGAAGAATCATTCAACACAATAACATGTTACGGCAGATATTAGTAAAACAATGTTTGGACACATTATTTGATGAATAGATATTTATCGTTTACAGAGGGTATCAACATTATAGCAAACAATAAAAAAAAAGAGAATATGATGACTCTGTTAATCATCCAGAGCATTTCCATAGAGAGCCACTTTGCATCAGCAGCACCATGCTCCAGTGCTCTGGGAGAGTTTATAGTCCTGAGAGTTGAACACTGGATGACTGACAGCTGTCCTTCATGACAACAGAAGCCACAGAAATCCTCCTCATCAAAAACATGACTTTGATCTCCGTCCTCATCTGGACTCTCCTCTGCTGCTGCTTCACAGGTAAAGTCCAGAGAATCAAACTTCTCTCCTCTATGAACATCCGTCTCTCTGAAATGAAGCCCACAAAAACCATGATGCTGTTTTATGTTTTTGTCTCTGTATCCTCAGAGTCCAGAGGCCAATACACAGTGACGCAGCCTGCAGCAGTGAGATCTACTCTGGGAGGATCTGCAACCATCAGCTGTAGAACCAGTCAGAAAATTTATAGCAACTGGTTACACTGGTACCAACAGAGAGATGGAGAAACTCCAAAACTTTTCATTAGCTATATTACCAGTCGAGCATCAGGGATTCCAGGTCGTTTTACAGGCAGTGGATCAAACTCTGACTTCACTCTGACCATCAGTGGAGTTCAAGCTGAAGATGCAGCAGTTTATTACTGTCAGAGTCTCCACTATCCCAACAGTCAGTGGGTGTTCACACAGTGAAAAAGCGTCGTACAAAAACCTCCCTCAGTCAGACTGAACAGAAACTGAACTGACTGCTGCAGCTGGAAGCTACTGCAGAGACCGATACAGTTCACTGAACACACACACACACACACACACACACACACACACACACACACACACACACACACACACACCTTTCAGATTAAGCATTTAGAAAATCATATATTTATCACCATGTGTAACAGATAATGATTACGATATTTCTCATGATCGGTCTCACAGTGGTACAAACACAGTTACAACTTTGTACTGATGACCTGATAGAAACTGAAGGAACAAAATAAAGTTATATTGCAGTAAATGAAAGAACACTTAATTTAGTGTTAGACTTTGTTATGTAGATAGGCACTGCCTAAAATCTCAATGCCTTTTTGCACCAGCATTCCCATCATTTAATGCTTCTCTTTGGGCATTAGCTAGCAACAATCCAGTCTCCCTTTTTGCCTTCATCATGTAAGGAATGATGTAACCAACACATGCATAAGCGTCAAAAACAAATTGGATGTCCAAATTTAACTTCCAAATTTTTTATTATAATATTTTTTGTAAATGTTTTTCAGACATAGACATCTTTATTAACAGTAGAGATACAGAAAATCATGGAAGAGAGGGGGAGATGTGACATTCAACAAAGGTCCTCTGGCCAGGATTCGTATCAGGGTCCGCTGCGTATGTGGCATGCACCCTAATCACTCAACCACCTGCACACCATACCTTCCAACATTTTATTAGTGGATTGCTACACTGATTTAGCCAAACTTCATTAACCTGCCTTTTTTAACATTATTTGTGTATAGCTAAATGTTCATATGCAGCCTCAAAAGTACAAAAGTACAAATTCTCTCTGTCAATAACTGTAGAGACAGAAGATGCTTCATCATGTCTGTTGATATGGCTAATATATAAAGTTCTGTATATCAGAGTCAAATAAATGTTGAGAATTAATTAATATGTTCTGATATAACTAATAATGATGATAATAAAAACAGCAAAAGTCATTGATTGGATGAACACGTCTTTATTTTCTTGAAATATTGAAACCACTGAGAAAGAAACATCACTACTGCAACATTTAAAGAGACAGAGAGAAAAGAACAACAGAGAAGCAGAGATCAGAGTGAGAGCAGTAGCAGAGTAAAACCAGTAGCAGAGTCCCAGTGAGTCAGATCAGGACTGGGAACACTGGTCTCTCCTCAGTGTCTTTGAGAGTGGAGCCTGGGAGCCCTGGGTGGCCTCACAGATCACAGAGCCCACCTTCCTCCACTGGTCTGCAGTGAGCCTCAGGGTGCTGCTCCAGCTGTAGAGGCCGTCCTTCTGCAGCACCGCGGGGCTCCTGCTCTGCTCCACGCTACTGCTGCCGTCCACCTTCCAGTTCAGACTCCAGGCCAGACTCCAGTCTGAGGGGAAGCCATTGTTGGCCAGACACGTGAGCGTGGCCTTGCCCTGGTCCAGCTCCTCAATGGAGGGGGGTAGCACTGTCAGGGCGGGACGGGCATCACCTAGGAGACACCAATCACATTAGAGGACAGGGACCACACAACTGTCAGTAAAACAGCAGACAGTTAGACACCGTTACTGTGTGAGAGTGGATTTTCCCCTTTAAGGAGTTTGTGTCAGATGTCTTTTCTGCTCCACCAGTCACTCACTCACACATTGTTTCACTTCCCTTTAAGAAACCTCTCATGCAGATCAGCACAGAAAGACTCATCGTACTGTTTGACCTGAAATATATCAAACTACACTGCAAATAAAACAAGAACATTTCATCACTTTCTTCTCAAAATCATCAAACATTTGAACAAAGCATTGCATTACAACACTCACTGGAAACATAACCAAACACAGAAGATGAACTGACCACCAGCTGATTTCAAATATCACTAAGCAAACTGTTCAAACGACTTCAAACCAAATTTGAAACAATATAGAGATCAGAAATTAGGCACTTTTTCAAACAAACTTCTTTATCATCACTCTGCTAAATTTTATTTGAATAAATTATTTTGAACTGAGAGTAAAAATCATAATCTTAAAATTAAAAGACTCTTTTAAAATGAATCTAAATTTTCATCTTTTCTACACGTCAAGTTATTAAATTTCAGTATGACGGGAATGTGAATAGAAAAGTTTAGTGAAGCTGCTCTGAGTTATCCTCCATGATAAAGGAGGAGAAATACAAACATCAATATTAAAAGTGTTGTAAATTAAAATTAAATTTTTAACTGTTGTAAGCATTCAGAAACTTAATTTTAAACATAACTTAAAAATATTATATTTAGTATTTGAACAGAAACTTACTTCCAACATCCAGTCTGGTTCCTCCACCAAAAGTCAACCACAGTGATACAAACTCATTGAGTCGTCGTACAAAAACCTCTCACTGTAGAGAGACACGGCTCTCTGACTTTGAACACTGAACTAAAACTACAAGCTCTCAAAATGCAGCTTCACCATTAAAATTCTGAATATTTTATCTTCTGACTCAATGTTTTTTTTTCTTTACAATAAGTTCCTGAGTTTTAATAGCAAAGTGGTCTTTGTTTCTAAATGCAAGTTTTTTTTTTTTTTTTTTTTTTTTTTTTTTTTACAAATGAAGAGTTTTATATTAAAGTGGAAAAAACAGAATCATAAAAAAGCAATACAAATAAAATAACTCCTGAAACAATAAATAATATAAGCATTTGACTTACTTCCAACATCCAGTCTGGTTCCTCCACCAAAAGTCCACCACAGTGATACAAACTCATTGAGTCGTCGTACAAAAACCTCTCACTGTAGAGAGACACGGCTCTCTGACTTTGACACAAACAAACTCACTAAAATTAGACTCTTGTTTGGAACATTTTTAACGTAATTTGACAACTGACAACAACACAGTGACACACATTTTATGTATATGTAATTTTATTTAAAATGATAATTTTATTGAATTTATATTATTTTTTTCTGGTAATACGTTTAAATATAATAAATTACATTCTAAAAAAATGCTGTCAATTCACATGAAGTCATAACCACATTAAATGAATCACTGACACATCCTAATCAATATTCTGATCAATTGATTGATCCATTGATTAAACAGCATCATCAGAGTAATCCAAGTCCCTGTTGGAGTCAGTCAGAGCATTTCCATAGAGAGCCACTTTGCATCAGCAGCACCATGCTCCAGTGCTCTGGGAGAGTTTATAGTCCTGAGAGTTGAACACTGGATGACTGACAGCTGTCCTTCATGACAACAGAAGCCACAGAAATCCTCCTCATCAAAAACATGACTTTGATCTCCGTCCTCATCTGGACTCTCCTCTGCTGCTGCTTCACAGGTAAAGTCCAGAGAATCAAACTCCTCTCCTCTATGAACATCCGTCCCTCTGAAATGAAGCCCACAAAACCATGATGCTGCTATATGTTTTTGTCTCTGTATCCTCAGAGTCCAGAGGCCAGTACACATTGACTCAGCCTGCAGCAGTGAGATCCACTCTGGGAGGATCTGCAACCATCAACTGTAGAGTCAGTCAGGATGTTTATTCTACCTACTTAGCCTGGTACCAACAGAGAGATGGAGAAACTCCTAAACTTCTCATTTACTATACTACCACTCGAGCATCAGGGATTCCAGGTCGTTTTACAGGCAGTGGATCAAAGTCTGACTTCACTCTGACCATCAGTGGAGTTCAGGCTGAAGATGCAGCAGTTTATTACTGTCAGAGTGCACACTATCCCAACAGTCAGTGGGTGTTCACACAGTGAAAAAGCGTCATACAAAAACCTCCCTCAGTCAGACTGAACAGAAACTGAACTGACTGCTGCAGCTGGAAGCTACTGCAGAGACTGATACAGTTCACTGAACACACACACACACACACACACACACACACACACATACACACACACACACAGTAATAAGTCATATGACCCTATAACCTATTGTGGATAATCACATTATTTTTCATCATTGTTCTCAGTGATACAAACACAGTCACAACTTTCAGACTGTGATTTTGTGACTTTTTTCTGTTGATCTACACATTTATCACCACTGAACCATCAAAACAGACATACTGCACTCACAAAATTAATCCTACTAATACAACAAGACATTAAACCAGTGATATTATGGTATTAACTGGTTACATGAGGATGAGACATTTCAGAACATTGTCATGGTTGGTTTAATGTCTTTATTTTCCTTTGTTACTATTTTCCAACAGATGTCCCCAGACTATTTTAGTGAAGGCTGGACTGTGTGGGAGAGGACTTATTTTGAGTTGGACTTTTTAGAAAGACTGAAGTATTACATTAGCAGACTTTATTAGTTGGTCTTTTGTCTGTCTTCCAGTCTGTCTGTGTGTTGTGAGTGTGTGTGTCTCTGTTCAGCTTTTCCCTCCACACTTTCCCTGCACACATGCCCTGCATCATGTTCATCAGCCCTGCTCTGCTCCCAGTGTCTTTCCCAGCCAATCACTCCCAGCCTGCAATTGTGTCTAGTCACCTGTTCCCCATTCCCTCATTAGTTCACACAGCATTCAGCATTGTGTTTAACCAGACAGCTAGTTTTAATTCTTACACAGATTCATTATCCATTCATGCTCTCTCTCTCCTCAGACTAGCACATACTCACTGCCTCTGTTAAAATATTCTCATTATCTTTAACTTTGCAAAACCTTCCATCCATCCATCCATCTTCTTCCGCTTATCCGGGGTCGGGTCGCGGGGGCAGCAGCCTAAGCAGGGAAGCCCAGACTTCCCTCTCCCCAGCCACTTCGTCCAGCTCTTCCCGGGGGACCCCGAGGCGTTCCCAGGCCAGCCAAGAGACATAGGCTGTGTCCCAATCTGGTCCTAATTGCGAGGCTGCATCCTTGAAGTACGCATTTAGAGGCCGATTACGTCACAACGCTGCGCGAAGGCTGTCCCAATTCGAAGACTCCTTCAAATGCAGCCTTGAAACGCGGCCTTCTTTTCCCTCTTTTTCGAGGATGCATCGCTACTATCCTTCGCGGCCTCCCAGATCCCAAGATCCTTTGCGCTGCGCTGTTCAGTGCCGCGAAAACACAACAATGGCGACACCAACAGGTGAAGACTTTTCATTCAAGTGTAAGTATTGGTTTGTTTTATTTAATTATTTGTACTTATTACTACTTATACTTTTATACTTTTACTAATTACTTATATTTTATTACTTGACTTATTTTTATATATATATATATATATATATATATATATATATATATAGACTAAGATGAACAAATTTAGATTTTAATAAAGAGCTACGTTTGGGATTGTCACTATTATATGTTATACTTCATTATTATGATAATTTTTTGCTATATTAGAACCCTTTTGTCTGTTAACATAGCATCCCTGTGTTTACCTTTTCTCTTGCTTCCCTCTGTGTTTAGAACAATACTGGAAAAGATGGGCCTGGAGGGGAAGGTCCAGCCCCACCAGGCGAAAAAGAAGTGGTGATTTTATGTTAATGTTATAAAATAAAAAATATTGTCAATTGTTACACGTTGTCTATTCCATTTAGTATTTACAACTTAAGTACAATTTATAACAGGGTTAACAAATGGCATAAAGTGCTACTGTTCAGGAAGAACAAGGGATTAAATATTTTCTTTTATTATCAAGTGATGAAACATTTAACTATTTACAAAAATTACATCAGGAATAACTATTTACAGATTATTATTATTTTATTATTCTTTCTCTTGTGTGTTTTCCTTCTTTCTTCTTCTTTCTTTCTTTCTTTCTTTCTTTCTTGTGTGTTTTCCTTCTTTCTTCTCCTTTCCTTTATTCTTCTCCTTTCTTCTCTCTTATAATTTTGTCAACTTTTTCACCGTCTTTTCGGTCGTGGCGTCTTTCTCGTCTTATGGGCGGGAACAGCTGGTGACGCAACCAGGAAATGCCTCGAAGGCTAGACCGTCTCATTTAACAACGGTTGATGCGTCCTTCGGAGGTTCCTCAGAAGGCTGCATCCTTCGAAGGCCGCAAAGGCCGCGTACTTCGAGGATGCAGCCTCGCAGTTGGGTCGGAATTGAGACACAGCCACTGTCTCTCCAGCGTGTCCTGGGTCTTCCCCGGGGTCTCCTACCGGTGGGACGTGCCCTGAACACCTCACCAGGGAGGCGTCCGGGAGGCATCCTGATTAGATGCCCGAACCACCTCATCTGGCTCCTCTCGACGCGGAGGAGCAGCGGGTCTACTCCGAGTTCCCGCCAGAAAACTGAGCTTCTCACCCTATCTCAAGCGGCCGAACTTTGCAAAACCATTTCCTTCTAAATACCATAGTTTATGTGTAAAATGATGACTGGTATGACCCTCTAAAGGAGCTCTTTACAAAGATGGCCAAAAATTAAAAAGTTGCGAGTGTCAAACATTCAACCAATTTATTAAGAAAGTAACCAACAACTTCTCACAAAAACTGATGGGTCAGCCAAACGGAACAAAAAGAAGAGAAGACACACAGACCAGTCCACAAAGGGTCAAAGGATCTGGGCTCTCCCCTCCAACCTAAATCCACAAAGACACTAAATCTCAGAAAACAGGACTACCAGACCCACCAAACAGACAGAAAACTAACAAAGGTAAAGAACTAAAACATGGTTAAAACAACACAAACTGCTGCTGCCAAATGCTGGGAAGTGGAAGAGAGCATGAGCCAAATTTCTTCCCCTCTACATTGACCCTTCATCAATCAGACTGGATCAGGACTTAGGAGAAAACACAGGACATTATAAAAGGAGATTCATGCAATACCAATCCTATCCAGCAGGGGGGAGTATGTAATGGTGACATGAAATGATAAATTCCCTCTGAACTTCTCTAGAGACAAACTCAGTGTCTGAAGACTCATTTAACACACTAACATGTGACAGCAGATATTAGTGTAACAATATGTTTGGACACATTATTTGATGAATAGATCTTTATCATTTACAGATGGTATCAACATTATAGCAAGCAAAAAAAATAACACTTGAAAATGTGATGATTCTGTTAATCAGTCAGAGCATTTCCATGGAGAGCCACTTTGCATCAGCAGCACCATGCTCCAGTGCTCTGGGAGAGTTTATAGTCCTGAGAGTTGAACACTGGATGACTGACAGCTGTCCTTCATGACAACAGAAGCCACAGAAATCCTCCTCATCAAAAACATGACTTTGATCTCCGTCCTCATCTGGACTCTCCTCTGCTGCTGCTTCACAGGTAAAGTCCAGAGCATCAAACTCCTCTCCTCTATGGACATCCGTCCCTCTGAAATGAAGCCCACAAAACCATGATGCTGCTTCATGTTTTTGTCTCTGTATCCTCAGAGTCCAGAGGCCAGTACACAGTGACTCAGCCTGCAGCAGTGAGATCTACTCTGGGAGTATCTGCAACCATCAGCTGTAGGACCAGTCAGAATGTTTATAATAACAACTACTTACACTGGTACCAACAGAGAGATGGAGAAACTCCTAAACTCCTTATTTACTATGCTACCACTCGACAATCAGGGATTCCAGATCGTTTTACAGGCAGTGGATCAAACTCTGACTTCACTCTGACCATCAGTGGAGTTCAGGCTGAAGATGCAGCAGTTTATTACTGTAAGAGTTTCCACTATCCCAACAGTCAGGTTGTGTTCACACAGTGAAAAAGCGTTGTACAAAAACCTCCCTCAATCAGACTGAACAGAAACTGAACTGACTGCTGCAGCTGGAAGCTACTGCAGAGACTGATACAGTTCACTGAACACATGTTACACTATCTCACACACTCATATTTCATTAAGTGGATTAAACAATGCACATATTCCAACTTTTTGGAAGTATGAAAAAATATAAAAATATCTCAATGAAAACAGTTTCTGGACAATGATTGTGTTTGTGGAAATCAGTGAAGTGGTTCTTCCATCACAGCTTTCCACCATCCGTTCTTACCCTGTTTTGGTTTGAACCACGGATTTTTAAATACTTATGATCACATTTATTTAACAATGAGGAGAGAGATTGTCTGGAAACTGTTGATAACAAATTTCTTGGTTATGACCTTTGACCTCCGTCAGGGTGGATAACATCTCAATTACATTCTGTTAAAATTAATATGAAATAAATTTGCCAAAACACCTAATCTTGAAAGTAAACACAAATAACATTAAGTAATTTTGTGTAATATTCTGACACATTTATTGATCCATTGATTAAACAGGCTCAGAGTAATTCAAATACTTATAAAGTCAGTTACGGCATTTCCATAGAGAGCCACTTTGCATCAGCAGCACCATGCTCCAGTGCTCTGGGAGAGTTTATAATCCTGAGAGTTGAACACTGGATGACTGACAGCTGTCCTTCATGACAACAGAAGCCACAGAAATCCTCCTCATCAAAAACATGACTTTGATCTCCATCCTCATCTGGACTCTCCTCTGCTGCTGCTTCACAGGTAAAGTCCAGAGAATCAAACTCCTCTCCTTTATGAACATCTGTCCCTCTGAAATGAAGCCCACAAAACCGTGATGCTGCTTTATGTTTTTGTCTCTATATCCTCAGAGTCAAGAGGCCAGTGCACAGCAACTCAGCCTGCAGCAGTGAGATCTACTCTAGGAGGATCTGCAACCATCAGCTGTAGGACCAGTCAGAATGTTCATTTTGGGAGCAACCACCATTATTTAGCCTGGTTCCAACAGCGAGATGGAGAAACTCCCAAACTTCTTATTACCAGGTCTACTTATAGAGAATCAGGGATTCCAGGTCGTTTTACAGGCAGTGGATCAAACTCTGACTTCACTCTGACCATTAGTGGAGTTCAGGCTGAAGATGCAGCAGTTTATTACTGTCAGAATGTATTCACTTTCAGTACTGGATGTACATTCACACAGTGAAAAAGCGTCGTACAAAAACCTCCCTCAGTGAGACTGAACAGAAACTGAACTGACTGCTGCAGCTGGAAGCTACTGCAGAGACTGATACAGTTCACTGAACACACATTACACTATCTCACACACTCATATTTCATTAAGTGGATTAACAGTATGCAGATTCCCGCTTTTGGGAAGAATGAAATCTTGTCAAAATATTATAATGAAAACACTTTCCGGACAATTATCGTCTTGGTGGAAATCAGTGAAGTTCTCCATCACAGCCTCTCGCTATTCATTCTTAGCCTGTTATGGTTTGATCCAATATTTGTAAATGATAATAATCCCATTTCCTTAACAATGAGGAAAGAGATTGTCGGTGAACCTTTGATGAGAAATGTCTTGGTTATGACCTTTGACCTCAGCCTCATACACTATCAAATCTTTCTTAAATATATCATCTAAAAAGAAAATATGAAAACACAAATCAGCATCAGAAACTTTCATAATTACTGATTCCAACATCATCTCTATCTATCTATCTATCTATCTATCTATCTATCTATCTATCTATCTATCTATCTATCTATCTGACACAATCATAGATTCATAGTTCAGGGTTTCACAAAAGGTTAGAGAGGATTTGTGGCATTATTTTTATTAAAGTATGTATATCATCCTATTTTAACCTTTAACTGACTCATTTCCTGCCCGAGTGTCCTTAAGCTGCTCTGTCTGAATCACTTTGGATGAGCTAAAAGGCCTCTATTAATGATTTGAAATCTGATGCAGTACCACAATATGTTCACAAAAGGGCAGTATTGATTTATAGCTGTACAGACAAGACACTACATGGGAAAATACAACCAGCAACGATGATTTGAGACCAATGTGGAAATAGTCAGCAGCTCTCAGGACTAAATAACTCTATTACTATTAACATCTCATCCCACTAGCTGAACATTCGACCTCATGTACAGTTTCACAGAAGTGCTAGAAGTGCGGTAGACTCTGACTCTTGTGTCTACAATTAGTATAAGACAAGTTGAGAGAAGCAAGGAGAATATAGAGTCATGTCACATTTGTCTTATGAGAGGTGATGTAAACGACTGGGCCATGTAACATAAAATATTTACATCACTACTGTTACAATGAGACAAAGCCAGTAAGATTTAGTCATTTAATATAATACCATACGAGAGTAATTGTGCTTGCTGTTAAATGTTTGTTTTATGTAAAGCACATTGAGTTGCCATTGTGTATGAAATGCACTATATAAATGAAACTGCCATGCCTTGCATTATGTGTACAAAAACAACTTATTGGATGAAAACGCCTTTATTGTTTCAAGGTACAGTTAATATCAGCATTTCACTGCAAGCAATAAAAAAGAAAAAACAAGAAAAACGACATGAGTGAGAATTGCAGAGATCAGAGTGAGAGCAGTAGCAGAGTAAAACCAGTTGCACAGTCCCAGTGAGTCAGATCAGGACTGGGAACACTGGTCTCTCCTAAGTGTCTTTGAGAGTGGAGTCTGGGAGCCCTGGGTGGCCTCACAGATCACAGAGCCCACCTTCCTCCACTGGTCTGCAGTGAGCCTCAGGGTGCTGCTCCAGCTGTAGAGGCCGTCCTTCTGCAGCACCGCGGGGCTCCTGCTCTGCTCCACGCTGCTGCTGCCGTCCACCTTCCAGTTCAGACTCCAGGCCAGACTCCAGTCTGAGGGGAAGCCATTGTTGGCCAGACACGTGAGCGTGGCCTTGCCCTGGTCCAGCTCCTCACTGGAGGGGGGCAGTACCGTCAGCGTGGGACAGGCATCACCTAGAAGACACCAATCACATTAGAGGACAGGGACCACACAACTGTCAGTAAAACAGCAGACAGTTAGACACCGTTACTGTGTGAGAGTGGATTTTCCCCTTTAAGGAGTTTGTGTCAGATGTCTTTTCTGCTCCACCAGTCACTCACTCACACATTGTTTCACTTCCCTTTAAGAAACCTCTCATGCAGATCAGCACAGAAAGACTCATCGTACTGTTTGACCTGAAATATATCAAACTATACTGCAAATAAAACAAGAACATTTCATCACTTTCTTCTCAAAATCATCAAACATTTGAACAAAGCGTTACATTACAACACTCACTGGAAACATAACCAAACACAGAAGATGAACTGACCACCAGCTGATTTCAAACATCACTAAGCAAACTGTTCAAATGACTTCAAACCAAATTTGAAACAATATAGAGATCAGAAATTTGGCACATTTTCAAACAAACTTCTTTATCATCACTCTGCTCAATTTAATTTGAATAAATTATTTTGAACTGAGAGTAAAAATCATAATCTTAAAATTAAAAGACTCTTAGATAATGATTTTAAAATGAATCTAAATTTTCATCTTTTCTACACGTCAAGTTATTAAATTTCAGTATGACGGGAATGTGAATAGAAAAGTTTAGTGAAGCTGCTCTGAGTTATCCTCCATGATAAAGGAGGAGAAATACAAACATCAATATTAAAAGTGTTGTAAATTAAAACTATATTTTTATCTGTTGTAAGCATTCAGAAAAATAATTTTAAACATAACTTAACAATATTATATTTAGTATTTGAACAGAAACTTACTTCCAACATCCAGTCTGGTTCCTCCACCAAAAGTCCACCACAGTGATACAAATTCATTGAGTCGTCGTACAAAAACCTCTCACTGTAGAGAGACACGGCTCTCTGACTTTGACACAAACAAACTCACTAAAATTAGACTCTTGTTTGGAACATTTTTAACGTAATTTTACAACTGACAACAACACAGTGACACACATTTTATATATATGTAATCTTATTTAAAATGTTAATTTTTATTGAATTTATATTATTTTTTCTGGTAATAAGTTTAAATATAATAAATTACATTCTAAATAAGAAAAGCTGTCAATTCACATGAAGTCGTAACCACATTAAATAAATCACTGACACATCCTAATCAATATTCTGATCAATTGATTGATCCATTGATTAAACAGCATCATCAGAGTAATCCAAGTCCCTGTTGGAGTCAGTCAGAGCATTTCCATAGAGAGCCACTTTGCATCAGCAGCACCATGCTCCACTGCTCTGGGAGAGTTTATAGTCCTGAGAGTTGAACACTGGATGACTGACAGCTGTCCTTCATGACAACAGAAGCCACAGAAATCCTCCTCATCAAAAACATGACTTTGATCTCCGTCCTCATCTGGACTCTCCTCTGCTGCTGCTTCACAGGTAAAATCCAGAGAATCAAACTCCTCTCCTCTATGAACATCCGTCCCTCTGAAATGAAGCCCACAAAACCATGATGCTGCTTTATGTTTTTGTCTCTGCATCCTCAGAGTCCAGAGGCCAGTACACAGTGACTCAGCCTGCAGCAGTGAGATCTACTCTGGGAGGATCTGCAACCATCAGCTGTAGGACCAGTCAGAATGTTTATAACAACAACCACTTATTCTGGTACCAACAGAGAGATGGAGAAACTCCTAAACTTTTCATTAAATATGCTACCACTCGAGAATCAGGGATTCCAGGTCGTTTTACAGGCAGTGGATCAAAGTCTGACTTCACTCTGACCATCAGTGGAGTTCAGACTGAAGATACAGCAGTTTATTACTGTCAGAGTCTTCACTATCCCAACAGTCAGTATGTGTTCACACAGTGAAAAAGCGTCGTACAAAAACCTCCCTCAGTCAGACTGAACAGAAACTGAACTGACTGCTGCAGCTGGAAGCTACTGCAGAGACTGATACAGTTCACTGAACACATGTTACACTATCTCACACACTCATATTTCATTAAGTGGATTAAATAATTCACACATTCCCACTTTTAGGAAGAATGAAAAATTATAAAAATGTCTCAACGAAAACAGTTTCTGGAGAATGATTGTGTTTGTGGAAATCAGTGAAGTGGTTCTTCCATCACAGCTTTTCACCATCAGTTCTTACCCTGTTATGGTTTGAACCAAGGATTTTTAAATACTTATGATCACATTTATTTAACAATGAGGAGAGAGATTGTCTGGAAACAGTTGATAACAAATTTCTTGGTTATGACCTTTGACCTCCGTCAGGGTAGATCACATCTCAATTATATCCTGTTAAAAGAAATTATGAAGACACAAATTACTATCAGAAACTTTCATAATCATAAATTCCACCTTCAAAAAATATTCAAAAATCCCGTCTGATTCCGCCAAAAGTCCACCACAGTGATTAAACTCATTGAATGGTTGTACAAAAAAAACCTAATATAAAATAAATTTGCCCAATCTTGAAAGTAAATACAAATAACGATGAGTCATTTTGTTTAGTATTCTGACACATTTATTGATCCATTGACTAAACACGCTCAGAGTAATTCAAAACTTATAAAGTCAGTCAGAGCATTTCCATAGAGAGCCACTTTGCATCAGCAGCACCATGCTCCAGTGCTCTGGGAGAGTTTATAGTCCTGAGAGTTGAACACTGGATGACTGACAGCTGTCCTTCATGACAACAGAAGCCACAGAAATCCTCCTCATCAAAAACATGACTTTGATCTCCGTCCTCATCTGGACTCTCCTCTGCTGCTGCTTCACAGGTAAAGTCCAGAGAATCAAACTCCTCTCCTCTATGAACATCCGTCCCTCTGAAATGAAGCCCACAAAACCATGATGCTGCTTAATGTTTTTGTCTCTGTATCCTCAGAGTCCAGAGGCCAGATCACAGTGACTCAGCCTGCAGCCGTGAGATCTACTCTGGGAGGATCTGCAACCATCAGCTGTAGGACCAGTCAGAATGTTTATAATAACAACTACTTATACTGGTACCAACAGAGAGATGGAGAAACTCCTAAACTCCTCATTTACTATGCTACCACTCGACAATCAGGTATTCCAGATCGTTTTACAGGCAGTGGATCAAACTCTGACTTCACTCTGACCATCAGTGGAGTTCAGGCTGAAGATGCAGCAGTTTATTACTGTCAGAGTCAGCACTATCCCAACAGTCAGTGGGTGTTCACACGGTGAAAAACCGTTGTACAAAAACCTCCCTCAGTCAGACTGAACAGAAACTGAACTGACTGCTGCAGCTGGAAGCTACTGCAGAGACTGATACAGTTCATAGAACACACACACACACACACACACACACACACATGCACACACACACACACACACACACACGTTTTAGATTAAGCATTTAGAAAATCATATATTTATCACCATGTGTAATAGATAATGATTACGATATTTATCATGATCGGTCTCACGGTGGTACAAACACAGTCACAACTTTGTACTGATGACCTGATAGAAACTGACGGAACAAAATATATTTATATTGTCGTAAATGAAAGAACACTTAATTTAGTGTTAGACTTTGTTATGTAGATACACACTGCCTAAATATCTCAATGCCATTTTGCACCAACATTCCCATCATTTAATACTTCTCTTTGGGCATTAGCTAGCAACAATCCAATCTCCTTTTTTGCCTTCGTCATATAAGGAATCATGTAAACAACACATGCATAAGCGTCAATAACAAATTGAATGTCCAAATGTACCTTCCGAATTTTTTTTTTTGAGGGGGGGGATTTTTTTCAAACATATACACCTTTATTGAAAGTAGAGAGACAGAAAATCATGGAAGAGAGAGGGGGATGTGACATTCAACAAAGGTCCTCTGGCCAGGATTCATACCAGGGTCTGCTGCGTATGTGGCATGCAACCTCACTACTCAAACACCTTCCAACATTTTATTAGTGGCTTGCTACACTGATTTAGCCAAACTTCATTAACCTGCCTTTTTAAAAACTATTTGTGTATTTGTAGCTAAATGTTCATATGCAGCCTCAAAAGTACAAACATACAAATTCTGTCTGTCAATAACTGTAGAGACAGAAGATGCCTCATCACCACTTCTGTCCTTTTTCTTCATCATGTCTGTTGATATGGCTAAAATATAAAGTTCTGTATATCAGAGTCAAATACATGATCAAAATGAATCAATATGTTCTGACATGTTTTTAAAATTACAGTGAAGTGAAACTGATAGCTAATAATGATGATAATAAAAACAGCAAAAATCATTGATTGGATAAACACGTCTTTATTTTCTTGAAATATTGAAATCACTGAACAAGAAACATCACTACTGCAACATTTTAAGAGACAGAGAAAAAAAACAACAGAGTAGCAGAGATCAGAGTGATGGCAGTAGCAGAGTAAAACCAGTAGCAGAGTCCCAGTGAGTCAGATCAGGACTGGGAACACTGGTCTCTCCTCAGTGTCTCTGAGAGTGGAGTCTGGGAGCCCTGGGTGGCCTCACAGGTCACAGAGCCCACCTTCCTCCACTGGTTTGCAGTGAGCCTCAGGGTGCTGCTCCAGCTGTAGAGGCCGTCCTTCTGCAGCACCGCGGGGCTCCTGCTCTGCTCCAAGCTGCTGCTGCTGCTGCCGTCCACCTTCCAGGTCAGACTCCAGTCTGAGGGGAAGCCCTTGTTGGCAACACACATGAGCGTGGCCTTGCCCTGGTCCAGCTCCTCGCTGGAGGGGGACAGCACCGTCAGGGTGGGACGGGCATCACCTAGGAGACACCAATCACATTAGAGGACAGGGACCACACAACTGTCAGTAAAACAGCAGACAGTTAGACACCGTTACTGTGTGAGAGTGGATTTTCCCCTTTAAGGAATTTGTGTCAGATGTCTTTTCTGCTCCACCAGTCACTCACTCACACATTGTTTCACTTCCCTTTAAGAAACCTCTCATGCAGATCAGCACAGAAAGACTCATCGTACTGTTTGACCTGAAATATATCAAACTACACTGCAAATAAAACAAGAACATTTCATCACTTTCTTCTCAAAATCATCGAACATTTGAACAAAGCGTTACATTACAACACTCACTGGAAACATAACCAAACACAGAAGACGAACTGACCACCAGCTGATTTCAAACATCACTAAGCAAACTGTTCAAATGACTTCAAACTAAACTTGAAACAATATAGAGATCAGAAATTTGGCACATTTTCAAACAAACTTCTTTATCATCACTCTGCTCAATTTAATTTTACAAATAAACAAAAACTTAATGTTGAGTTGAAAAATAAAAAAGACTCGTAGAAAATATTTTTAAAATGTTCTTTTTTTTCTACACGTCAAGTTATTAAATTTCAGTATGACGGGAATGTTAATAGAAAAGTTTAGTGAAGCTGCTCTGAGTTATCCTCCATGACAAAGGAGGAGAAATACAAACATCAATATAAAAATCGCAGTTAATGAAAATTATATTTTTATCTGTTGTAAGCATTCAGAAACTTAATTTTTAACATAACTTTACAATATTATATTTAGTATTTGAACAGAAACTTACTTCCAACATCCAGTCTGGTTCCTCCACCAAAAGTCCACCACAGTGATACAAACTCATTGAGTCGTCGTACAAAAACCTCTCACTGTAGAGAGACACGGCTCTCTGACTTTGACACAAACAAACTCACTAAAATTAGACTCTTGTTTGGAACATTTTTAACGTAATTTGACAACTGACAACAACACAGTGACACGCATTTTATATATATGTAATTTTATTAAAATGAACATTCATATTGAATTTATATTATTTTTTTCTGGTAATAAGTTTAAATATAATAAATTACATTCTAAAAAAAGCTGTCAATTCACATGAAGTCATAACCACATTAAATGAATCACTGACACATCCTAATCAATATTCTGATCAATTGATTGATCCATTGATTAAACAGCATCATCAGAGTAATCCAAGTCCCTGTTGGAGTCAGTCAGAGCATTTCCATAGAGAGTCACTTTGCATCAGCAGCACCATGCCCCAGTGCTCTGGGAGAGTTTATAGTCCTGAGAGTTGAACACTGGATGACTGACAGCTGTCCTTCATGACAACAGAAGCCACAGAAATCCTCCTCATCAAAAACATGACTTTGATCTCCGTCCTCATCTGGACTCTCCTCTGCTGCTGCTTCACAGGTAAAGTCCAGAGAATCAAACTCCTCTCCTCTATGAACATCCGTCCCTCTGAAATGAAGCCCACAAAACCATGATGCTGCTTTATGTTTTTGTCTCTGTATCCTCAGAGTCCAGAGGCCAGATCACAGTGACTCAGCCTGCTACAGTGAGATCTGCTCTGGGAGGATCTGCAACCATCAACTGTAGGACCAGTCAGAATGTTTATAATAACAACTACTTATTCTGGTACCAACAGAGAGATGGAGAAACTCCTAAACTTTTCATTAAACATGCTACCACTCGAGAATCAGGGATTCCAGGTCGTTTTACAGGCAGTGGATCAAAGTCTGACTTCACTCTGACCATCAGTGGAGTTCAGGCTGAAGATGCAGCAGTTTATTACTGTAAGAGTTATCACGAACCCAACAGTCAGCGTGTGTTCACACAGTGAAAAAGCGTTGTACAAAAACCTCCCTCAGTCAGACTGAACAGAAACTGAACTGACTGCTGCAGCTGGAAGCTACTGCAGAGACTGATACAGTTCACTGAACACACACAAACTTAGTAGTTGATACTATAGTAACTTCAGTTTTGATTATAATAGTATAATTTTATATGGTGTCAGGCTAGTAATCTGGAAATGAACTTGGCCAAAAGAAAATAACGTATAATACAAACAAAACCAAGGGGAGGTAACAACATTGCCCCTGTATTTCTTATCAACCAGCCTGTAGAGGTAGTAGAACATGAAGTACTTGGGCACAATAATTGATCAGACTCTAAGTTTTAATTAAAACTTGAGTATTATTAAGAGAGCCAACTAGTGACTGTTTTAAATCAGAAAACTGAAGAGCTTTGGTGTTCATCACATACTTGAGATGGCATACAGCAGCCTGGTTTAAAGAATTTTACATTTAATATTATTAGTTGGTATGATAACTTGAGCATGAAAAACAGAAACAAGTATTCAAGAATTGTTCATATTGCAGGGAAGGTGATTGGCCAGTCACAAAAAACACTTCTGCGCTATATTTAATACAGCAGAACTCAGGAAGGCCAGACTCATATCTGGAGATGTTTCTCACTCACTAAACATAGAGTTTAAAGTTTTAACTTATTATAATGGCTGCTGCTGTTTTCCTGCCCCTTTGCACAATTGTCAGTTGTGTTTTATTTTCTTTTTTCTTTTTTCATGTTGTGTAGTGTTGGTGTATGTTTGTAATATCCTCATGATATGGTGTGTATTGTTTGCATTTTAAATGTATTGGAGGATACCGAACACAAATTATCACTGAGGTGGACAATAAGTCAATTAAATCCAATTACATTAAATTAAATTAGATTCATGACATCTTACTGACAAATAGTCACTTGTTCGATCCTCCCCTATGTCTCCACTACTGTTTTTTTATTTGAAATTGAAACTCTGGTTGCTGAGAATAATAAATATATCAGTATCTTAGATATCTGCTAAAACTCCCATCATAAAATCATCCTGTATGCAGACGACATCATAGTGTATATCATAAAATCATTACCTCCATTTCATTTAGTTTCTAATCAGTAATGAATTAAGACAAGTCATGTTTGACCTTGCTGTCATCTTTATTAATTTAATTATATTGCAGGGTTTACAGAAAACTAAATCCTCTTGTTAATATAGAGATTAATGTGACTACGACGCTACTTTTATGACGTATCGAAGTTTTGAAATTTGTGAAAAATACAGAAAAGAAATTAACTCATGAGACATATTACCTTAATAAAATAATGTGAGATGTAAACTGTTGATTTAATGTAATATTTATTGTTTTAAAATGTTAACAATACAACAAGCATGAAGACATTGATGTAGGAAGATATGAGAAAAGAACACAAGGAGAAATAGTAGCAGAGATCAGAGTGAGAGCAGTAGCAGAGTAAAGCCAGTAGCAGAGTCCCAGTGAGTCAGATCAGGACTGGGAACACTGGTCTCTCCTCAGTGTCTTTGAGAGTGGAGTCTGGGAGCCCTGGGTGGCCGAACAGATCACAGAGCCCACCTTCTTCCACTGTTCTGCAGTGAGCCTCAGGGTGCTGCTCCAGCTGTAGAGGCCGTCCTTCTGCAGCACCGCAGGACTCCTGTTCTGATCCAAGCTGCTGCTGCTGCCGTCCACCTTCCAGGTCAGACTCCAGTCTGAGGGGAAGCCCTTGTTGGCAAGACACATGAGCGTGGCCTTTCCCTGGTCCAGCTCCTCGCTGGAGGGGGACAGCACCGTCAGGGTGGGACGGGCATCACCTAGGAGACACCAATCACATTAGAGGACAGTGACCACACAACTGTCAGTAAAACAGCAGACAGTTAGACACCATTACTGTGTGAGAGTGGATTTTCCCCTTTAAGGAGTTTGTGTCAGATGTCTTTTCTGCTCCACCAGTCACTCACTCACACATTGTTTCACTTCCCTTTAAGAAACCTCTCATGCAGATCAGCACAGAAAGACTCATCGTACTGTTTGACCTGAAATATATCAAACTACACTGCAAATAAAACAAGAACATTTCATCACTTTCTTCTCAAAATCATCAAACATTTGAACAAAGCGTTACATTACAACACTCACTGGAAACATAACCAAACACAGAAGATGAACTGACCACCAGCTGATTTCAAACATCACTAAGCAAACTGTTCAAATGACTTCAAACTAAATTTGAAACAATATAGAGATCAGAAATTTGGCACATTTTCAAACAAACTTCTTTATCATCACTCTGCTCAATTTAATTTTACAAATGAACAAAAAATTAATGTTGAGATGAAAAATTAAAAATGACTCTTAGAAAATAATTTATAAATGAATCTAAAATTTCATCTTTTCTACACGTCAAGTTATTAAATTTCAGTATGACGGGAATGTGAATAGAAAAGTTTAGTGAAACCACTCTGAGTTATCCTCCATGATAAAGGAGGAGAAATACAAACATCAACATTAAAAGTGCCATAAATAAAAATGATATTTTTTTGTGTTGTTTGCATTCAGAAACTTAATTTTAAACACAACTTAACAATATTATATTTAGTATTTGAACAGAAACTTACTTCCAACATCCAGTCTGGTTCCTCCACCAAAAGTCAACCACAGTGATACAAACTCATTGAGTCGTCGTACAAAAACCTCTCACTGTAGAGAGACACGGCTCTCTGACTTTGAACACTGAACTAAAACTACAAGCTCTCAAAATGCAGCTTCACCATTAAAATTCTGAATAATATTTTATCTTCTGACTCAATGTTTTTTTTTCTTTACAATAAGTTCCTGAATTTTAAATGCAAAAGTGGTCTTTGTCTTTAAATTCAAGTTCTTGACAAAAAAGAGTTTTATATGAAAGTGGACACGAAAAAACAGAATCATGAAAAAGCAATACAAATAAAATAACTCCTGAAACGATAAATAATTTAAACAGTTGACTTACTTCCAATATCCAGTCTGGTTCCTCCACCGAACGTGTACCACAGTGATACAAACTCATTGAGTCGTCGTACAAAAACCTCTCACTGTAGAGAGACACGGCTCTCTGACTTTGACACAAACAAACTCACTAAAATTAGACTCTTGTTTGGAACATTTTTAACGTAATTTGACAACTGACAACAACACTGTGACATGCATTTTATATATATGTAATTTTATTTAAAATGTTAATTTTTATTGAATTAATTATTTTTTTTCTGGTAATATGTTTAAATATAATAAATTACATTCTAAATAAGAAAAACTGTCAATTCACATGAAGTCGTAACCACATTAAATGAATCACTGACACATCCTAATCAATATTCTGATCAATTGATTGATCCATTGATTAAACAGCATCTTCAGAGTAATCCAAGTCCCTGTTGGAGTCAGTCAGAGCATTTCCATAGAGAGTCACTTTGCATCAGCAGCACCATGCTCCAGTGCTCTGGGAGAGTTTATAGTCCTGAGAGTTGAACATTGGATGACTGTCGGCTGTCCTTTATGACAACACAAGCCACAGAAATCCTCCTCATCAAAAACATGACTTTGATCTCCGTCCTCATCTGGACTCTCCTCTGCTGCTGCTTCACAGGTAAAGTCCAGAGAATCAAACTCCTCTCCTCTATGAACATCAGTCCCTCTGAAATGAAGCCCACAAAACCATGATGCTGCTTTATGTTTTTGTCTCTGTATCCTCAGAGTCCAGAGGCCAGATCACAGTGACTCAGCCTGCAGCAGTGAGATCTACTCTGGGAGGATATGCAACCATCAGCTGTAGGACCAGTCATGATATTTATGATTCTGACTGTTTAGCCTGGTACCAACAGAGAGAAGGAGAAACTCCTAAACTTCTCATTTACCGTACTACCACTCGAGCATCAGGGATTCCAGGTCGTTTTACAGGCAGTGGATCAAACTCTGACTTCACTCTGACCATCAGTGGAGTTCAGGCTGAAGATGCTGCAGTTTATTACTGTGAGCGTCTCGACTATCCCAACTATGTGTTCACACAGTGAAAAAGCGTCGTACAAAAACCTCCCTCAGTCAGACTGAACAGAAACTGAACTGACTGCTGCAGCTGGAAGCTACTGCAGAGACTGATACAGTTCACTGAACACACACACATTTAGCTGCTCCTTGAAGTTGTCCACAGTGTAAAGCTGTAAAAGTGATTACATTTGTGTTTAATTTAATTATTTAATGAATTGTGGGCCTGTAAAAGTCACCAATACAGGTGGGACATGAGAACTTTTTCAGGACAGTTTTAATGACCAGACAATGACACTGTGGACCACTACTGATCCAGGGAAGTAAAACACAAATGAAAATGAAGTCATAACAGTTAACATGGAAGAAATAAATGTGTGAATGATCATCTACATCTTAGCTTGAGGTACATGGATCTAAGTTAAATAACAAATCACAAATAGAAAGAAATAGAAGTCAATCAAACACTTCACATGTTGGTAAAGAGTAATATCAGTTCAGAAGAGACTCCTACATTACTGATGGTACATTTAAAAGATGATGAAATAGAAACATCTGAAACATCTGAAAACTTTAATAAGAAAGAAGAAAATGCATCAGCGTCTCAGACATCTGCTCAGACTGATACCTCCGTAAAATTAGCTTGATGATATCTGATTATACATCTCTAAACCTTCATCCTCCCTTCTTTCAGTTCTTACTGTGATACAGCAACTTAAATGTCGACACTCTCTTCCATCTTAAGTGTAAAAAGAAGTAAATTGAATATTTTACCCAATTGAAATGAAGTTTTTAAATTCAAATAGATTCCCTTGATAAACAAAATTAATGAAAATCTATTGTCTGCATCTACAGTCTAAATCAAAATCCTTATTAAATATATTTACAAGTATGAACTCCTTTAACCGACCTTTCCTCACAAGAGACATTCAATAGATTTTAGTAGATTTAGCAGATAATCTCCCAAAAGTGTTGTTGACATTTTGGGCCTTTTTTTCTTAAATGTCTGTTTTAAAAATTAATACTAAAAACACATTTTCTCAAACAGAATCAACTTTCTGTATCTGCTTGATTGAAGCCAAATACAGTGCTGTACTCCATGTTTTTATCTTTCATTCATACTCCATTATATCTCCAGTTGTTTAACTAGTCAAAGCTTTTTTGGGGGAAACAGCATGATATGTTGAGGACAGCTCCAGTTGACTGACTCTGTGTGTTTGCATATCTGTCCTGCCTCTCTGCTCCCAGCCGTTAAGAGGCCAGTGTTGATCAGTGGCTGTCCAGACCTTTCAGAGCCACTGACACGCCGCCAGCACAATGATGATGTCACTGACTCTACTGCTGGGCACCCTGGGGCTCCTTGTTCAGGGTGAGACTCTCTGCTGAAAGCTTGGCTTCAGGATGCAACCAGGTTCACCACAATGGTGTTCTGCTGTGATGGAGAAACACTGAAACAAGCAGCATTTACCTTCTTCCATCTATTCTCCATGTTAAAGAAATGATACTCTTCTGTTTTCATGTTGATCATCTTTCTCCAAGCTGGATTCGTCTCAATAAGCCTTCACCTCTTTTTCATGGTTTCCAGGTTCATCAGGAGAAATCATCATGACTCAGTCTCCTGGATCTCAGTCTGCTGCTCCAGGACAGACTGTCACCATCACATGTAAAGCCAGTTCAAATGTTGGCAGTGAGGTCGACTCAGACCCGGCCCTAACCAATGTGGCGCCCTAGGCAAGATTTTAGGTGGCGCCCCCCTTGCATCGAAGTAAATTCCACTGCTGGTGTACATACTCACAAGAAACTGAATAGCTTTATCTTGGACATTCTTTTATTTAAAGAAAGCAGTTGCCCAATCAAAATACTTAGAACAAATTAGAAAGAAATACAAAAAAATATGATATGAATATATGAAATATAATATAAATAGCTTACATAAAGTATAAGATTTAAATACCCACAACATAAAAAGTGTAAACAAGTGACATGCTGCTGCATCACTTCTGGGTGGTGCTGCTGAGGTGGAGGCAACAGGAGGAGCCCTTGATGCTGTAGGTGGCCCAAGATTTGCAGGGGTGGGACTGAGAAACCTCAACAGCGCATCTGAAGAGAGAAGAGGAGTATGTGACACCAGTCTAATAATAAATATGATATGATACATAATATGATTTCAAGAATAAAATGAAATGAAATAATATAAATGAAAAATCTAAGAGATACATGCATGATGTTCACTATACTGTACATGTATAATATACAATGTACTTTTTCTGATATGCAAACTATATAAGATTCAATTTTATTGTCATTACAACAAAATGCTGATTAGCAGAATGCAAAGAAGTAGTAAACTACAGTATAATATAGAATGTGGGAATGATAAGTTATGCTATAACATGAATGATGTGCACTTTAACACTGATGTAAAGTTTAACACTATAAACACACTTTAGACAATATGAACTGTAACACAACATACAGCTAGGCTTACAACTATAATAAAAGGCATTTTGATTGACTATTACAAGCAAAGAAAACCTTAGCTAACCAGATGTTAATAAAAATGCTGAATAGATCTAATATTTACACATTTCCCTGAGGAAACCCAGCGAGCACAAACCGTAATTTCAACGTTTGATTTCCGGTTAAAAACAGGTTGATATGAGGTCTGAACGTCTTTTCAACCGTCTGAAAACGGTTACAACATCAACGCGTCACAAAACACACATTAGTTTGATGTCGGTTGATAATTAGCTCAGTTGTAGCTCTCTACAGAGATTGTATTGATTATTTTGACGTTTTTTCTATAAATGAGAGGAGGTGAAATGACATCTAAACAAAACGTAATTTCAAAGCATTTAATGTTGAATAATATATCATAAATATGAAACTATATAGGCTATGTCTGCACACTAAATAAGCTGGGATAAGCTCTATACAGCAATTCCCGGTGAAAATATGGTTTATATGTGAAAGTTGAATAAACGTCTCCATATAGCCGGTAAAAAAACGTTCACTTTTCAACCAATTTTCAACGTCTTTTCACCGGTTACCATAGATACACGTCTTTTAGACGTCTTTTCAACCAAAATGTGCTTGCTGGGAAGTAAGGTGGGAGTAGTTACATTACTATTTTCCATAACAACTTAGGCTCTTCCATAACATTAACTGGCGTTAAAACTAACAGTTTAACAACAAACCATGTTATGCTAATGGTTAACGACGTTATCGTCGTTCTGCAACAGACAAATAATGTCATGACATCATCTTTATTGTAACGTTACCTCTGTCTTTGTCTCGTTTTTCCTCCTCTTCTTTTCTTTTTTCCTCCCCTGGGCAGCAGACAGTTTGGGACGTTATGACATGTTGTTGTCGAGCTAGCCTTGGGGTCACGTTAAAACACGACCATCCTCCCCCAGGTAGCAGGTACAGTCTAATTAGGGGGGGGGGGGGGGCGTCTTAGGAAAGTAACGTGTCATCATTATTATTATTAGTATTCCTATTTAACAGACTTTGCTATGCAGTTAAATTAATGTGGGTTTATTATCTTCATATTAAAACATGATACCAAGTAGTTTTAAGAATAGTGGAAGTTACATTTTTTTCTTCCCCCATTTGTGGCGCCCCCTAGGGACGGCGCCCTTAGCATTTGCCTATACTGCCTATGCCACGGGCCGGCCCTGGGTCGACTGGTACCTTCAGAAACCTGGAGAAGCTCCTAAACTCCTGATTTATTATGCTACAAACCGTCAGTCTGGAGTTTCAGATCGTTTTAGTGGAAGTGGATCTGGGACTGACTACACTCTGACCATCAGTAGAGTTCAGGCTGAAGATGCAGGAATTTATTATTGTCAGCAGGATAACAGCTTCCCGTTCACACAGTGATACAACGTCGTACAAAAACCTCCCTCAGCTGAAGAGGAACTGATCTGACACAACAGCTGCACTCAGACCAAAAACAACAGAGGTTTGATATGAAAGAAATCACTTATTACAGCATATAATAGCAATAATTATATAATTATACTTTTAGTGATTGAAAGTAGGTTGTCAGTATAAATTTTCAGATTATTTTGTTCATACAGTGTCATGTGAAAGTAGATATTAGTGTAACAATATGTTTGGATACATTATTTGATGAAAACATCCTTATCATTTACAGAGGGCATCAACATTTGGGTGAGAAATAAAAACATTGGGGGAAAAAACATGCACAAAAAAAAATTAATTAATTTCATAATTAAATACATACCGTCCTACTGAAAGAGCTCACAGATGTTAAATTAATCATTATTAATCAGATATCACTTTGATGAATCCTGATTTTTACATGACTGTATTTTAAATTTAAAATCAGTAAAAATGATATGAATAAAAAAATTATTTTAGTGTTAGACTTTGTTATGTAGATAAAGACTGCCTAAACATCTCAATGCCAATATTCCCATCATTTAATACTTCTCTTTGGACATTAGCAAGCAACAATCCAATCTCCCTTTCTCCCTTCGTCATATAAGAAATGATGTAAACAACACATGCATAAGCATCATAAACGAATTGTTTGTCCAAATTTACATTCCAAATTTTTTTTAATTTTTTTTTTCAGATTTTTGTCTGGCATAGACTCCTTTATTGACAGTAGAAAGACAGAAAATCATGGAAAGGAGAGGGTGATGTGACATTCAACAAAGGTCCTCTGGCCAGGATTCATACCAGGGTCCACTGCATATGTGGCATGCGCCCTAACCACTCAACCACCTGCGCACCATACCTTCCAACATTTTACTAGTGGCTTGCTACACTGATTCAGTCAAACTTCATTAACCTGCCTTTTTTGTGTAGTATTCTGATACATCTATTGATCCATTGACTAAACTGGCTCAGAGTAATTCAAATACTTATAAAGTCAGTTAAGGCATTTCCATAGAGAGCCACTTTGCATCAGCAGCACCATGCTCCAGTGCTCAGGGAGAGTTTATAGTCCTGAGAGTTGAACACTGGATGACTGACAGCTGTCCTTCATGACAACAGAAGACACAGAAATCTTCCTCATCAAAAACATGACTTTGATCTCCGTCCTCATCTGGACTCTCCTCTGCTGCTGCTTCACAGGTAAAGGCAAGGCAAGGCAAGGCAGTTTTATTTATATAGCGCATTTCATACACAATGGCAATTCAATGTGCTTTACATAAAACAGACAAACATGTAATTTGAGAAACTTAAAACATACAATTAACCCCCCCCCCCCACCCCCCCATAATAAAAACAAAGTACAGAAAAATAGAAAGACATAAATAAAATGATTGCAGCATAAAATAATAAATTAGCTTTAAAATCATTAAAAGGACAAAGAGTGCAAATGAAAGATTAAAATGTAAAGTGCTTTAAAAGAGCTCAATCGTAAGCACAGGAGAAGAGAAATGTTTTTAACCTGGATTTAAAAGTGTTCACTGTTGGGGCTGATTTCAGTTCTGCTGGTAGTTTGTTCCAGTTGTGTGCAGCATAACAGCTAAAAGCTGCTTCACCATGTTTAGTTTGAACTCTGGGCTCAACTATCTGACCTGAGTCAGTAGATCTCAGAGCTCTACTGGGTTTATATTCTACTAACATGTCATTCATGTATTCTGGACCTAAACCATTCAGTGATTTGTAGACCAGTAGCAGAACTTTAAAATCTATTCTATAGCTGACTGGGAGCCAGTGTAAAGACTTTAGAACTGGAGTAATGTGCTCTGATCTCTTTGTTCTGGTTAAAACTCGAGCTGCAGCGTTCTGAATGAGCTGCAGCTGTTTAATGCTTTTTTGTGGGAGTCCAGTCAGAAGACCGTTACAGTAGTCGAGTCTACTTGAGATGAAAGCATGAATCAACTTCTCCTGGTCTGTTTGAGACATAAAACCCTTCACTCTGGATATGTTCTTAAGCTGATAGAAGGCTGTTTTGGTGATTGATTTGATGTGACTGCTGAAAGTCAGATCTGAGTCTATCAGCACGCCAAGGTTTCGGACTTGGTCCGTAGTTTTTAGAGAGAGTGACTCCAGATGTTTACTGACAGCAATCCTCTTCTCTTTATTGCCAAAAACAATGACCTCAGTTTTGTCCTGATTTAATTGAAGGAAATTTTGGTTCATCCAATTAGTTACTTGCTCTAAACAGTGACACAATGACTGTATTGGACTGTAGTCATCTGGGGACAGTGCCAGGTATATCTGTGTGTCATCTGCATAACTGTGATAGTCTACATTAGAGTTCTGCAGAATTTGACCCAAGGGCAGCATATATAGACTGAACAGTAGGGGTCCAAGAACTGACCCCTGAGGAACTCCACATGTCATAGCCACTCGATCAGATTCATAACTTCCAATGGTCACAAAATAACTCCGCTCTTCCAAGTAGGACCTGAACCAGTCTAGGACTGGTCCGCTGAGTCCTGCCCAAGTTTCCAACCTGTTCAACAGTATACTGTGATCCACAGTGTCAAATGCAGCACTGAGATCCAACAGGACCAGAACCGACACCTTGCCTGAGTCAGTGTTCAACCTTATGTCATTTAACACTCTAATAAGAGCTGTTTCTGTACTGTGGTGAGGTCGGAAGCCCGATTGAAATTTGTCAAAAAGGCCACTGGAGTCCAGAGAAGTCCAGAGAATCAAACTCCTCTCCTCTATGAACATCCGTCCCTCTGAAATGAAGCCCACAAAACCATGATGCTGCTTTATGTTTTTGTCTCTGTATCCTCAGAGTCCAGAGGCCAGTACACAGTGACTCAGCCTGCAGCAGTGAGATCTACTCTGGGAGGATCTACAACCATCAGCTGTAGGACCAGTCAGAAAGTTCATGGTGGGAGCCACTTAGCCTGGTACCAACAGAGAGATGGAGAAACTCCTAAACTTCTCATTTACTATGCTACCACTCGACAATCAGGTATTCCAGGTCGTTTTACAGGCAGTGGGTCAAACTCTGACTTCACTCTGACCATCAGTGGAGTTCAGGCTGAAGATGCAGCAGTTTATTACTGTCAGAGTCTCCACTATCCCAACAGTCAGTGGGTGTTCACACAGTGAAAAAGCGTCGTACAAAAACCTCCCTCAGTCAGACTGAACAGAAACTGAACTGACTGCTGCAGCTGGAAGCTACTGCAGAGACTGATACAGTTCATTGAACACACATAAACTTAGTAGTTGATAGTACAGTAACTTCAGTTTTGATTATAATAGTATGATTTTATATGGTATCAGGCTAGTAATCTGGAAATGAACGTGGCCAAAAGTAAATAACTTATAATACAAACAAAACCAAGGGGAGGTAACAACATTGCCCCTGTATTTCTTATCAACCAGCCTGTGGAGGTAGTAGAACATGAAGTACTTGGGCATAATAATCGATCAGACTCTAAGTTTTAATTAAAACTTGAGTATTATTAAGAGAGCCAACTAGTGACTGTTTTTAATCAGGAAACTGAATAGGTTGGTTTTCAACACATACTTGAGATGGCATACAGCGGCCTGGTTTAAAGAATTTTACATTTAATATTACAAGTTGGTATGATAACTTGAGCATGAAAAATAGAAACAAGCTTTCAAGAATTGAAAAAAAAAAAACAGTTCTGCGCTATATTTAATACAGCAGCACTCAGGAAGGCCAGACTCATATCTGGAGATGTTTCTCACTCACTAAACATAAAGTTTAAAGTTTTAACTTAATATAATGGCTGCTGCTGTTGTCCTGCCTCTTTGCACAATTGTCAGTTGTATGTTTTGTTTAGTTTTTTCTTTTTTTCATGTTGTGTAGTGTTGGTTTATGTTTGTAATGTCCTTATGATATGGTGTGTATTGTTTGTATTTTTAATGTATTGGAGGAAACCAAAGACAAATTATCACTAAGGTGGACAATAAGTCAATTAAATCCAATTCAATTCAATTCAATTCATGTCATCTTAGTTAGAAATCTTCCCCTGTGTCTCCACTACTGTTTTTTTAAAAATTGAAACTCTGGTTGCTCAGAATAATAAGTATATCAGTATCTTAGATATCTGCTAAAACTCCCATCATAAAATCATCATGTATGCAGACGACATCATAGTGTATATCACAGAATCATTACCTGCATTTGATTAAGTTTCTAATCAGTAATGAATTACGACAAGTCATGTTTGACCTTGCTGTCATCTTTATTAATTTAATTATATTGCAGGGTTTACAGAAAACTAAATCCTCTTGTTAAGATAGAGATTAATGTGACTATGACACTACTTTTGTGACATGTATTGGATTTTTGAAATTTGTGAAAAATACAGCAAAGAAATTAACTCATCAGACATATTACCTTAATGAAATAATGTGAGATGGAAACTGCTGATTTAATGTAATATTTATTGTTTTAAAATGTTAACAATACAACAAGCATGAAGACATTAATGTTGAAACACGTCATGAGAAAGGAACACAAGGAGAAATAGTTGCAGAGATCAGAGTGAGAGCAGTAACAGAGTAAAACCAGTAGCAGAGTCCCAGTGAGTCAGATCAGGACTGGGAACACTGGTCTCTCCTCAGTGTCTCTGAGAGTGGAGTCTGGGAGCCCTGGGTGGCCTCACAGGTCACAGAGCCCACCTTCTTCCACTGGTCTGCAGTGAGCCTCAGGGTGCTGCTCCAGCTGTAGTGGCCGTCCTTCTGCAGCACCGCAGGGCTCCTGCTCTGCTCCAAGCTGCTGCCGTCCACCTTCAAGGTCAGACTCCAGTCTGAGGGGAAGCCCTTGTTGGCCAGACACATGAGCGTGGCCTTGCCCTGGTCCAGCTCCTGGCTGGAGGGGGACAGCACCGTCAGGGTGGGGACGACTCGACCCACTGGAGGAGGAGACAGAGAGACAACATGAAGAAAGTTCATAAAAGAGAAAATAAACTCCACCCTGTTGGTTGCAGCAGAGGAAGCTGCTGGTTCTGTTGCTCTTTCTCAGATTGGATGAAACTGATCTTCAGTGTTTCACTTCCCTCTTTGAGCTCAGTAACCATGGCAACAGACAAGCATCACTGATGAACCATGACAACAGACAGGTTTCAGTACTAAAGATAAAATATTTCAAACTGAAAACTCCTACTTTAGTTGAAGTAATAGAATTAAACATCAGTGTTAAAACATTTAATGTTATGTGTTAAAGAAGGAATTAAACACTTTTACTTGAGTAAGTGCGAGGTTTGTGAGTTGCACCCCCTCCCATTTACACATTTATCAATACTGAAGTATCAAAACAGACAGACTGCACCACTGACACATATTTGCTGAAGTGCTGAAATACTTTTTCCAGTTTACAAAGTTAATGCTTCCAAATAAGCATGTGCTTAAATTACCTTAAAAGATGTTATGGTATTCATTGTCTATAGTGAGAATACTAATTATCATTAAATTCATTAATCTGAGAGGAAGATTGAGTAAAACACATGAAATGTTTCCAGTTAATGAGAACAAAATTACAAGTCAAAATATTGTCTTTAACATGCAGATATACTTTTAAAGAATATAGAAACCTCTGAATTTAAAATTCTGTGTAACTAAACAGTTTTTTCGTCCGATGTATTTTCATCTGCATTACAGTGAAGCCTGTAGTGGTCACTGCAAAAATATTACATTTATAAAACTACAATCCAAAATATTTCAGATTTTATTGACTGAAAATAGAATAAGTGATGAATCTAAGTTCATGTAGAAGTTAAAGGTACTTACAGTTAAGCTCCAGTCTGGTTCCTCCACCAAACGTCCACCACAGTGATACAAACTCATTGAGTCGTCGTACAAAAACCTCTCACTGTAGAGAGACACGGCTCTCTGACTTTGACACAAACAAACTCACTAAAATTAGACTCTTGTTTGGAACATTTTTAACATAATTTGACAACTGACAACAACACAGTGACACACATTTTATATATATGTAATTTTATTTAAAATGTTCATTTTTATTGAATTTATATTATTTTTTCTGGTAATAAGTTTAAATATAATAAATTACATTCTAAAAAAGAAAGCTGTCAATTCACATGAAGCCCAAACCATATTAAATGAATCACTGACACATCCTAATCAATATTCTGATCAATTGATTGATCCATTGATTAAACAGCATCATCAGAGTAATCCAAGTCCCTGTTGGAGTCAGTCAGAGCATTTCCATAGAGAGCCACTTTGCATCAGCAGCACCATGCTCCAGTGCTCTGGGATAGTTTATAGTCCTGAGAGTTGAACACTGGATGACTGACAGCTGTCCTTCATGACAACAGAAGCCACAGAAATCCTCCTCATCAAAAACATGACTTTGATCTCTGTCCTCATCTGGACTCTCCTCTGCTGCTGCTTCACAGGTAAAGTCCAGAGAATCAAACTCCTCTCCTCTATGAACATCCGTCCCTCTGAAATGAAGCCCACAAAACCATGATGCTGCTTTATGTTTTTGTCTCTGTATCCTCAGAGTCCAGAGGCCAGATCACAGTGACTCAGCCTGCAGCAGTGAGATCTACTCTGGGAGGATCTGCAACCATCAGCTGTAGAACCAGTCAGAATGTTTATAGCAACAACTTCTTATTCTGGTACCAACAGAGAGATGGAGAAACTCCTAAACTTTTCATTAAATATGCTACCACTCGAGAATCAGGTATTCCAGGTCGTTTTACAGGCAGTGGATCAAACTCTGACTTCACTCTGAGCATCAGTGGAGTTCAGGCTGAAGATGCAGCAGTTTATTACTGTCAGAGTGCACACTATACCAACAGCCAGTGGGTGTTCACACAGTGAAAAAGCGTCGTACAAAAACCTCCCTCAGTCAGACTGAACAGAAACTGAACTGACTGCTGCAGCTGGAAGCTACTGCAGAGACTGATACAGTTCACTGAACACACACACACACACACACACACACACACACACACACACACACACACACACACACACACACACACACACACACACACACACATTTATCTGCTCCTTGAAGTTGTCCACAGTGTAAAGCTGTAAAAGTGATTACATTTGTGTTTAATTTAATTATTTAATGAATTGTGGGCCTGTAAAAGTCACCAATACAGGTGGGACATGAGAACTTTTTCAGTACAGAGTTAAAGACCAGACAATGACACTGTGGAACACTATTGATCCAGGGAAGTGAAACACAAATGAAAATGAAGTTATAACAGTTAACATGGAAGAAATAAATGTGTGAATGATCATCTTCATCTTAGCTTGAGGTACATGGGTCTAAGTTGAATAACAAATCACAATTAGAAAGAAACAGAAGTCAATCAAACACTTCAAATGTTGGTAAAGAGTAATATCAGTTCAGAAGAGACTCCTACATTACTGATGGTACATTTAAAAGATGATGAAATAGAAACATCTGAAAACTTTAATAAGAAGGAAGAAAATGCATCAGCGTCTCAGACATCTGTTCAGACTGATACCTCCATAACATTAGCTTGATGATATCTGATTATACATCTCTGAACCTTCATCCTCCCTTCTTTCAGTTCTTACTGTGATACAGCAACTTAAATGTCGACACTCTCTTCCATCTTAAGTGTAGAAAGAAGTAAATTTAATATTTTACCCAATAAAAAATGAAGTTTTTAAATTCAAATAGATTCCCTTTATAAACTAAATTAAAGAAAATGTATTGTCTGCATCTACAGTCTAAATCAAAATCCTTATTAAATATATTTACAGGTATGAACTCCTTTATCCAACCCTTCCTCTCAAGAGACATTCAATAGATTTTAGTAGATTTAGCAGATAATCTCGCAAAAATGTTGTTGACCTTCTCATTTTGGGCCTTTCTTTCTAAATGCCTGTTTTCAAAATTAAAACTAAAGACACATTTTCTCAAACAGAATCAACTTTCTGTATCTGCTTAATTGAAGCCAAATACAGTTCTGTACTCCATGTTTTTATCTTTCATTCATACTCCATTATGTCTCCAATTGTTTAACTAGTCAATGTTTTTTGGGGGGAAACAGCATGATATGTCGAGGACAGCTCCAGTTGACTGACTCTGTGTGTTTGCATATCTGTCCTGCCTCTCTGCTCCCAGCCGTTAAGAGGCCAGTGTTGATCAGTGGCTGTCCAGACTTTTCAGAGCCACTGACACGCCGCCAGCACAATGATGATGTCACTGACTCTACTGCTGAGCACCCTGGGGCTCCTTGCTCAGGGTGAGTCTCTCTGCTAAAAACTTGGCTTCAGGACTCACCACAATGATGTTCTGCTGTGATGGAGAAACACTGAAACAAGCAGCATTTACCTTCTTCCATCTATTCTCCATGTTAAAGAAATGATTCTCTTCTGTTTTCATGTTGATTATCCTTCTCCTCTTTTTCATGGTTTCCAGGTTCATCAGGAGAAATCATCCTGACTCAGTCTCCTGGATCTCAGTCTGCTGCTCCAGGACAGACTGTCTCCATCAAATGTAAAGCCAGTTCAACTGTTAGTACTAGCTACCTCCACTGGTACCTTCAGAAACCCGGAGAAACTCCTAAACTCCTGATTTATTCAACTTCAAGCCGTCAGTCTGGAGTTTCCGATCGTTTTAGTGGAAGTGGATCTGGGACTGACTACACTCTGACCATCAGTAGAGTTCAGGCTGAAGATGCAGGAGTCTATTATTGTCAGCAGTATCAAAGCTACCCAGTCACACAGTGATACAACGTCGTACAAAAACCTCCCTCAGCTGGAGAGGAACTAATCTGACTCAACAGCTGCACTCAGACCAAAAACAATAGAGGTTTGATATGAAAGACATCACTTATTACAGCAATAATTATATAATTATACTTTTAATCATTCAAAGTAAGTATAGTTTTAAAGATTATATTGTTGATACAGTGTCAGAACAGGATCACTATGTACCTTCCAAAATGTTTTTGTTGTTGTTGTTTTTTTTAATATTTTTTTCAGACATAGACACCTTTATTGACAGTGGAGAGACAGAAAATCATGGAAGAGAGAGGGGGATGTGACATTCAACAAAGGTCCTTTGGCCAGGATTCGTACCAGGGTCGGCTGCGTATGTGGCATGTGCCCTAATCACTCAACCACCTGCACACCATTCCTTCCAACATTTTATGAGTGGCTTGCTACACTGATTGAGCTAAACTTCATTAACCTGCCTTTTTTGTGTTTTATTCTGACACACTTATTGATCTATTGACTAAACAGGCTCAGAGTAATTCAAATACTTATAAAGTTTTTGTCTCTGTATCCTCAGAGTCCAGAGGCCAGTACACAGTGACTCAACCTGCAGCAGAGAGATCTGCTTTGGGAGGATCTGCAGACATCCGCTGTAGGACCAGTCAGGATGTTTACAGCTATTGTAGCAGTTCGCCTTACAAACCCTGTTTAGCGTGGTACCAACAGAGAGATGGAGAAACTCCTAAACTTCTCATTTACTATACTACCACTCGAGCATCAGGGATTCCAGATCGTTTTATAGGCAGTGGATCAAACTCTGACTTCACTCTGAGCATCCGTGGAGTTCAGGCTGAAGATGCCGCAGTTTATTACTGTAAGAGTCAACATTATCCCAACAGTCAGTATGTGTTCACACAGTGAAAAAGCGTTGTACAAAAACCTCCCTCAGTCAGACTGAACAGAAACTGAACTGACAGCTGCAGCTGGAAGCTACTGCAGAGACTGATACAGTTCACTGAACACACACACACACACACACACACACACACACATATGATACTACAGTAACTTCAGTTTTGATTATAATAGTATAATTTTACTTCCAATTTACCTTCCAATTTTTTTTTTTTACATAGATACCTTTATTGACAGTAGAGAGACAAAAAAATCATGGAAGAGAGGGGGATGTTACATTCAACAAAGGTCCTATGGCCAGGATTTGTACCAAGGTCCGCTGCGTATGTGGCATGCGCCCTAACCACTCAACCACCTGCGCACCATACCTTCCAACAATTTATTAGTGGCTTGCTACACTGATTTAGCCAAATTTCATTAACCTGCCTTTTTAACACTATTTGTGTATTTCTAGCTAAATGTTCATATGCAGCCTCAAAAGTACAAACATACAAATTCTCTGTCAGTAACTGTAGAGACAGAAGATGCCTCATCACCACTTCTGTCCTTTTTCTTCATCATGTCTGTTGATATGGCTAATATATAAAGTTCTGTATATCAGAGTCAAATAAATGTTCAGAATTAATCAATATGTTCTGATATGTTTTTAAAATTACAGTGAAGTGAAACTGATAACTAATATTGATGATAATAAAAACAGAAAAAATCATTGATTTGATAAACACGTCGTTATTTTATTGAAATATTGAAATCACTGAGCAAAAACATCACTACTGCAATATTTTAAGAGACAGAGAAAAAACAACAGAGTAGCAGAGATCAGAGTGAGAGCAGTAGCAGAGTAAAACCAGTAGCAGAGTCCCAGTGAGTCAGATCAGGACTGGGAACACTGGTCTCTCCTCAGTGTCTCTGACAGTGGAGTCTGGGAGCCCTGGGTGGCCGAACAGATCACAGAGCCCACCTTCCTCCACTGGTCTGCAGTGAGCATCAGGGTGCTGCTCCAGCTGTAGAAGCCGTCCTTCTGCAGCACCGCAGGGCTCTTGCTCTGCTCCAAGCTGCTGCTGCTGCTGCCGTCCACCTTCCAGTTCAGACTCCAGGCCAGACTCCAGTCTGAGGGGAAGCCCTTGTTGGCCAGACACGTGAGCGTGGCCTTGCCCTGGTCCAGCTCCTCACTGGAGGGGGGCAGCACCGTCAGGATGGGACGGGTATCACCTAGGAGACACCAATCACATTAGAGGACAGGGACCACACAACTGTCAGTAAAACAGCACACAGTTAGACACCGTTACTGTGTGAGAGTGGATTTTCCCCTTTAAGGAGTTTGTGTCAGATGTCTTTTCTGCTCCACCAGTCACTCACTCACACATTGTTTCACTTCCCTTTAAGAAACCTCTCATGCAGATCAGCACAGAAAGACTCATCGTACTGTTTGACCTGAAATATATCAAACTACACTGCAAATAAAACAAGAACATTTCATCACTTTCTTCTCAAAATCATCAAACATTTGAACAAAGCATTACATTACAACACTCACTGGAAACATAACCAAACACAGAAAATGAACTAACCACCAGCTGATTTCAAACATCACTAAGCAAACTGTTCAAATGACTTCAAACTAAATTTGAAACAATATAGAGATCAGAAATTTGGCACATTTTCAAACAAACTTCTTTATCATCACTCTGTTCAATTTAATTTGTACAAATTAAATTTCACCCTTTAAAAAAACAAAAAACTTAATATTGAGATGAAAAATTAATCTAAATTTTTATCTTTTCTACACGTCAAGTTATTAAATTTCAGTATGACGGGAATGTGAAAAGAAACGTTTAGTGATGCAGCTCTGAGTTATAATCCATGATAAAGGAGGAGAAATATAAACATGAATATTAAAAGTGTTGTAAATAAAAACTATATTTTTATCTGTTGTAAGCATTCAGAAACTTAATTTTAAACACAACTTAAAAATATTATATTTAGTATTTGAACAGAAACTTACTTCCAACATCCAGTCTGGTTCCTCCACCAAAAGTCCACCACAGTGATACAAACTCATTGAGTCGTCGTACAAAAACCTCTCACTGTAGAGAGACACGGCTCTCTGACTTTGAACACTGAATTAAAACTACAAGCTCTCAAAATGCAGCTTCACCATTAAAATTTTGAATAATATTTTATCTTCTGACTCAATGTTTTTTTTTCTTTACAATAAGTTCCTGAATTTTAAATGCAAAAGTGGTCTTTGTCTCTAAATGCAAGTTCTTTACAAAAAAGAGTTTTACATGAAAGTGGACACGAAAAAACAGAATCATGAAAAAGCAATACAAATAAAATAACTCCTGAAACGATAAATAATTTAAACAGTTGACTTACTTCCAATATCCAGTCTGGTTCCTCCACCGAACGTGTACCACAGTGATACAAACTCATTGAGTCGTCGTACAAAAACCTCTCACTGTAGAGAGACACGGCTCTCTGACTTTGACACAAACAAACTCACTAAAATTAGACTCTTGTTTGGAACATTTTTAACGTAATTTGACAACTGACAACAACACAGTGACACGCATTTTATATATATGTAATTTTATTTCAAATGTTCATTTTTATTGAATTTATATTATTTTTTCTGGTAATACGTTTAAATATAATAAATTACATTCTAAATAAGAAAAACTGTCAATTCACATGAAGTCGTAACCACATTAAATGAATCACTGACACATCCTAATCAATATTCTGATCAATTGATTGATCCATTGATTTAACAGCATCATCAGAGCAATCCAAGTCCCTGTTGGAGTCAGTCAGAGCATTTCCATAGAGAGTCACTTTGCATCAACAGCACCATGCTCCAGTGCTCTGGGAGAGTTTATAGTCCTGAGAGTTGAACACTGGATGACTGACAGCTGTCCTTCATGACAACAGAAGCCACAGAAATCCTCCTCATCAAAAACATGACTTTGATCTCCGTCCTCATCTGGACTCTCCTCTGCTGCTGCTTCACAGGTAAAGTCCAGAGAATCAAACTCCTCTCCTCTATGAACATCCGTCCCTCTTAAATGAAACCCACAAAACCATGATACTGCTTTATGTTTTTGTCTCTGTATCCTCAGAGTCCAGAGGCCAGTACACATTGACTCAGCCTGCAGCCGTGAGTTCTACTCTGGGAGGATCTGCAACCATCAGCTGTAGAACCAGTCAGAATGTTTATAATAACGACTTCTTAGCCTGGTACCAACAGAGAGATGGAGAAACTCCTAAACTTCTCATTTACCGTACTACCAGTCGACAATCAGGGATTCCAGGTCGTTTTACAGGCAGTGGATCAAAGTCTGACTTCACTCTGACCATCAGTGGAGTTCAGGCTGAAGATGCAGCAGTTTATTACTGTCAGAGTCTCCACAATCCCAACAGTCAGTGGGTGTCCACACAGTGAAAAAGCGTCGTACAAAAACCTCCCTCAGTCAGACTGAACAGAAACTGAACTGACTGCTGCAGCTGGAAGCTACTGCAGAGACTGATACAGTTCATTGAACACACACACACACACACACACACACACACACACACACACACACACACACACACACACACACACACATTTAGCTGTTCCTTGAAGGTGTCCACAGTGTAGAGTTGTAAAAGTGATTACATTTGTGTTTAATTTAATTATTTAAAGAAAAGTTGGCCTGTCACCAATACAGGTGGGACATGAGAACTTCAGGACAGTGTTCAGACAATGACACTGTGGACCACTATTGATCCAGGGAAGTGAAACACAAATGAAAATGAAGTTATAACAGTTAACATAGAAGAAATAAATGTGTCAGTGATCATCTTCATCTGAGCTTGAGGTACATGGATCTAAGTTAAGTAAGAAATCACAAATAGAAAGAAACAGAAGTCAATCAAACACTTCACATGTTGGTAAAGAGTAATATCAGTTCAGAAAAGACTCCTACATTACTGATGGTAGATTTAAAAGATGATGAAACAGAAACATCTCTAAACCTTCATCTTCCTTCTTTCAGTTCTTACTGTGATACAGCAACTTAAATGTCGACACTCTTCCATCTTAAGTGTAGAAAGACATAAATTGAAGATTTTAGCCAATTAAAATGAAGTTTTTAAATTCAAATAGATTCCTTTTATAAACTAAATTAATGAAAATCTATTTTTTTCCTCTACAGTCTAATTTATTATTAAATACATTTATAGGTATGAACTCCTTTATCCGACCCTTCCTCTCAAGAGACATTCAATAGATTTTAGTAGATTTAGCAGATAATCTCCCAAAAGTGTTGTTGACATTCTCATTTTGGGCCTCTTTCTAAATGCCTGTTGTCGTGGAGAAGGAACGGCGACCGTTTATAAAAACGACTTTAAATGTAAGCAGCGCACCGTCTCGTCCTCAATTTCCAGCTTTGAAGTGGCTTTATTTGAGGTGTGCTGGCCAATTTAAGGCCCATCTCCAAGCTGCCTTTTATATCAAAATTATTGGAGAAAGTTGTTCATGCCCAGCTACAGTCATTTCTGGATGAGCACAATGTCCTGGAGGTCTTTCAGTCAGGCTTCAAAACCCTGCACAGCACCGAGTCAGCCTTACTACGGGTTTTTAATGACATCTTATTAACAAATGACTCTGGTGATCATGTCATTCTTGTCCTGTTGGACCTAACTGCAGCCTTTGATACAGTGGACCACAATACCCTAGTGGCCCGGCTAAGCCACCTAGTGGGCATCTGTGGTACTGCGCTGGACTGGATCAGATCTTATCTGGCTGACAGAACCATGAGTGTGAGCCTTGGAACTTCAGAATCCAGCTCTGCTCCACTGCCGTATGGGGTTCCACAGGGGTCGGTCTTAGGGCCCCTGCTCTTCTCGCTGTATTTACTGCCACTGGGCTCCATCCTGAGAAAGCATGGCATCTCTTTTCACTTTTATGCTGACAGTCAGATATATGTGCCGCTGAAAAAGAAAAACGCTTTCTCCCTAACACCACTTCTGGAATGTCTTGAAGACATCAAAGCCTGGATGGCCTTGAACTTTTTAAACTTCAACAAGAAAAAAACAGAAGTGATGGTGTTTGGTCCTAGTGGCCTTTGTGAACCCCCTCCATTTGACTTGGGTCCTTTGGCAGATTATTTTAAGCCAACAGTCTCAAATTTGGGTTTTAAGATGGACAGTGATTTTAAATTGGATCGGCAAATTAGTGCTGTGGTGAAATCCAGTTTTTTTTCATATTAGACAGCTGGCAAAAGTAAAGCCCTTCCTCACACTACAGCACTTTGAAACAGTAATCCATGCCTTCATCATATCCTGGCTGGATTACTGCAATGCACTTTATTTTGGAGTCAGTCAGTCAGTCCTCCCTCGCACGTCTCCAGTTGGTGCAAAATGCAGCCGCTCGCCTCTTAACTGGAGTACGTAAGAGGGAGCACATGACGCCCATCCTGGCATCCCTCCACTGGCTACCTGTGCACTTTAGAGTCCATTTTAAGATTATTTTATTTGTTTTTAAATCTTTAAATGGACTGGCCCCGCTCTACCTCTCTGAGCTACTTCACCCCCACGCTCCTGCTCGGTGCCTCAGGTCAGCTGACTTGCTGCTCCTGGAGGTACCAAGGTCAAAGTGGAAGCTCAGAGGGGATAGAGCCTTTTCTGTAGCTGCTCCTAAATTATGGAACAAGCTTCCTTTAAATATTAGACAAGCCTCCTCACTGTCCATTTTTAAAACTCGTCTTAAAACCCATTTTTATTCCTTGGCTTTCAACCCAGCATGAGACTCTGCTCCTGTTTTAGTGTTTTATGGTGTTATTGTTTTTAATTTGTTTTAAAAACAATAAACAATTATTGTAGTATGTATTTCCTGTTAATTGTTTTACATTCCTGTGTTGTTTTTTCTATTTATGTACAGCACTTTGTTTCAGCTGTGGTTATTTTGAAGTGCTATATAAATAAAGTTGAGTTGAGTTGAGTTGAGTTGAGTTTATCATTTACAGATGGTATCACCATTAAAGCAAGCAAAAAATAACACTTGAAAATGTGATGATTCTGTTAATCAGTCAGAGCATTTCCATAGAGAGCCACTTTGCATCAGCAGCACCATGCTCCAGTGCTCTGGGAGAGTTTATAGTCCTGAGAGTTGAACACTGGATGACTGACAGCTGTCCTTCATGACAACAGAAGCCACAGAAATCCTCCTCATCAAAAACATGACTTTGATCTCCGTCCTCATCTGGACTCTCCTCTGCTGCTGCTTCACAGGTAAAGTCCAGAGAATCAAACTCCTCTCCTCTATGAACATCTGTCCCTCTGAAATGAAGCCCACAAAACCATGATGCTGCTTTATGTTTTTGTCTGTGTATCCTCAGAGTCCAGAGGCCAGTACACAGTGACTCAGCCTGCAGCCGTGAGATCTGCTCTGGGAGGATCTGCAACCATCAGCTGTAGGACCAGTCAGGATGTTTATGTTGCTAGCGACTATCACCATTTAGCCTGGTACCAACAGAGAGATGGAGAAACTCTTAAACTTCTCATTTACTATGCTACCACTCCAGCATCAGGGATTGCAGGTCGTTTTACAGGCAGTGGATCAAACTCTGACTTCACTCTGACCATCAGTGGAGTTCAGGCTGAAGATGCAGCAGTTTATTACTGTCAGAGTTATCACAGTGGAGGTGTGTTCACACAGTGAAAAAGCGTTGTACAAAAACCTCCCTCAGTCAGACTGAACAGAAACTGAACTGACTGCTGCAGCTGGAAGCTACTGCAGAGACTGATACAGTTCAATGAACACACACACACACACACACACACACACACACACCTTTCAGATAAGGCATTCAGAAAATCATATCTGTCATCAAGTGTAACAGATAATAATTATAGTATCTCTCATGATCGGTCTCACAGTGGTACAAACACAGTCACAACTTTGTACTGATGACCTGATAGAAACTGAAGGAACAAAATATAGTTACATTGTACTAAGTGAAAGTTCAAACCTTGTACATGTTTTTTATTAAAGCATATGAAATGTGATATTAAGTTTTGCACTGAGAACATCAGATTCCATAATGCGTTTTAATACACTTCTGTATTTCTGTAGGAGCTTCCTGTCTCTGCTCCTCCATCCACATGCTGTGATACAGAACAATATAGTACAGAGCAGGACAGAGAGGACACATGTGAAGGACACCATGTAGCACAAACTCACTGCTTCTGTTAAAATAATCTCATTACATCTTTAAATTTGCAAATCTTTTTCTTTTAAATACCATAGTTTATGTGTACAATGATGACTGTTATGACCCTCTAAAGGAGCTCTTTACAAAGAAGCCAAACATAATGAAAAAGTCTAAGATGCCAAACATTGAACCAATTTAATAAGAAAGTAACCAACAGCTTCTCACAAAAACTGATGGGTCGGCCAAACTGAACAAAAAGAAGAGAACACACAGATAAGTTCATAAAGGGTCAAAGGACCTGGGCTCTCCCCTCCAAACTAAATCCACAAAGACACTAAAACTCAGAAAACAGACCCACCAAACAGACAGAAAACTAACAAATGTAAAGAACTAAAACAACACAAACTGCTGCTGCCAATGCTGGGAAGTGGAAGAGAGCATGAGCCAAATTTCTTCTCCTCTATATCAATCTTTCATCAATCAGACTGGATCAGGACTTAGGAGAAAACACAGAACATCATAAAAGTGCAATACCAATCCTATCAAGCAGGGGGGAGTATGTAACAGTGACATGAAATTATAAAATCCCTCTGAACTTCTCTAGAGACAAACTCAGTGTCTGAAGACTCATTTAACACAATAACATGTGACAGCAGATATTAGTGTAACAATATGTTTAGACACATTATTTGATTAATAGATCTTTATCATTTACAGATGGTATCAACATTACAGCAAGCACAAAATAACACTTGAAACTGGGATGATTCTGTAAATCAGTCAGAGCATTTCCATAGAGAGCCACTTTGCATCAGCAGCACCATGCTCCAGTGCTCTGGGAGAGTTTATAGTCCTGAGAGTTGAACACTGGATGACTGACAGCTGTCCTTCATGACAACAGAAGCCACAGAAATCCTCCTCATCAAAAACATGACTTTGATCTCCGTCCTCATCTGGACTCTTCTCTGCTGCTGCTTCACAGGTAAAGTCCAGAGAATCAAACTCCTCTCCTCTATGAACATCCGTCCCTCTGAAATGAAGCCCACAAAACCATGATGCTGCTTTATGTTTTTGTCTCTGTATCCTCAGAGTCCAGAGGCCAGATCACAGTGACCCAGCCTGCAGCAGTGATATCTACTCTGGGAGGATCTGCAACCATCAGCTGTAGGACCAGTCAGAATGTTTATGTTTATAGCAACAACCAACGTTTAGCCTGGTACCAACAGAGAGATGGAGAAGCTCCTAAACTTTTCATTTACAATGCTGTCAGTCGACAATCAGGTATTCCAGGTCGTTTTACAGGCAGTGGATCAAACTCTGACTTCACTCTGACCATCAGTGGAGTTCAGGCTGAAGATGCAGCAGTTTATTACTGTCAGAGTTATCACTATCTCAACAGCCAGAATGTGTTCACACAGTGAAAAAGCGTTGTACAAAAACCTCCCTCAATCAGACTGAACAGAAACTGAACTGACTGCTGCAGCTGGAAGCTACTGCAGAGACTGATACAGTTCACTGAACACACATAAACTTAGTAGTTGATACTACAGTAACTTCAGTTTTGATTATAATAGTATAATTTTATATGGTGTCAGGCTAGTAATCTGGAAATTAACTTGGCCAAAAGAAAATAACTTACAATACAAACAAAACCAAGGGGCGGTAACAACATTGCCCCTGTGTTTCTTATCAACCAGCCTGTGGAGGTAGTAGAACATGAAGTACTTGGGCACAATAATTGATCAGATGAAAACTCATAGTATTATTAAGAGAGCCAACTAGTAACTGTTTTTAATCAGGAAACTGAAGGGCTTTGGTGTTCAACACATACGTGAGATGGCATACAGCGACCTGGTTTAACCACTTAACACACGCCCCTATTTTTTATGCCGTTAGCCTAAACGACATGCTCAAGTTGTGAGCAGCACAGATCCCACATAGTTTGAGACTCAGATATGTGTCTGGTATCAGTGGAAAGGAAACACTCTCAGGATTCTTGTAAAAGTGTCTGTGGGACTCTGTGACTTACTGACAAAGAGTGGCAGAGGTTACAATGATGGGGTTATTTACTTGCCCATAGGTTTGCCTATACAATGAAATGTGTACAGACATTCAGGGACCTCTCAGCAGGATATAGACACAATGAGGCCACAGCCACAGGTCTTGGCTTCATGCAGTCCAAATTTGGAGCCAAAAGACCAAAAGATGCATTTTTCAGAGTTATTTTTCAACAGGTATGTCCATGCGTTTTCCTTAGGTCCTTTTTGGAGACTCCAAATGGACACTTGGTTACCATGGTTACCAAAGCTGTATAACCACAATCAAACACCTATAACTTTACAACCCCTTTGCCTACAATCAAAATCTTGGTCTCTAATGAAAGCTGACACCATATTATTATTATTATTATTATTATTATTATATATAACCTTTTTTTTATTTGGCCATATCTATCTATCTATCTATCTATCTATCTATCTATCTATCTATCTATCTATCTGTTTATTTTGCTATAAGTCATATGTCAAGTCGAAGAAGAACCAACCGTGTACCAAAATGCCGTGTGCGTAATGATATATGGTTCAACTCTTTTACGCACCGGGTGCACGCCGGTTGCGCTTGGAGTTTGTTTATGGACAGCCAAACCTGATAGCTTAGTGTCATACACCGTTGGAAACCTCTGACTATTGGCTAAAAGGTTATAAACTTCATTTCACCGAATATTTCCATAGGCTGGAACAGCAGTCAATCAAAGCCATGTCGTCATTGTTGTCGGTCACATGTCCTCATTGGCTTTGGAGACATGTACTGCCTAATCCTAAACACCGATTGGCTTGTGTGTAGTGTCGTCAGAAGCAGAAGAGCCTAACGGTTGTAAACATCTAGTCACGTGTACTCTGAGATGGACATGCAGGTCAGGAAATGACGTAAACGGACCGTATATGGTTTGTTATTTGTGTTATTACGTTACGTGTTGGACTAAATACATGGACATATTGAGGAAAGTATTTCGGCTTTATGGAAACGGATTTCATATTTCACAAGAATGGATATTTGGCGAGCTGTACAGAAAGTCCTGAGTCATAAGATGATCGTTGTGGATAAAGGGAAGACTTTGAAGGTATGTAGCATTATAGCTTTTCTCACTTAGCTGAGGGGCTAGCCGAGCTAATCGCTAATACTATTACGGCTGTGAGCAACCATATAAGTCTTGAGTGGTCGTGAATGAATCAGGGCAATCTAAGCTTTCTAACAATGTACGGCATGAATATATTTGTTTAAGGGTTGGTATTTAAAACATTCAAAAGAACGTGTGGCTACCTCCTAACATCCATCCCGTCCCGTAGACGGAACAGCGTACGTTAAGAGGTTAAAGTATTTTACATTTAATATTATTAATTGGTATGATAACTTGAGCATGAAAAACAGAAACAAGCCTTCAAGAATTGTTCATATTGCAGGGAAGGTGATTGGCCAGTCACAAAAAACAGTTCTGCACTATATTTAATACAGCAGAACTCAGGAAGGCCAGACTCATATCTGGAGATGTTTCTCACTCACTAAACATAGAGTTTAAAGTTTTAACTTATTATAATGGCTGCTGCTGTTTTCCTACCCCTTTGCACAATTGTCAGTTGTATGTTTTGTTTAGTCTTTTCTTTTTTTCATGTTGTGTAGTGTTGGTGTATGTTTGTAACGTCCATATGATATGGTGTGTATTGTTTGCATTTTTAATGTATTGGAGGAAACCAAACACAAACTATCCCTAAGGTTGACAATAAGTCAATTAAATCCAATTAAATTAAATTCTATTAATGTCATCTTAGTTACAAATAGTCACTTGTTGGATCTTCCCCTGTGTCTCCACTACTGTTTTTATATTTGAAATTGAAATTCAGGTTGTTCAGAATAATAAGTATATCGGTATCTTAGATATCTGCTAAAGCTCCCATCATAAAATCATCCTGTATGCAGACGACGTCATAGTGTATATCATAAAATCATTACCTCCATTTCATTAAGTTTATAATAAATAATGAAATAAGACAAGTCATGTTTGACCTTGCTGTCATCTTTATTAATTTAATTATATTGCAGGGTTTACAGAAAACTAAATCCTCTTGTTAAGATAGAGATTAATGTGACTACGACGCTACTTTTGTGACATGTACTGGATTTTTGAAATTTGTGAAAAAAAGACAGACTGCACTCACAAAATGAATTCCAACTAATACAACATGACATTAAACCAGTGATATTATGGTATTAACTGGTTACATGAGGATGAGACATCTCAGTAGATTGTCATGGTTGGTTTAATGTCTTTATTTTCCTTTGTTACTATTTTCCAACAGATGTCCTCAGACTTTTTTAGTGAAGGCTGGACTGTGTGGGAGAGGACTTATTTTGAGTTGGACTTTTTAGAAAGACTGAAGTATTACTTTAGCAGACTTTATTAGTTGGTCTTTTCTCTGTCTTCCAGTCTGTCTGTGTGTTGTGAGTGTGTGTGTCTCTGTTCAGCTTTTCCCTCCACACTTTCCCTGCACACCTGCCCTGCATCATGTTCATCAGCCCTCCTCTGCTCCCAGTGTCTTTCCCAGCCAATCACTCCCAGCCTGCAGTTGTGTCTCGTCACCTGTTCCCCATTCCCTCATTAGTTCAGACAGCATTCAGGCCCCGTTTATACGTACCCGGTTATTTTTAAAAACGGAGACATTAACCATCGTTTGTACCCTCCATTTAGATGCAAACGGAGAATTCGCCCCTGAAAACGATGCTTTTTAAAAACTCTGGCCAGAGTGGAGATTTTGGAAAACTCCAGTTGGGATTCTGATTGGCTAACGTGGGCTTGAGCTGCTCTTGACAGCATATATACACGGGTTAGTGTAAACGCAAACTTATCTGAAAACGGACTGGTGTGCGCGCAGTTTTTTTTGTAAACGGAGAGGGTGATATGTCCGTTTATGAAAATAGCCAGGCACATGTAAACGTAGTCTCAGCATTGTGTTTCATCCAGTCAGCTAGTTTTGATTCATACGTCATAACAAGAATAAATACCTTTTTCTTCAGTCCTGCTTTTGGTCTCTGCCTTTAAGACCACCTGCATCACTATTCATGACAAAGATTCATTATTCTGGGAGGAAGACTGAAATGTTTCCAGTTAATGCACTCAGTGATAATAATCATTTCACATAATATTAGTAAAACAATGACACATTTGTTTACAATTAATGACATTTTTCATAAAATTCTAAATTCAAAGTCAGAAGAGTCATTTAACACAGTAACACGTGACAGCAGATATTAGTATAACAATATGTTTGGATACATTATTTGATGAAAACATCTTTTTCATTTTCAGAGGGCATCAACATTGGGCAAGAAATAAAAACATTGAAAAAAGAAAGATGCACAAAAAAAGAAATTCATCTTTTATTTAAATACATACAGTCCTACTGAAAGAGCTCACAGATGTTAATTTAATCAGACATCACTTTGATAAATCCTGACTTTTACAAGACTCTATTTTAAATTTAAAACCAGTATATATGTGTTTGGCGAAAGACTGAAAAGGACTTAAAAATTTGAAAAGAAAGAACAATTATTTTAGTGTTAGACTTTGTTATGTAGATAAACACTGACAAAACATCTCAATGCCTTTTTTCACCAACATTCCCATCATTTAATTCTTCTCTTTGGGCATTAGCTAGCAACAATCCAATCTCCCTTTTTGCCTTTGTCATATAAGGAATCATGTAAACAACACATCCATAAGCGTCAAAAACAAATTGGATGTCCAAATTTACCTTCCAATTTTTTATTTTTTTTTAAAGATTTTTTTCAGGCATAGACTCCTTTATTGACAGTGGAGAGACAGAAAATCATGGAAGAGAGAGGGGGATGTGACATTCAACAAAGGTCCTCTGGCCAGGATTCGTATCAGGGTCTGCTGCGTATGTGGCATGCGCCCTAACCACTCAACTATCTGCACACCATACCTTCCAACATTTTATTAGTGGCTTGCTACACTGATTTAGCCAAACTTCATTAACCTGCCTTTTTAACACTATTTGTGTATTTCTAGCTAAATGTTCATATGCAGCCTCAAAAGTACAAACATACAAATTCTCTCTGTCAATAACTGCAAAGACAGAAGATGCCTCATCACCACTTCTGTCCTTTTTCTTCATCATGTCTGTTGATATGGCTAATATATGAAGTTCTGTATATCAGAGTCAAATACATGATCAAAATGAATCAATATGTTCTGATATGTTTTTAAAATTACAGTGAAGTGAAACTGACATCTAATAATGATGATAATAAAAACAGCAAAAATCATTGATTGGATAAACACGTCTTTATTTTCTTGAAATATTGAAATCACTGAGCAAGAAACATCACTACTGCAACATTTAAAGGGACTGAGAGAAAAACACAACAAAGTAGCAGAGATCAGAGTGATGGCAGTAGCAGAGTAAAACCAGTAGCAGCGTCCCAGTGAATCAGATCACGACTGGGAACACTGGTCTCTCCTCAGTGTCTCTGAGAGAGCCTTACAGCCGTGGGTGGCCTCGCATGTTACAGAGCCCACCTTCCTCCACTGGTCTGCAGTGAGCCTCAGGGTGCTGCTCCAGCTGTAGAGGCCGTCCTTCTGCAGCACCGCAGGGCTCCTGTTCTGATCCCAGCTGCTGCTGCTGCCGTCCACCTTCCAGGTCAGACTCCAGTCTGAGGGGAAGCCCTTGTTGGCCAGACACGTGAGCGTGGCCTTGCCCTGGTCCAGCTCCTCACTGGAGGGGGGCAGCACCGTCAGGGTGGGACGGGCATCACCTAGGAGACACCAATCACATTAGAGGACAGGGACCACACAACTGTCAGTAAAACAGCAGACAGTTAGACACCGTTACTGTGTGAGAGTGGATTTTCCCCTTTAAAGAGTTTGTGTCAGATGTCTTTTCTGCTCCACCAGTCACTCACTCACACATTGTTTCACTTCCCTTTAAGAAACCTCTCATGCAGATCAGCACAGAAAGACTCATCGTACTGTTTGACCTGAAATATATCAAACTACACTGCAAATAAAACAAGAACATTTCATCACTTTCTTCTCAAAATCATCAAACATTTGAACAAAGCATTACATTACAACACTCACTGGAAACATAACCAAACACAGAAGATGAACTGACCACCAGCTGATTTCAAACATCACTAAGCAAACTGTTCAAATGACTTCAAACTAAATTTGAAACAATATAGAGATCAGAAATTTGGCACATTTTCAAACAAACCTCTTTATCATGACTCCGCTCAATTTAATTTTACAAATAAACAAAAACTTATTGTTTAGATGAAAAATTAAAAAAGACTCTTAGAAAATAATTAAAAAATTAATCTAAATTTTCATCTTTTCTACACCTCAAGTTATTAAATTTCAGTATGACGGGAATGTGAATAGAAAAGTTTAGTGAAGCTGCACTGAGTTATCCTCCATGATAAAGGAGGAGAAATATAAACATCAATATTAAAAGTGTTGTAAATTAAAATTATATTTTTATCTGCTGCAAGCATTCAGAAACTTAATTTTAAACACAACTTAACAATATTATATTTAGTATTTGAACAGAAACTTACTTCCAACATCCAGTCTGGTTCCTCCACCAAAAGTCCACCACAGTGATACAAACTCATCGAGTCGTTGTACAAAAACCTCTCACTGTAGAGAGACACGGCTCTCTGACTTTGAACACTGAACTAAAACTACAAGTTCTCAAAATGCAGCTTCACCATTAAAATTTTGAGCAATATTTTATCTTCTGACTCAATGTTTTTTTTGCTTTACAATAAGTTCCTGAATTTTAATAGCAAAAGTGGTCTTTGTCTATAAATGCAAGTTTTTTACAAATAAAGAGTTTTATATGAAAGTGGACACGAAAAAACAGAATCATAAAAAAGCAATACAAATAAAATAACTCCTGAAACGATAAATAATATAAACATTTGACTTACTTCCAACATCCAGTCTGGTTCCTCCACCGAACGTGTACCACAGTGATACAAACTCATTGAGTCGTCGTACAAAAACCTCTCACTGTAGAGAGACACGGCTCTCTGACTTTGACACAAACAAACTCACTAAAATTAGACTCTTGTTTGGAACATTTTTAACGTAATTTGACAACTGACAACACAGTGATACGCATTTTATATATATGTAATTTTATTTAAAATGTTCATTTTCATTGAATTAATTTTTTTTTCTGGTAATAAGTTTAAATATAATAAATTACATTCTAAATAAGAAAAGCTGTCAATTCACATGAAGTCCTAATCACATTAAATGAATCACTGACACATCCTAATCAATATTCTGATCAATTGATTGATCCATTGATTAAACAGCATCATCAGAGTAATCCAAGTCCCTGTTGGAGTCCGTCAGAGCATTTCCATAGAGAGCCACTTTGCATCAGCAGCACCATGCTCCAGTGCTCTGGGAGAGTTTATAGTCCTGAGAGTTGAACACTGGATGACTGACAGCTGTCCTTCATGACAACAGAAGCCACAGAAATCCTCCTCATCAAAAACATGACTTTGATCTCCGTCCTCATCTGGACTCTCCTCTGCTGCTGCTTCACAGGTAAAGTCCAGAGAATCAAACTCCTCTCCTCTATGAACGTCCGTCCCTCTGAAATGAAGCCCACAAAACCATGATGCTGCTTTATGTTTTTGTCTCTGTATCCTCAGAGTCCAGAGGCCAGATCACAGTGACTCAGCCTGCAGCAGTGAGATCTACTCTGGGAGGATCTGCAACCATCAGCTGTAGGACCAGTCAGGATGTTTACAACTATTGTAGCAGTTCGCCTTACAAACCCTGTTTAGCCTGGTACCAACAAAGCGATGGAGAAGCTCCTAAAAGGCTAATTTACGCTGCTACCTTACGAGAATCCGGGATTCCAGGTCGTTTTTCAGGCAGTGGATCAAACTCTGACTTCACTCTGACCATCAGTGGAGTTCAGGCTGAAGATGCAGCAGTTTATTACTGTCAGAGTTTCCACTCTGGAAATGTGTTCACACAGTGAAAAAGCGTCGTACAAAAACCTTCCTCAGTCAGAATGAAAAGAAACTGAACTGACTGCTGCAGCTGGAAGCTACTGCAGAGACTGATACAGTTCACTGAACACACACACACACACACACACACACACACACACACACACACACACACACACACACACACACACACAGCTGCTCCTTGAAGTTGTCCACAGTGTAGAGTTGTAAAAGTGATTACATTTGTGTTTAATTTAATTATTAAATGAATTGTGGGCCTGTAAAAGTCACCAATACAGGTGGGACATGAGAACCTTTTCAGGACAGTGTTTAAGACCAGACAATGACACTGTGGACCACTATTGATCCAGTGAAGTGAAACACAAATGAAAATGAAGTTATAACAGTTAACATGGAAGTAATAAATGTGTGAATGATCATCTTCATCTTCGATTGAGGTACAAGGATCTAAGTTAAATAACAAATCACAATTAGAAAGAAACAGAAGTCAATCAAAGACTTCACATGTTGGTAAAGAGTAATATCAGTTCAGAAGAGACTCCTACATTACTGATGGTAAATTTAAAAGATGATGAAATAGAAACATCTGAAAACTTTAATAAGAAAGAAGAAAATGCATCAGCGTCCCAGACATCCGCTGAGACTGATACCTCCATAAAATTAGCTTGATGATATCTGATTATACATCTCTAAACCTTCATCCTCCCTTCTTTCAGTTCTTACTGGGATACAGCAACTTAAATGTCGACACTCTCTTCCATCTTAAGTGTAGAAAGAAGTAAATTTAACATTTTACCCAATTAAAATTAAGTTTTTTAAATCAAAATAAATTCCTTTGATAAACTAAATTAAAGAAAATCTATTGTCTGCATCTACAGTCTAAATCAAAATCCTTATTAAATATATTTACAGGTATGAACTCCTTTATCCGACCCTTCCTCACAAGAGACATTCAATAGATTTTAGTAGATTTAGCAGATAATCTCCCAAAAGTGTTGTTGACATTCTCATTTTGGGCCTTTTTTCCTAAATGCCTGCTTTAAAAATTAAAGCCAAACACACATTTTCTCAAACAGAATCAACTTTCTGTACCTGCTTGATTAAAGCCTAATACAGTTCTGTACTCCATGTTTTTATCTTTCATTCATACTCCATTATGTCTCCAGTTGTTTAACGAGTCAAAGGTTTTTTGGGGGGAAACAGCATGATATGTTGAGGACAGCTCCAGTTGACTGACTCTGTGTGTTTGCATATCTGTCCTGCCTCTCTGCTCCCAGCCGTTAAGAGGCCAGTGTTGATCAGTGGCTGTCCAGACCTTTCAGAGCCACTGACACGCCGCCAGCACAATGATGATGTCACTGACTCTACTGCTGGGCACCCTGGGGCTCCTTGTTCAGGGTGAGACTCTTTGCTGAAAACTTGGCTACAGGATGCAACCAGGTTCACCACAATGATGTTCTGCTGTGATGGAGAAACACTGAAACAAGCAGCATTTACCTTCTTCCATCTATTCTCCATGTTAAAGAAATGATACTCTTCTGTTTTCATGTTGGTCATCTTTCTCCAAGCTGGATTTGCCTCAATAAGCCTTCTCCTCTTTTTCATGGTTTCCAGGTTCATCAGGACAAATCATCATGACTCAGTCTCCTGGATCTCAGTCTGCTGCTCCAGGACAGACTGTCACCATCAGATGTAAAACCAGTTCATATCTTGGTAATAATCTCGAATGGTACCTTCAGAAGTCTGGAGAAGCTCCTAAACTCCTGATTTATTCAGCTACAAGCCGTCAGTCTGGAGTTTCAAATCGTTTCACTGGCATTGGATCAGATCCTGACTACACTCTGACCATCAGTAGAGTTCAGACTGGAGATGCAGGAGTCTATTATTGTCAGCAGGGTTACAGCTTCCCGTTCACACAGTGATACAACGTCGTACAAAAACCTCCCTCAGCTGGAGAGGAACTGGTCTGACTCTACAGCTGCACTCAGACCAAAACAACAGAGGTTTGACATAAAAGACATCACTTATTACAGCAATAATTATATAATTATACTTGTAATTATTGAAAGTTAGTATAGTTTTAAAGATTATTTTGTTGATACAGTGTAAGAACAGGATCACTGTGTTAGACTGAGTCTTACTCAGAGTCAGAATCAAACACAGTTGAATAATTTAATGTTTAGTCTTCATGAAAAAGGTTCATTCAAGATAAATGAACCATTTCCATTAAAATACTTATATCAGCTTCATTATTTAGTCATATGGAGAAGTCAGATCATTTCAGGGTGTATTTCATTGATATTTGAATATTTCTTTGTTCCAGTATGTTGACTTTGGTCACTGCTCTCTACAATCACAGTTTAACAGATCTGCTGTGAACATAATTAATTCAGCATTAATGAAGGAGTATATTGTTGTCAGTGTTTCTCTGAAGGTTAGACCTCCAACTTTCTGGGAGTCAGTTTCCCAACTATTCAGCTGCTCCTCCTCCGCCCTCTCAAAGCTAAACTGAGTTTATTACTGTCAGAGTTTCCACTATCCCAACTATCAGCATGTGTTCACACAGTGAAAAAGCATTGTACAAAAACTTCCCTCAGTCATGTTATGTTTGGAAACATTATTTGATGAATAGATATTTATCATTTACAGATGGTATCAACATTACAGCATGCAAAAAATAACACTTGAAAATGTGATGATTCTGTTAATCAGTCAGAGCATTTCCATAGAGAGCCACTTTGCATCAGCAGCACCATGCTCCAGTGCTCTGGGAGAGTTTATAGTCCTGAGATGTTTTTGAGTCCAGAGGCCAGTTCACAGTGACTCAGCCTGCAGCAGTGACATCTGCTCTGGGAGGATCTGCAACCATCAGCTGTAGGGTCAGTCAGGATGTTTATGGTGGGAACAACTTCGCCTGGTACCAACAGAGAGATGGAGAAACTACTAAACTACTTATTAATCTTGCTACCACTCGAGCATCAGGGATTCCAGGTTGTTTTACAGGCAGCGGATCAAACTCTGACTTCACTCTGACCATCAGTGGAGTACAGGCTGAAGATACAGCAGTTTATTACTGTCAGAGTCTCCACTATCCCAACAGTCAGTGGGTGAGCATACAGTGAAAAAGCGTCGTACAAAAACCTCCCTCAGTCAAACTGAACAGAAACTGAACTGACTGCTGCAACTGCAAGCTACTGCAGAGACTGATACAGTTCACTGAACACACATAAAGTTAGTAGTTGATAGTACAGTAACTTCAGTTTTGATTATAATAGTATAATTTTATATGTTGTCAGGCTAGTAATCTAGAAATGAACGTGGCCAAAAGAAAATAACTTACAATATAAACAAAACCAAGGGGAGGTAACAACATTGCCCCTTTATTTCTTATCGACCAGCCTGTGGAGGTAGTAGAACATGAAGTACTTGGGCACAATAATTGATCAGACTCTAAGTTTTAATGAAAACTCAGAGAGTATTATTAAGAGAGCCAACTAGTAACTGTTTTAAATCAGAAAACTGAATAGGTTGGTGTTCAACACATACTTGAGATGGCATACAGCGGCCTGGTTTAAAGCATTTTACATTTAATATTATTAGTTGGTATGATAACTTGAGCATGAAAAACAGAAACAAGCCTTTGTTCATATTGCAGGGAAGGTGATTGGCCGGTCACAAAAAACAGTCCTGCGCTATATTTAATACAGCAGAACTCAGGAAGGCCAGACTCATATCTGGAGATGTTTCTCACTCACTAAACATAAAGTTTAACGTTTGAACTTATTATAATGGCTGCTGCTGTTTTCCTGCCCCTTTGCACAATTGTCAGTTGTATGTTTTGTTTTCTGTTTTCTTTTTTCATGTTGTGTCGTGTTGGTTTATGTTTGTAATGTCCTCATGATATGGTGTGTATTGTTTGCAATTTTAATGTATTCAAGGAAACCGAACACAAATTATCACCGATGTGGACAATAAGTCAATTAAATTAAATTAAATTATATTTATGACATCTTAGTGATAAATAGTCACTTGTTGGATGTTCCCCTGTGTCTCCACTACTGTTTTTTATTTGAAATTGAAACTCTGGTTGCTCAGAATAATAAATATATCAGTATCTTAGATATCTGCTGAAACTCCCATCATAAAATCATCCTGTATGCAGACGACATCATAGTGTATATCATAAAATCATTACCTCCATTTCATTAACTTTCTAATCAGTAATGAATTAGGACAAGTCATGTTTGACCTTGCTGTCATCTTTATTAATTTAATTATATTGCAAGGTTTCCAGAAAACTAAATCCTCTTGTTAAGATAGAGATTAATGTGACTACGACGCTACTTTTGTGACATGTATTGCATTTTTGAAATTTGTGAAAAGCACAGAAAAGAAATTAACTCATGAGACATATTACCTTAATAAGATAATGTGAGATGGAAACTGCTGATTTAATGTAATATTTATTGTTTTAAAATGTTAATAATACAACAAGCATGAAGACATTAATGTTGAAACACGTCATGAGAAAGGAACACAAGGAGAAATAGTAGCAGAGATCAGAGTGAGAGCAGTAGCAGAGTAAAACCAGTAGCAGAGTCCCAGTGAGTCAGATCAGGACTGGGAACACTGGTCTCTCCTCAGTGTCTTTGACAGTGGAGTCTGGGAGCCCTGGGTGCCCTCACAGGTCACAGAGCCCACCTTCCTCCACTGGTCTGCAGTGAGCCTCAGGGTGCTGCTCCAGCTGTAGTGGCCGTCCGTCTGCAGCACCGCGGGGCTCCTGCTCTGCTCCAAGCTGCTGCTGCTGCTGCTGCTGCTGCCGTCCACCTTCCAGGTCAGACTCCAGTCTGAGGGGAAGCCCTTGTTGGCCAGACACATGAGCGTGGCCTTGCCCTGGTCCAGCTCCTGGCTGGAGGGGGGCAGCACCGTCAGGGTGGGGACGACTCGACCCACTGGAGGAGGAGACAGACAGACAACATGAGGAAAGTTTATAAAAGAGAAAATAAACTTTACCCTGTTGGTTGCAGCAGAGGAAGCTGCTGGTTCTGTTGCTCTTTCTCAGATTAGATGAAACTGATCTTCAGTGTTTCGCTTCCCTCTTTGAGCTCAGTAACCATGGCAAAAGACAAGCATCACTGATGAACCATGACAACAGACAGGTTTCAGTACTAAAGATAAAACATTTCAAACTGAAAACTCCTACCTTAGTTGAAGTAATAGACTTAAACATCAGTGTTAAAACATTTAATCTTATGTGTTAAAGAAGGAATTAAACACTTTTACTTGAGTAAGTGCGAGTTTTGTGAGTTTGTGAGTTGCACCCCCTCCCATTTACACATTTATCAATACTGAAGTATCAAAACAGACAGACTGCACCACTGACAAATATTTGCTGAAGTGCTGAAATACTTTTTCCAGTTTACAAAGTTAATGCTTCTAAATAAGCATGTGCTTAAATTACCTTAAAAGATGTTATGGTATTCATTGTCTAGTAGTGAGAATACTAATTATCATTAAATTCATAAATCTGAGAGGAAGACTGAGTAAAACACATGAAATGTTTCCAGTTAATGAGAACAAAATTACAAGTCAAAATATTGTCTTCAACATGCAGATATACTTTTAAAGAATATAGAAACCTCTGAATTTAAAATTCTGTGTAACTAAACAGTTTTTTCGTCCGATGTATTTTCATCTGTATTACAGTGAAGCCTGTAGTGATCACTGCAAAAATATTACATTTATAAAACTACAATCCAAAATATTTAAGAATTTATTGACTGAAAATAGAATAAGTGATTAATCTAAGTTCATGTAGAAGTTAAAGGTACTTACAGTTAACCTCCAGTCTGGTTCCTCCACCGAACGTGTACCACAGTGATACAAACTCATTGAGTCGTCGTACAAAAACCTCTCACTGTAGAGAGACACGGCTCTCTGACTTTGACACAAACAAACTCACTAAAATTAGACTCTTGTTTGGAACATTTTTAACGTAATTTGACAACTGACAACAACACAGTGACACACATTTTATATATATGTAATTTTATTTAAAATGTTCATTTTTATTGAATTATTATTATTTTTTTTCTGGTAATAAGTTTAAATATAATAAATTAAATTCTAAAAAAGAAAGCTGTCAATTCACATGAAGTCGTAACCACATTAAATGAATCACTGACACATCCTAATCAATATTCTGATCAATTGATTGATCCATTGATTAAACAGCATCATCAGAGTAATCCAAGTCCCTGTTGGAGTCAGTCAGAACATTTCCATAGAGAGCCACTTTGCATCAGCAGCACCATGCTCCAGTGCTCTGGGAGAGTTTATAGGCCTGAGAGTTGAACACTGGATGACTGACAACTGTCCTTCATGACAACAGAAGCCACAGAAATCCTCCTCATCAAAAACATGACTTTGATCTCCGTGCTCAACTGGACTCTCCTCTGCTGCTGCTTCACAGGTAAAGTCCAGAGAATCAAACTCCTCTCCTCTATGAACATCCGTCCCTCTGAAATGAAGCCCACAAAACCATGATGCTGCTTTATGTTTTTGTCTCTGTATCCTCAGAGTCCAGAGGCCAGTACACAGTGACTCAGCCTGCAGCCGTGAGATCTGCTCTGGGAGGATCTGCAACCATCAACTGTAGAGTCAGTGAGGCTGTTTATAGTGGAAACTGGTTATACTGGTACCAACAGAGAGATGGTGAACCTCCTAAACTGCTCATTTATCTTGCTACCACTCGAGCATCAGAGATTCCAGGTCGTTTTACAGGCAGTGGATCAAACTCTGACTTCACTCTGACCATCAGTGGAGTTCAGGCTGAAGATGCAGCAGTTTATTACTGTCAGAGTTATCACAATGTACCAGTGTTCACACAGTGAAAAAGCGTCGTACAAAAACCTCCCTCAGTCAGACTGAACAGAAACTGAACTGACTGCTGCAGCTGGAAGCTACTGCAGAGACTGATACAGTTCACTGAACACACACACACACAGTAATAAGACATATGACCCTATAACCTATTGTAGATAATAATCACTTTATTTTTCATCATTGTTCTCAGTGATACAAACACAGTCACAACTTTCAGACTGTGACTTTCTGACTTTTTTCTGCTGATCTACACATTTATCACCACTGAACCATCAAAACAGACAGACTGCACTCACAAAATGAATCCTAATACATGACATATAAATATAAATAAAACATGACATTAAACCAGTGATATAATGGTATTAACTGGTTACATGAGGATGAGACATCTCAGTAGATTGTCATGGTTGGTTTAGTGTCTTTATTTTCCATTGTTACTTTTTTTCCAACAGATGTCTTCAGACTTTTTTAGTGAAGGCTGGACTGTGTGGGAGAGGACTTATTTTGAGTTGGACTTTTTAGAAAGACTGAAGTATTACATTAGCAGACTTTATTAGTTGGTCTTTTCTCTGTCTACCAGTCTGTCTGTGTGTTGTGAGTGTGTGTCTCTGTTCAGCTTTTCCCTCCACACTTTCCCTGCACACCTGCCCTGCATCATGTTCATCAACCCTGCTCTGCTCCTAGTGTCTTTCCCAGCCAATCACTCCCAGACTGCACTTGTGTCTCGTCACCTGTTCCCCATTCCCTCATTAGTTCAGACAGCATTCAGCATTGTGTTTTATCCAGTCAGCTAGTTTTGTTTCTTACATTTTATTCCAAGTATAAAGACCTTTTTCTTCAGTCCTGCTTTTGGTCTCTGCCTTTAAGACCACCTGCTCCACTATTCATGACACAGATTCATTATCCATTCATCCTCTCTCTCCTCAGACTAGCACAGACTCACTGCTTCTGTTAAAATATTCCCATTATCTTTAACTTTACAAAACCATTTCCTTCTAAATACCATAGTTTATGTGTAAAATGATGACTGGTATGACCCTCTAAAGGAGCTCTTTACAAAAAAGGCCAAAAATAAAAAAAGTTGCGAGTGTCAAAACTTCAACCAATTTATTAAGAAAGTAACCAACAACTTCTCACAAAAACTGATGGGTCAGCCAAACTGAACAAAAAGAAGAGAAGACACACAGATCAGTTTATAAAGGGTCAAAGGATCTGGGCTCTCCCCTCCAACCTAAATCCACAAAGACACTAAAACTCAGAAAACAGGACTACCAGACCCACCTAACAGATAGAAAACTAACAAAGATAAAGAACTAAAACATGGTTAAAACAACACAAACTGCTGCTGCCAATGCTGGGAAGTGGAAGAGAGCATGAGTCAAATTTCTTCCCCTCTACATTGACCCTTCATCAATCAGACTGGATCAAGACTTAGGAGAAAACACAGAACATTATAAAAGGAAATTCATGCTATACCAATCCTATCCAGCAGTGGGGTGTATGTGCTAGTGACATGAAATGATAAAATCCCTCTGAACTTCTCTAGAGACAAATTCAGTGTCTGAAGACTCATTTAACACAGTAACATGTGACAGTAGATATTAGTGTAACAATATGTTTGGACACATTATTTGATGAATAGATATTTATCATTTACAGATGGCATCAACATTACAGCAAGCAAAAAATAACACTTGAAACCATGATGATTCTGTTGGAGTCAGTCAGAGCATTTCCATAGAGAGCCACTTTGCATCAGCAGCACCATGCTCCAGTGCTCTGGGAGAGTTTATAGTCCTGAGAGTTGAACACTGGATGACTGACAGCTGTCCTTCATGACAACAGAAGCCACAGAAATCCTCCTCATCAAAAACATGACTTTGATCTCCTTCCTCATCTGGACTCTCCTCTGCTGCTGCTTCACAGGTAAAGTCCAGAGAATCAAACTCCTCTCCTCTATGAACATCCGTCCCTCTGAAATGAAGCCCACAAAACCATGATGCTGCTTTATGTTTTTGTGTCTGTATCCTCAGAGTCCAGAGGCCAGTACACAGTGACTCAGCCTGCAGCAGTGAGATCTACTCTGGGAGGATCTGCAACCATCAACTGTAGAGTCAGTCAGACAATTTATAGTAATAACTTCTACTGGTACCAACAGCGAGATGGAGAAGCTCCTAAACTCCTCATTTACTATACTACCAGTCGAGCATCAGGTATTCCAGATCGTTTTACAGGCAGTGGATCAAACTCTGACTTCACTCTGACCATCAGTGGAGTTCAGGCTGAAGATGCAGCAGTTTATTACTGTAAGAGTTTCCACTATCCCAACAGTCAATATGTGTTCACACAGTGAAAAAGCGTCGTACAAAAACCTCCCTCAGTCAGACTGAACAGAAACTGAACTGACTGCTGCAGCTGGAAGCTACTGCAGAGACTGATACAGTTCACTGAACACACACACACACACACACACACACACACACACACACACACACACACACACACACACACACACACACACCTTTTAGATTAAACATTTAGAAAATCATATATTTATCACCATGTGTAACAGATAATGATTACGATATTTCTCATGATCGGTCTCACAGTGGTACAAACACAGTCACAACTTTGTACTGATGACCTGATAGAAACTGAAGGAACAAAATATAGTTATATTGCATTAAATGAAAGAACACTTAATTTAGTGTTAGACTTTGTTATGTAGATAAACAGCCTAAACATCTCAATGCATTTTTGCACCAACATTCCCATCATTTAATGCTTCTCTTTGGGCATTAGCTAGCAACAATCCAATCTCCCTTTTTGCCTTCGTCATATAAGGAATCATGTAAATAACACATGCATAAGCATCAAAAACAAATTGGATGTCCAAATTTAACTTCCAAATTCTTTATTATTATATTTTTTGTGGATGTTTTTCAGACATAGACATCTTTATTAGAGATACAGAAAATCATGGAAGAGAGAGGGAGATGTGACATTCAACAAAGGTCCTCTGGCTAGGATTCGTATCAGGGTCCGCTGCGTATGTGGCATGCACCCTAACCACTCAACCACCTGCTCACCATACCTTCCAACATTTTATTAGTGGCTTGCTACACTGATTTAGCCAAACTTCATTAACTTGCCTTTTTAAAAACTATTTGGTTATTTCTAGCTAAATGTTCATATGCAGCCTCAAAAGTACAAACATACAAATTCTCTATGTCAATAATTGTAGAGGCAGAAGATGCCTCATCACCACTTCTGTCATTTGTCTTCATCATGTCTGTTGATATGGCTAATATATAAAGGTATGTATATCAGAGTCAAATAAATGTTCAAAATTAATTAATATGTTCTGATATAACTAATAATGATGATAATAAAAACAGCAAAAATCATTGATTGGATAAACACGTCTTTATTTTCTTGAAATATTGAAACCACTGAGAAAGAAACATCACTACTGCAACATTTAAAGAGACAGAGAGAAAAGAACAACAGAGAAGCAGAGATCAGAGTGATGGCAGTAGCAGAGTAAAACCAGTAGCAGAGTCCCAGTGAGTCAGATCAGGACTGGGAACACTGGTCTCTCCTCAGTGTCTTTGACAGTGGAGCCTGGGAGCCCTGGGTGGCCTCACAGATCACAGAGCCCACCTTCCTCCACTGGTCTGCAGTGAGCCTCAGGGTGCTGCTCCAGCTGTAGAGGCCGTCCTTCTGCAGCACCGCGGGGCTCCTGCTCTGCTCCACGCTGCTGCTGCCGTCCACCTTCCAGTTCAGACTCCAGGCCAGACTCCAGTCTGAGGGGAAGCCATTGTTGGCCAGACACGTGAGCGTGGCCTTGCCCTGGTCCAGCTCCTCAATGGAGGGGGGCAGCACCGTAAGAGTGGGACGGGTATCACCTAGGAGACACCAATCACATTAGAGGACAGTCAGTACTGTCAGTAAAACAGCAGACAGTTAGACACCGTTACTGTGTGAGAGTGGATTTTCCCCTTTAAGGAGTTTGTGTCAGATGTCTTTTCTGCTCCACCAGTCACTCACTCACACATTGTTTCACTTCCCTTTAAGAAACCTCTCATGCAGATCAGCACAGAAAGACTCATCGTACTGTTTGACCTGAAATATATCAAACTACACTGCAAATAAAACTAGAACATTTCATCACTTTCTTCTCAAAATCATCAAACATTTGAACAAAGCGTTACATTACAACACTCACTGGAAACATAACCAAACACAGAAGATGAACTGACCACCAGCTGATTTCAAACATCACTAAACAAACTGTTCAAATGACTTCAAACTAAATTTGAAACAATATAGAGATCAGAAATTTGGCACATTTTCAAACAAACTTCTTTATCATCACTCTGTTCAATTTAATTTTACAAATAAACAAAAACTTAATGTTGAGTTGAAAAATAAAAAAGACTCTTAGAAAATAATTTAAAAATGAATCTAAATTTTCATCTTTTCTACACGTCAAGTTATTAAATTTCAGTATGACGGGAATGTGAATAGAAAAGTTTAGTGAAGCTGCTCTGAGTTATCCTCCATGATAAAGGAGGAGAAATATAAACAAGAATATTAAAAGTGACATAATTAAAAATGATATTTTGTTGAGTTGTAAGCATTCAGAAGCTTAATTTTAAACATAACTTAACAATATTATATTTAGTATTTGAACAGAAACTTACTTCCAACATCCAGTCTGGTTCCTCCACCAAAAGTCAACCACAGTGATACAAACTCATTGAGTCGTCGTACAAAAACCTCTCACTGTAGAGAGACACGGCTCTCTGACTTTGAACACTGAACTAAAACTACAAGCTCTCAAAATGCAGCTTCACCATTAAAATTTTGAATAATATTTTATCTTCTGACTCAATGTTTGTTTTTCTTTACAATAAGTTCCTGAATTTTAAATGCAAAAGTAGTCTTTGTCTCTGAATGCAAGTTCTTTACAAAAAAGAGTTTTATATGAAAGTGGACACGAAAAAACTGAATCATAAAAAAGCAATACAAATAAAATAACTCCTGAAATGATAAATAATATAAACATTTGACTTACTTCCGACATCCAGTCTGGTTCCTCCACCGAACGTGTACCACAGTGATACAAACTCATTGAGTCGTCGTACAAAAACCTCTCACTGTAGAGAGACACGGCTCTCTGACTTTGACACAAACAAACTCACTAAAATTAGACTCTTGTTTGGAACATTTTTAACATAATTTGACAACTGACAACAACACAGTGACATGCATTTTATATATATGTAATTTTATTTAAAATTATCATTTTTATTGAATTTATATTATTTTTTCTGGTAATAAGTTTAAATATAATAAATTACATTCTAAAAAAGAAAGCTGTCAATTCACATGAAGTCGTAACCACATTAAATGAATCACTGACACATCCTAATCAATATTCTGATCAATTGATTGATCCATTGATTAAACAGCATCATCAGAGTAATCCAAGTCCCTGTTGGAGTCAGTGAGAGCATTTCCATAGAGAGCCACTTTGCATCAGCAGCACCATGCTCCAGTGCTCTGGGAGAGTTTATAGTCCTGAGAGTTGAACACTGGATGACTGACAGCTGTCCTTCATGACAACAGAAGCCACAGAAATCCTCCTCATCAAAAACATGACTTTGATCTCCGTCCTCATCTGGACTCTCCTCTGCTGCTGCTTCACAGGTAAAGTCCAGAGAATCAAACTCCTCTCCTCTATGAACATCCGTCCCTCTGAAATGAAGCCCACAAAACCATGATGCTGCTTTATGTTTTTGTCTCTGTATGCTCAGAGTCCAGAGGCCAGATCACAGTGACTCAGCCTGCAGCAGTGAGATCTACTCTGGGAGGATCTGCAACCATCAACTGTAGGACCAGTCAGGATGTTTTTGTCTATAGCAACAAACACTGTTTAGCCTGGTACCAACAACGATATGGAGAAACTCCTAAACTTCTCATGTACGCTGCTACCTCCCGAGCATCAGGTATTCCAGGTCGTTTTACAGGCAGTGGATCAAACTCTGACTTCACTCTGACCATCAGTGGAGTTCAGGCTGAAGATGCAGGTGTTTATTATTGTCAGAGTTTCCACTGGCCCAACAGTCAGTGGGTTTTCACACAGTGAAAAAACGTCGTACAAAAACCTCCCTCAGTCAGACTGAACAGAAACTGAACTGACTGCTGCAGCTGGAAGCTACTGCAGAGACTGATACAGTTCACTGAACACACACACACACACACACACACACATTTAGCTGCTCCTTAAAGTTGTCCACAGTGTAAAGCTGTAAAAGTGATTACATTTGTGTTTAATTAAATTATTTAATGAATTGTGGGCCTGTAAAAGTCACCAATACAGGTGGGACATGAGAACTTTTTCAGGACAGTGTTAAAGACCAGACAATGACACTGTGGACCACTATTGATCCAGGGAAGTCAAACACAAATGACAATCAAGTCGTAACAGTTAACATGGAAGAAATAAATGTCTCAATGATCATCTTCATCTTAGCTTGAGGCACATGGATCTAAGTTAAATAACAAATCACAAATAGAAACAAACAGAAGTCAATCAAACACTTCACATGTTGGTAAAGAGTAATATCAGTTCAGAAGAGACTCCTGCATTACTGATGGTAGATTTAAAAGATGATGAAATAGAAACATCTGAAAACGTTAATAAGAAAGAAGAAAATGCATCAGCGTCTCAGACATCTGCTCAGACTGATACCTCCATAACATTAGCTTGATGATATCTGATTATACATCTCTAAACCTTCATCCTCCCTTCTTTCAGTTCTTACTGTGATACAGCAACTTAAATGTCGACACTCTATTCCATCTTAAGTGTAGAAAGAAATAAATTTAACATTTTACCCAATTGAAATGAAGTTTTTAAAATCAAATAGATTCCCTTGATAAACTAAATTAAAGAAAATGTATTATCTGCATCTACAGTCTAAATCAATATCCTTATTAAATGTATTTACAGGTATGAACTCCTTTATCCGACCCTTCCTCTCAAGAGACATTCAATAGATTTTAGTAGATTTAGCAGATAATCTCCCAAAAGTGTTGTTGACATTCTCATTTTGGGCCTTTTTTCCTAAATGTCTGTATTAAAAATTAAACCAAACACACATTTTCTCAAACAGAATCAACTTTCTGTACCTGCTTAATTGAAGCCAAATACAGTGCTGTACTCCATGTTTTTATCTTTCATTCATACTCCATTATGTCTCCAGTTGTAAACAGTCAAAGCTTTTTGGGGGGAACAGCATGATATGTTGAGGACAGCTCCAGTTGACTGACTCTTTGTGTTTGCATATCTGTCCTGCCTCTCTGCTCCCAGCCGTTAAGAGGCCAGTGTTGATCCGTGGCTGTCCAGACCTTTCAGAGCCACTGACACGCCGCCAGCACAATGATGATGTCACTGACTCTACTGCTGGGCACCCTGGGGCTCCTTGTTCAGGGTGAGACTCTCTGCTGAAAACTTGGCTTCAGGATGCAACCAGGTTCACCACAATGATGTTCTGCTGTGATGGAGAAACACTGAAACAAGCAGCATTACCTTCTTCCATCTATTCTCCATGTTAAAGAAATGATACTCTTCTGTTTTCATGTTGATCATCTTTCTCCAAGCTGGATTTGTCTCAATAAGCCTTCTCCTCTTTTTCATGGTTTCCAGGTTCATCAGGAGAAATCATCATGACTCAGTCTCTTGGATCTCAGTCTGCTGCTCCAGGACAGACTGTCTCCATCAAATGTAAAGCCAGTTCAACTGTTAGTACTAGCTACCTCCACTGGTACCTTCAGAAACCTGGAGAAACTCCTAAACTCCTGATTTATTCAACTTCAACCCGTCAGTCTGGAGTTTCAGATCGTTTTAGTGGAAGTGGATCTGGGACTGACTACACTCTGACCATCAGTAGAGTTCAGGCTGAAGATGCAGGAGTTTACTACTGTAAGCAGTATCAAAGCTACCCAGTCACACAGTGATACAACGTCGTACAAAAACCTCCCTCAGCTGGAGAGGAACTAATCTGACTCAACAGCTGCACTCAGACCAAAAACAACAGAGGTTTGATATGAAAGAAATCACTTATTACAGCAATAATTATATAATTATACGTGTAGTTATTGAAAGTAAGTATAGTTTTAAAGATTATATTGTTGATACAGTGTCAGAACAGGATCACTGTGTTAGAGTGAGTCTTACTCAGAGTCAGAATCAAACACAGTTGAAGAATTTAATGTTTAATCTTCATGAGTTAAAACATGATTTATAGGAAATCATTTACAGTTTTGTTTATTTGCTTTTCAGGTTTTAAAATATTTTACGATATAACACATTATTATTAACAGAGCAGTTAAAGAAAAATTAACTATGACACAGATTAAGTATTGAAATATTGAACATGTTCAACATCAGAGGTGAACAAATACCAAAGACTTTCAGCTCCTAATAACTGATAATGATCATTTAATTGATTAATTTCACAGTAACAAAACATTACATTTTACAACTCTTCAGGAAATGAAAAGTCTATTAAATGTATTGTTTAATCTAATAAAGTATCACATTATTTGATTGTTTTGTTTTTACACCGATACAGTTCACTTAACACACACACACACACACACAGACACACACACACACCGGCATCAACATTTGGGCGAGAAATTAAAACGTTGGAAAACAACACGCACAAAAAAAAATAAATTCATCTCATATTTAAATACACACAGTCCTACTGAAAGAGCTCACAGATGTTAAATTAATCCTTATTAATCAGATATAACTTTGATAAATCCTGACTTTTACATGACTGTATTTTAAATTTAAAACCAGTATATATGTGTCTGGCAAAATGCTTAACAATTTGAAAAGAAAGAAATTACTTTAGTGTTAGACTTTGTTATGTAGATAAACACTGTCTAAACATCTCAATGCCTTTTTGCACCAACATTCCCATCATTTAATGCTTCTCTTTGGGCATTAGCTAGCAACAATCCAATCTCCCTTTTTGCCTTCGTCATGTAAGAAATTATGTAAACAACACATGCATAAGCATCATAAACGAATTGTATATCCAAATTTACCTTCCAAAATGTTTTTTTGTTGTTGTTGTTTTTAGTATTTTTTTCAGACATAAACACATTAATTGACAGTACAGAGACATAAAATCATGGAAGAGGAGGGGGATGTGATATTCAACAAAGGTCTTCTGGCCAGGATTTGTACCAGGGTCCGCTGCGTATGTGGCATGAACCCTAGGTACTCAACTACCTGCGCATCTTACCTTCCAACATTTTGTTAGTGGCTTCCTACACTGATTTAGCCAAACTTCATTAACCTGCTTTTGTTTGTGTTTCATTCTGACACACTTATTGATCCATTGACTAAACAGGCTCAGAGTCATTCAAATACTTATAAAGTCAGTTAGGGTATTTCCATAGAGAGCCACTTTGCATCAGCAGCATCATGCTCCAGTGCTCTGGGAGAGTTTATAGTCCTGAGAGTTGAACACTGGATGACTGACAGCTGTCCTTCATGACAACAGAAGCCACAGAAATCCTTCTCATCAAAAACATGACTTTGATCTCCGTCCTCATCTGGACTCTCCTCTGCTGCTGCTTCACAGGTAAAGTCCAGAGAATCAAACTCCTCTCCTCTATGAACATCTGTCCCTCTGAAATGAAGCCCACAAAACCATGATGCTGCTTTTATGTTTTTGTCTCTGTACCCTCAGAGTCCAGAGGCCAGTACACAGTGACTCAGCCTGCAGCAGTGAGATCTACTCTGAGAGGATCTGCAACCATCAACTGTAGGGTCAGTCAGACAATTTATAGTAATAACTTCTACTGGTACCAACAGCGAGATGGAGAAACTCCTAAACTTCTCATTTACTATACTACCAGTCGAGCATCAGGTATTCCAGATCGTTTTACAGGCAGTGGATCAAAGTCTGACTTCACTCTGACCATCAGTGGAGTTCAGGCTGAAGATGCAGCAGTTTAAAACTGTAAGAGTCAACATTATCCCAACAGTCAGTGGGTGTTCACACAGTGAAAAAGCGTCGTACAAAAACCTCCCTCAGTCAGACTGAACAGAAACTGAACTGACAGCTGCAGCTGGAAGCTACTGCAGAGACTGATACAGTTCACTGAACACACACACACACACACACACACACACACACACACACACACACACACACACACACACACACACACACACACACATTTAGCTGTTCCTTGAAGGTGTCCACAGTGTAGAGTTGTAAAAGTGATTACATTTGTGTTTAATTTAATTATTTAATTAATTGTGGGCCTGTAAATGTCACCAATACAGGTGGGACATGAGAACTTTTTCAGGACAGTGTTAAAGACCAGACAATGTCACTGTGGACCACTACTGATTCAGGGAAGTGAAACACAAATGAAAATGAAGTTATAACAGTTAACATGGAACAAATAAATGTGTGAATGATCATCTTCATCTGAGCTTGAGGTACATGGATCTAAGTTAAATAACAAATCACAAATAGAAAGAAACAGAAATCAATCAAACACTTCACATGTTGGTAAAGAGTAATATCAGTTCAGAAGAGACTCCTGCATTACTGATGGTAGATTTAAAAGATGATGAAATAGAAACATCTGAAAACGTTAATAAGAAAGAAGAAAATGCATCAGCGTCTCAGACATCTGCTCAGACTGATACCTCCATAAAATTAGCAACAGTCCCTTCCATCTTAAGTGTAGAAAGAAGTAAATTGAAGATTTCACCTAATTAAAATTAAGTTTTTAAAATCAAATAGATTCCCTTTATAAACTAAATTAAAGAAAATGTATTGTTCTCATCTACAGTCTAAATCAAAATCCTTATTAAATATATTTACAGGTATGAACTCCCTATATCCGACCCTTCCTCTCAAGAGACATTCAATAGATTTTAGTAGATTTAGCAGATAATCTCCCAAAAGTGTTGTTGACATTCTCATTTTGGGCCTTTTTTCTTAAATGTCTGTTTTAAAATTAAAGCCAAACACACATTTTCTCAAACAGAATCAACTTTCTGTACCTGCTTGATTGAAGCCAAATACAGATCTGTATTCCATGTTTTTATCTTTCATTCATACTCCATTATGTCTCCAGTTATTTAACTAGTCAAAGGTTTTTTTGGGGAAACAGCATGATATGTTGAGGACAGCTCCAGTTGACTGACTCTGTGTGTTTGCATATCTGTCCTGCCTCTCTGCTCCCAGCCGTTAAAAGGCCAGTGTTGATCAGTGGCTGTCCAGACCTTTCAGAGCCACTGACACGCCGCCAGCACAATGATGATGTCACTGACTCTACTGCTGGGCACCCTGGGGCTCCTTGTTCAGGGTGAGACTCTCTGCTGAAAACTTGGCTTCAGGATGAAACCAGGTTCACCACAATGATGTTCTGCTGTGATGGAGAAACACTGAAACAAGCAGCATTTACCTCCTTCCATCTATTCTCCATGTTAAAGAAATGATACTCTTCTGTTTTCATGTTGATCATCTTTCTCCAAGCTGGATTTGTCTCAATGAGCCTTCTCCTCTTTTTCATGGTTTCCAGGTTCATCAGGACAAATCATCCTGACTCAGTCTCCTGGATCTCAGTCTGCTGCTCCAGGACAGACTGTCACCATTGGATGTAAAGCCAGTAGAGGCATAGGTGATGACATTGACTGGTATCTTCAGAAACCCGGAGAAGCTCCTAAACTCCTGATTTATGATACAACAGGTCGTCAGTCTGGAGTTTCCGATCGTTTCAGTGCAAGTGTATCTGGGACTGATTTCACTCTGACCATCAGTAGAGTTAAGACTGAAGATGCAGGAGTTATTTATTGTCAGCAGCATAACAGCTTCCCGTTCACACAGTGATACAACGTCGTACAAAAACCTCCCTCAGCTGGAGAGGAACTGATCTGACTCAACAGCTGCACTCAGACCAAAAACAACAGAGGTTTGATATGAAAGAAATCACTTATTACAGCAATAATTATATAATTATACGTGTAGTTATTGAAAGTAAGTATAGTTTTAAAGATTATATTGTTGATACAGTGTCAGAACAGGATCACTGTGTTAGAGTGACTCTTACTCAGAGTCAGAATCAAACACAGTTGAAGAATCACATGCTGTGATACAGAACAATATAGTACAGAGCAGAACAGAGAGGACACATGTGAAGGACACCATGTAGCACAGACTGTTATTCTATTTTTATTCTAATTTCATCTTAAACTTTGCAAATCTTTTTCTTTTAAATACCATAGTTTATGTGTAAAATGATGACTGTTATGATCCTCTAAAGGAGCTCTTTACAAAGAAGGCCATTCAAAACATTCATCCAGTGTATTAAGAAAATAAATAGCAACTTCGAACAAAAACTGATGGATGGGATAAACTGAAAAAAGAAGGGAAGACACATCGATCAGTCCAGTAAGATTTAAAAAAATATAAATGTTGAAGTATTCTCATTTCATCCTTTAGTTTGACAAGCTTTAAACGTACAATATGTGTGTAAAGTTGTGAAATTAAATGATACAATTCTAATCTCAAAGTCAGATGAGTCATTTAACACAGTAACATGTAACAGCAGATATTAGTATAACAAAATGTTTGAATACATTATTTGATGAAAACATCTTTATCATTTACAGAGGGCATCAACATTTGGGCGAGATATAAAAACATTGGGGAAAAATACATGTATAAAAAAAATTCATCTCATATTTAAATACATACAGTCCTACTGAAAGAGCTCACAGATGTTAAATTAATCATTATTAATCAGATATCCCTTTGATAAATCTTGACTTTTACATGATTGTATTTTAAACTTAAAACCAGTATATATGTGTCTGACGAAATTGTTGGCGAAAAACTGAAAAAGGCTTAACAATTTGAAAAAGAATGAACAATTCTTTTAGTGTTAGACTTTATGAAGATAAACACTGCCTAAACATCTCAATGCCTTTTTGCATCAACATTCCCATCATTTAATGCTTCTCTTTGGGCATTAGCTAGCAACAATCCAATCTCCCTTTTTGCCTTTGTCATGTAAGAAATGATGTAAACAACACATGCATAAGAATCAAAAACGAATTGTATGTCCAAATTTACCTTCCAATTTTTTTCTTTTTTTTTCAGATTTCTTTCAGACATAGACACTTTTATTTACACTAGAGAGACAGAAAATCATGGAAGAGGAGGGGGATGTGACATTCAACAAAGGTCCTCTGGCCAGGATTCATACCAGGGTCCACTGCGTATGTGGCATGCACCCTAACCACTCAACCACCTGCGCACCATACCTTCCAACATTTTATTAGTGGCTTGCTACACTGATTCAGCCAAACTTCATTAACCTGCCTTTTGTTGTGTTTCATTCTGACACACTTATTGATCCATTGACTAAACAGGCTCAGAGTAATTCAAATACTTAAAAAGTCAGTCAGAGCATTTCCATAGAGAGCCACTTTGCATCAGCAGCACCATGCTCCAGTGCTCTGGGAGAGTTTATCGTCCTGAGAGTTGAACACTGGATGACTGACAGTGGTCCTTCATGACAACAGAAGCCACAGAAATCCTCCTCATCAAAAACATGACTTTGATCTCCGTCCTCATCTGGACTCTCCTCTGCTGCTGCTTCACAGGTAAAGTCCAGAGAATCAAACTCCTCTCCTCTATGAACATCCGTCCCTCAGAAATGAAGCCCACAAAACCATGATGCTGCTTTATGCTTTTGTCTCTGTGTCCTCAGAGTCCAGAGGCCAGTACACAGTGACTCAGCCTGCAGCAGTGAGATCTACTCTGGGAGGATCTGCAACCATCAGTTGTAGGACCAGTCAAAATGTTCATGTTTGGAGCAACTATCACCTTTTAGCCTGGTACCAACAAAAAAATGGAGAAGCTAAAAAACAGCTAATTAACAGGGCTAATCAACGAGAATCAGGGATTCCAGGTCGTTTTACAGGCAGTGGATCAAACTCTGACTTCACTCTGACCATCAGTGGAGTTCAGGCTGAAGATGCAGCAGTTTATTACTGTCAGAGTGTCCACTATCCCAACAGTCAGTATGTGTTCACACAGTGAAAAAGCGTTGTTCAAAAACCTCCCTCAGTCAGACTGAAAAGAAACTGAACTGACTGCTGCAGCTGGAAGCTACTGCAGAGACTGATACAGTTCACTGAACACACATTACACTATCTCACACACTCATATTTCATTAAGTGGATTAACAGTTTGCAGATTCAAGCTTTTGGGAAGAATGAAATCTTGTCAAAATATTATAATGAAAACACTTTACGGACAATGATCGTCTCGGTGGAAATCAGTGAAGTTCTCCATCACAGCCTCTCGCTATTCGTTCTTAACCTGTTATGGTTTGATCCAATATTTGTAAATGATAATAATCCCATTTCCTTAACAATGAGGAAAGAGATTGTCAGTGAACCTTTGATAAGAAATGTCTTGGTTATGACCTTTGACCTCAGCCTCATACAGGATCAAATCTTTCTCAATTATATAATCTAAAAAGAAAATATGAAAACAAAAATCAGCATCAGAAACTTTCATAATCACAGATTCCAACATCATCCCTATCTATCTATCTATCTATCTATCTATCTATCTATCTATCTATCTATCTATCTATCTATCTATCTATCTATCTATCTATCTATCTAAACACGATCAGAGATTAATAGTTCAGGGTTTCACAAAAGGTTAGAGAGGATTTGTGGCATTATTTTATTAAAGTATGTATATCATCCTATTTTAACCTTTAACATATAGATAGAATAGAGTACAATTGATCTGACTCATTTCCTGCCTGAGTGTCCTTAAGCTGCTCTGTCTGAATCACTTGTTGGATAGCAACATGAGCTAAAAGGCCTCTATTAATGATTTGAAATCTGATGCAGTACCACAATATGTTCACAAGAGGGCAGTATTGATTTATAGCTGTACAGACAAGACAATACATGTGAAAATACAAGCAGCAACTGTGATTTTGAGACCGATGTGGAAGTACACAGCAGCTCTCAGGACTAATTAACTCTATTACTATTAATATCTCATCCCACTAGCCGAACATTCGACCTCAAGTACAGTTTCACAGAAGTGCTAGAAGTGCTGTAGACTCTGACTCTTGTGTCTACAATCAGTATAAGACAAGTAGAGACAAGCAAGGAGAATATAGAGGCATGTCACATTTGTCTTATGAGAGGTGATGTAAACGACTGGGCCATGTAACATAAAATATGTACATCACTACTGTTACAATGAGACAAAGCCAGTAAGATTTAGTCATTTAATATAATACCATACGAGAGTAATTGTGCTTGCTGTTAAATGTTTGTTTTATGTAAAGCACATTGAGTTGCCATTGTGTATGAAATACGCTATATAAATAAAACGGCCTTGCAATAATGTGTACAGAAACAACTTATTGGATGAAAACACCTTTATTGTTTCAAGGTACAGTTAAAATCAGCATTTCACTGCAAGCAATAAAAAAGAAAAAACAAGAACAACGACATGAGTGAGAATTGCAGAGATCAGAATGAGAGCAGTAGCAGAGTAAAACCAGTAGCAGAGTCCCAGTGAGTCAGATCAGGACTGGGAACACTGGTCTCTCCTCAGTGTCTCTGAGAGTGGAGTCTGGGAGCCCTGGGTGGCCTCACAGGTCACAGAGCCCACCTTCCTTCACTGGTCTGCAGTGAGCCTCAGGGTGCTGCTCCAGCTGTAGAGGCCGTCCTTCTGCAGCACCGCGGGACTCCTGCTCTGCTCCAACCTGCTGCTGCTGCTGCCGCCGTCCACCTTCCAGGTCAGACTCCAGTCTGAGGGGAAGCCCTTGTTGGCCAGACACATGAGCGTGGCCTTGCCCTGGTCCTGCTCCTCGTTGGAGGGGGACAGCACCGTCAGGGTGGAACGGGCATCACCTAGGAGACACCAATCACATTAGAGGACAGGGACCACACAACTGTCAGTAAAACAGCAGACAGTTAGACAGCGTTACTGTGTGAGAGTGGATTTTCCCCTTTAAGGAGTTTGTGTCAGATGTCTTTTCTGCTCCACCAGTCACTCACTCACACATTGTTTCACTTCCCTTTAAGAAACCTCTCATGCAGATCAGCACAGAAAGACTCATCGTACTGTTTGACCTGAAATATATCAAACTACACTGCAAATAAAACAAGAACATTTCATCACTTTCTTCTCAAAATCATCAAACATTTGAACAAAGCGTTACATTACAACACTCACTGGAAACATAACCAAACACAGAAGATGAACTGACCACCAGCTGATTTCAAACATCACTAAGCAAACTGTTCAAATGACTTCAAACTAAATTTGAAACAATATAGAGATCAGAAATTTGGCACATTTTCAAACAAACTTCTTTATCATCACTCTGTTCAATTTAATTTTACAAATAAACAAAAACTTAATGTTGAGTTGAAAAATAAAAAAGACTCTTAGAAAAATATTTTTAAAATTTTCTTTTTTTTCTACACGTCAAGTTATTAAATCTCAGTATGACAGGAATGTGAATAGAAAAGTTTAGTGAAGCTGCTCTGAGTTATCCTCCATGATAAAGGAGGAGAAATACAAACATCAACATTAAAAATGTTGTTAATAAAAATTATATTTTTATCTGTTGTACGCATTCAGAAACTGAATTTTAAATACAATTTTACAATATTATATTTTGTATTTAAACAGTTGACTTACTTCCAATATCCAGTCTGGTTCCTCCACCGAACGTGTACCACAGTGATACAAACTCATTGAGTCGTCGTACAAAAACCTCTCACTGTAGAGAGACACGGCTCTCTGACTTTGACACAAACAAACTCACTAAAATTAGACTCTTGTTTGGAACATTTTTAACGTAATTTGACAACTGACAACAACACAGTGACACGCATTTCATATATATGTAATTTAATCTAAAATGTTAATTTTTATTGAATTAATTATTTTTTTCTGGTAATAACTTTAAATATAATAAATTACATTCTAAATAAGAAAAGCTGTCAATTCACATGAAGTCGTAACCACATTAAATGAATCACTGACACATCCTAATCAATATTCTGATCAATTGATTGATCCATTGATTAAATAGCATCATCAGAGTAATCCAAGTCCCTGTTGGAGTCAGTCAGAGCATTTCCATAGAGAGCCACTTTGCATCAGCAGCACCATGCTCCAGTGCTCTGGGAGAGTTTATAGTCCTGAGAGTTGAACACTGGATGACTGACAGCTGTCCTTCATGACAACAGAAGCCACAGAAATCCTCCTCATCAAAAACATGACTTTGATCTCCGTCCTCATCTGGACTCTCCTCTGCTGCTGCTTCACAGGTAAAGTCCAGAGAATCAAACTCCTCTTCTCTATGAACATCCGTCCCTCTGAAATGAAGCCCACAAAACCATGATGCTGCTTTATGTTTTTGTCTCTGTATCCTCAGAGTCCAGAGGCAAGATCACATTGACTCAGCCTGCAGCAGTGAGATCTGCTCTGGGAGGATCTGCAACCATCAGCTGTAGGACCAGTCAGAATGTTTATAGTTCAAACTACTTATTCTGGTACCAACAGAGAGATGGAGAAACTACTAAACTGCTCATTACCTATGCTACCACTCTAGCATCAGGGATTCCAGGTCGTTTTTCAGGCAGTGGATCAAACTCTGACTTCACTCTGACCATCAGTGGAGTTCAGGCTGAAGATGCAGCAGTTTATTACTGTCAGAGTCTTCACTATCCCAACAGTCAGTGGGTGTTCACACAGTGAAAAAGCATCGTACAAAAACCTCCCTCAGTCAGACTGAACAGAAACTGAACTGACTGCTGCAGCTGGAAGCTCCTGCAGAGACTGATACAGTTCACTGAACACACACACACACACATTCACACACACACTTTCAGCTGCTCTTTGAAGTTGTCCACAGTGTAGAGTTGAAAAGTGATTAAATTTGTGTTTAATTTAATTATTTAATGAATTGTGGGCCTGTAAAAGTCACCAATACAGGTGGGACATGAGAACTTTTTCAGTACAGTGTTAAAGACCAGACAATGACACTGTGGACCAGTATTGATCCAGGGAAGTGAAACACAAATGAAAATGAAGTTATAACAGTTACCAAGGAAGTAATAAATGTGTGAATGACCATCTTCATCTTACCTTGAGGTACATGGATCTAAGTTAAATAACAAATCACAATTAGAAAGAAACAGAACTCAATCAAACACTTCACATGTTGGTAAAGAGTAATATCAGTTCAGAAGAGACTCCTACATTACTGATGGTAGATTTAAAAGATGATGAAATAGAAACATCTGAAAACGTTAATAAGAAAGAAGGAAATGCATCCGCGTCTCAGACATCTGCTCAGACTGATACCTCCATAAAATTAGCTTGATGATATCTGATTATACATCTCTAAACCTTCATCCTCCCTTCTTTCAGTTCTTACTGTCATACAGCAACTTAAATGTCGACACTCTCTTCCATCTTAAGTGTAAAGAGAAGTAAATTGAATATTTTACCCAATAAAAAATACATTTATAAATTGAAATATATTCCCTTGATAAACTAACTCAAAGAAAATGTATTGTCTGCATCTACAGTCTAAATCAAAATCCTTATTAAATATATTTACAGATATGAACTCCTTTATCCGACCCTTCCTCTCAAGAGACATTCAATAGATTTTAGTAGATTTAGCAGATAATCTCCCAAAAGTGTTGTTGACCTTCTCATTTTGGGCCTTTTTTTCTAAATGCCTGTTTTAAAAATTAAAGCCAAACACACATTTTCTCAAACAGAATCAACTTTCTGTACCTGCTTGATTGAAGCCAAATACAGTGCTGTACTCCATGTTTTTGTCTTTCATTCATACTCCATTATGTCTCCAGTTGTTTAAACAGTCAAAGCTTTTTTGGTGGGAAACAGCATGATATGTTGAGGACAGCTCCAGTTGACTGACTCTGTGTGTTTGCATATCTGTCCTGTGTCTCTGCTCCCAGCCGTTAAGAGGCCAGTGTTGATCAGTGGCTGTCCAGACCTTTCAGAGCCACTGACACGCCACCAGCACAATGATGATGTCACTGACTCTACTGCTGGGCACCCTGGGGCTCCTTGTTCAGGGTGAGACTCTCTGCTGAAAATTTGGCTTCAGGATGCAACCAGGTTCACCACAATGATGTTCTGCTGTGATGGAGAAACACTGAAACAAGCAGCATTTACCTTCTTCCATCTATTCTCCATGTTAAAGAAATGATACTCTTCTGTTTTCATGTTGATCATCTTTCTCCAAGCTGGATTTGTCTCAATGAGCCTTCTCCTCTTTTTCATGGTTTCCAGGTTCATCAGGAGAAATCATCCTGACTCAGTCTCCTGGATCTCAGTCTGCTGCTCCAGGACAGACTGTCACCATTGGATGTAAAGCCAGTAGAGGCATAAGTGATGACATTGACTGGTATCTTCAGAAACCTGGAGAAGCTCCTAAACTCCTGATTTATGATACAACAGTTCGTCAGTCTGGAGTTTCAGATCGTTTCAGTGCAAGTGTATCTGGGACTGATTTCACTCTGACCATCAGTAGAGTTCAGACTGAAGATGCAGGAGTCTATTATTGTCAGCAGCATAACAGCTTCCCGGTCACACAGTGATACAACGTCGTACAAAAACCTCCTTCAGCTGTAGAGGAACTGATCTGACTCAACAGCTGCACTCAGACCAAAAACAACAGAGGTTTGATATGAAAGAAATAACTTATTACAGCAATAATTATATAATTATACTTTTAGTTATTGAAAGTAAGAATAGTTTTAAAGATTATATTGTTGATACAGTGTCAGAACAGGATCACATGCTGTGATACAGAACAATATAGTACAGAGCAGGACAGAGAGGACACATGTGAAGGACACCAAGTAGCACAGACTGTTTCTGTTAAAATATTCTAATTTCATCTTAAACTTTGCAAATCTTTTTCTTTTAAATACCATAGTTTATGTGTAAAATGATGACTGTTATGACCCTCTAAAGGAGCTCTTTACAGAGAAGGCCATTCAAACCATTCAACCAGTGTATTAAGAAAGTGAATAGCAACTTCAAACAAAAACTGATGGATGGGATAAACTGAAAAAAAGAAGGGAAGACACACAGATCAGTCCACAAAGGGATGTAGGATTTTAAAAACATTATAAATGTTGAAATATTCTCATTGCATCTTTCACTTTGACAAGCTTTACACGTACAATATGTGTGTGAAGTTGTGAAATCAAATGATACAATTCTAAACTCAAAGTCAGAAGAGTCATTTAACACAGTAACATGTGACAGCAGATATTAGTATAACAATATGTTTGGATACATTATTTGATTAAAACGTTTTTATAATTTACAGAGGGCATCAACATTTGGACGAGAAATAAAAACATTGGGGAAAAAAACACGGACAAAAAAATAGTCATCTTATATTTAAATACATACAGTCCTACTGAAAGAGCTCACAGATGTTAATTTAATCAGATATCACTTTGATAAATCCCAAGTTTTACATGACTCTATTTTAATTTTAAAACCAGTATATACGTGTCTGGCAAAATTGTTGGCGAAAGACTGAAAAGGACTTAAAAATTTGAAAAGAAAGAACAATTATTTTAGTGTTAGACTTTGTTATGTAGATAAACCCTGCCCTAAACACCTCAATGCCTTTTTGCACCAACATTCCCATCATTTAATGCTTCTCTTTGGGCATTAGCTAGCAACAATCCAATCTTCCTTTTTGCCTTCGTCATATAAGGAATCATGTAAATAACACATGCATAAGTGTCAAAAACAAATTGGATGTCTAGATTTACCTTCCAAATTTTGATTTTTTTTTCTTTTAGTATTTTTTTCCAGGCATAGACTCCTTTATTTACAGTAGAGAGACAGGAAATCATGTAAGAGAGAGGGGGATGTGACATTCAACAAAGGTCCTCTGGCCAGGATTCATACCAGGGTCCACTGCGTATGTGGCATGCACCCTCACCACTCAACCACCTGCGCACCATACCTTCCAACGTTTTATTAGTGCCTTGCTACACTGATTCAGCCAAACTTCATTAACCTGCCTTTTGTTGTGTTTCATTCTGACACATTTATTGATCCATTGACTAAACAGGCTCAGAGTAATTCAAATACTTATAAAGTCAGTCAGAGCATTTCCATAGAGAGCCACTTTGCATCAGCAGCACCATGCTCCAGTGCTCTGGGAGCGTTTATAGTCCTGAGAGTTGAACACTGGATGACTGACAGCTGTCCTTCAAGCCAACAGAAGCCACAGAAATCCTCCTCATCAAAAACATGACTTTGATCTCCGTCCTCATCTGGACTCTCCTCTGCTGCTGCTTCACAGGTAAAGTCCAGAGAATCAAACTCCTCTCCTCTATGAACATTCGTCCCTCTGAAATGAAGCCCACAAAACCATGATGCTGCTTTATGTTTTTGTCTCTGTATCCTCAGAGTCCAGAGGTCAGGTAACAGTGACTCAGCCTGCAGCAGTGAGATCTACTCTGGGAGGATCTGCAACCATCAGCTGTAGAACCAGTCAGAATGTTTATAGCAACAACTTCTTATTCTGGTACCAACAGAGAGATGGAGAAACTCCTAAACTTTTCATTAAATATGCTACCACTCGAGAATCAGGTATTCCAGGTCGTTTTACAGGCAGTGGATCAAACTCTGACTTCACTCTAACCATCAGTGGAGTTCAGGCTGAAGATGCAGCAGTTTATTACTGTAAGAGTCATAATTATATCAACAGTCAGTATTTGTTCACACAGTGAAAAAGCGTCGTACAAAAACCTCCCTCAGTCAGACTGAACAGAAACTGAACTAACTGCTGCAGCTGGAAGCTACTGCAGAGACTGATACAGTTCACTGAACACACATAAACTTAGTAGTTGATACTACAGTGTCTTCAGTTTTGATTATAATAGTATAATTTTATATGTTGTCAGGCTAGTAATCTGGAAATGAATGTGGCCAAAATAAAATAACTTATAATACAAACAAAACCAAGGGGAGGTAACAACATTGCCCCTGTATTTCTTATCAACCAGCCTGTGGAGGTAGTAGAACATGAAGTACTTGGGCACAATAATTGATCAGGCTTTAAGTTTTAATTCAATCTCAGAGAGTATTATTAAGAGAGTCAACTAGCGGCTGTTTTTAATCAGGAAACTGAAGAGCTTTGCTTTTCAACACATACTTGAGATGGCATACAGCGGCCTGGTTTAAAGCATTTTACATTTAATATTATTAGTTGGTATGATAACTTGAGCATGAAAAACAGAAACAAGTATTCAAGAATTGTTCATATTGCAGGGAAGGTGATTGGCCAGTCACAAAAAACAGCTCTGCGCTATATTTAATACAGCAGAACTCAGGAAGGCCAGACTCATATCTGGAGATGTTTCTCACTCACTAAACATAAAGTTTAAAGTTTTAACTTATTATAATGGCTGCTGCTATTTTCCTGCCCCTTTTGCACAATTGTCAGTTGTATGTTTTGTTTTGTTTTTTCTTTTTTTCATGTTGTGTAGTGTTGGTGTATGTTTGTAATGTCCTCATGATATGGTGTGTATTGTTTGCATTTTTGATGTATTGGAGGAAACCGAACACAAATAATCACTAAGGTGGACAATAACTCAATGAAATCCAATTAAATTCGATTCATGTCATCTTAGTTACAAATAGTCACTTGTTGGATCTTCCCCTGTGTCTCCACTACTGTTTTTTATTTGAAATTGAAACTCTGGTTGCTGAGAATAATAAATATATCAGTATCTTAGATATCTGCTGAAACTCCCATCATAAAATCATCCTGTATGCAGACGACATCATAGTGTAAATCATAAAATCATTACCTCCATTTCATTAAGTTTCTAAACAGTAATGAATTAAGACAAGTCATGTTTGACCTTGCTGTCATCTTTATTAATTGAATTATATTGCAGGTTTACAGAAAACTAAATCCTCTTGTTAAGATAGAGATTAATGTGACTACGACAATACTTTTGTGACATGTACTGGATTTTTGAAATTTGTGAAAAATACAGAAAAGAAATTAACTCATGAGACATATTACCTTAATGAAGTAATGTGAGATGGAAACTGCTGATTTAATGTAATATTTATTGTTTTAAAATGTTAACAATACAACAAGCATGAAGACATTAATGTTGAAACACGTCATGAGAAATGAAGTAGCAGAGATCAGAATGAGAGCAGTAGCAGAGTAAAACCAGTAGCAGAGTCCCAGTGAGTCAGATCAGGACTAGGAACACTGGTCTCTCCTCAGTGTCTCTGAGAGTGGAGTCTGGGAGCCCTGGGTGGCCTCACAGGTCACAGAGCCCACCTTCTTCCACTGGTCTGCAGTGAGCCTCAGGGTGCTGCTCCAGCTGTAGAGGCCGTCCTTCTGCAGCACCGCAGGGCTCCTGTTCTGCTCCAAGCTGCTGCTGCTGCTGCCGTCCACCTTCCAGGTCAGACTCCAGTCTGAGGGGAAGCCCTTGTTGGCCAGACATGTGAGCGTGGCCTTGTCCTGGTCCAGCTCCTTACTGGAGGGGGGCAGCACCGTCAGGGTGGGACGGACATCACCTAGGAGACACCAATCACATTAGAGGACAGGGACCACACAACTGTCAGTAAAACAGCTTACAGTTAGACACTGTTACTGTGTGAGAGTGGATTTTCCCCTTTAAGGAGTTTGTGTCAGATGTCTTTTCTGCTCCACCAGTCACTCACTCACACATTGTTTCACTTCCCTTTAAGAAACCTCTCATGCAGATCAGCACAGAAAGACTCATCGTACTGTTTGACCTGAAATATATCAAACTACGCTGCAAATAAAACAAGAACATTTCATCACTTTCTTCTCAAAACCATCAAACATTTGAACAAAGCGTTACATTACAACACTCACTGGAAACATAACCAAACACAGAAGATGAACTGACCACCAGCTGATTTCAAACATCACTAAGCAAACTGTTCAAATGACTTAAACTAAATTTGAAACAATGTAGAGATCAGAAATTTGGCACATTTTCAAACAAACTTCTTCATCATCACTCTGTTAAATTTTTTTGGATACATTATTTTGAACTGTGAGTAAAAATCAAAATCTTAAAATTAAAAATGACTCTTAGATAATGATTTTAATATTAATCTATGTTTTCATCTTTTCTACACATCAAGTTATTAAATTTCAGTATGACGGGAATGTGAATAGAAAAGTTTAGTGAAGCTGCTCTGAGTTATCCTCCATGATAAAGGAGGAGAAATACAAACATCAATATTAAAAGTGTTGTAAATAAAAACTATATTTTTATCTGCTGTAAGAATTCAGAAACTTAATTTTAAACATAACTTAACAATATTATATTTAGTATTTGAACAGAAACTTACTTCCAACATCCAGTCTGGTTCCTCCACCAAAAGTCAACCACAGTGATACAAACTCATTGAGTCGTCGTACAAAAACCTCTCACTGTAGAGAGACACGGCTCTCTGACTTTGAACACTGAACTAAAACTACAAGCTCTCAAAATGCAGCTTCACCATTAAAATTTTGAATAATATTTTATCTTCTGACTCAATGTTTTTTTTTCTTTACAATAAGTTCCTGAATTTTAAATGCAAAAGTGGTCTTTGTCTCTAAATGCAAGTTCTTTACAAAAAAGAGTTTTACATGAAAGTGGACACGAAAAAACAGAATCATGAAAAAGCAATACAAATAAAATAACTCCTGAAACGATAAATAATTTAAACAGTTGACTTACTTCCAATATCCAGTCTGGTTCCTCCACCGAACGTGTACCACAGTGATACAAACTCATTGAGTCGTCGTACAAAAACCTCTCACTGTAGAGAGACACGGCTCTCTGACTTTGACACAAACAAACTCACTAAAATTAGACTCTTGTTTGGAACATTTTTAACGTAATTTGACAACTGACAACAACACAGTGACACGCATTTTATATATATGTAATTTTATTTAAAATGTTAATTTTTATTGAATTTTTTTTTTTCTGGTAATATGTTTAAATATAATAAATTACATTCTAAATAAGAAAAACTGTCAATTAACATGAAGTCGTAACCACATTAAATGAATCACTGACACATCCTAATCAATATTCTGATCAATTGATTGATCCATTGATTAAACAGCATCATCAGAGTAATCCAAGTCCCTGTTGGAGTCAGTCAGAGCATTTCCATAGAGAGCCACTTTGCATCAGCAGCACCATGCTCCAGTGCTCTGGGAGAGTTTATAGTCCTGAGAGTTGAACACTGGATGACTGACAGCTGTCCTTCATGACAACAGAAGCCACAGAAATCCTCCTCATCAAAAACATGACTTTGATCTCCATCCTCATCTGGACTCTCCTCTGCTGCTGCTTCACAGGTAAAGTCCAGAGAATCAAACTCCTCTCCTCTATGAACATCCGTCCCTCTGAAATGAAGCCCACAAAACCATGATGCTGCTTTATTTATTATTATTTTGTCTCTGTATCCTCAGAGTCCAGAGGCCAGATCACAGTGACTCAGCCTGCAGCAGTGAGATCTACTCTGGGAGGATCTGCAACCATCAGCTGTAGGACCAGTCATGATATTTATGATTCTGACTGTTTAGCCTGGTACCAACAGAGAGAAGGAGAAACTCCTAAACTTCTCATTTACCGTACTACCAGTCGACAATCAGGTATTCCAGGTCGTTTTACAGGCAGTGGATCAAACTCTGACTTCACTCTGACCATCAGTGGAGTTCAGGCTGAAGATGCTGCAGTTTATTACTGTGAGTGTCTCGACTATCCCAACTATGTGTTCACACAGTGAAAAAGCGTCGTACAAAAACCTCCCTCAGTCAGACTGAACAGAAACTGAACTGACTGCTGCAGCTGGAAGCTACTGCAGAGACTGATACAGTTCACTGAACACACACACATTTAGCTGCTCCTTGAAGTTGTCCACTGTGTAAAGCTGTAAAAGTGATTACATTTGTGTTAAATTTAATCACTTAATGAATTGTGGGCCTGTAAAAGTCACCAATACAGGTGGGACATGAGAACTTTTTCAGGACAGTGTTAATGACCAGACAATGACACTGTGGACCACTACTGATCCAGGGAAGTGAAACTCAAATGAAAATGAAGTCATAACAGTTAACATGGAAGAAATCAATGTGTGAATGATCATCTACATCTTAGCTTGAGTTACATGGATCTAAGTTAAATAACAAATCACAAATAGAAAGAAATAGAAGTCAATCAAACACTTCACATGTTGGTAAAGAGTAATATCAGTTCAGAAGAGACTCCTACATTACTCATGGTAGATTTAAAAGATGATGAAATAGAAACATCTGAAAACTTTAATAAGAAAGAAGAAAATGCATCAGCGTCTCAGACATCTGCTCAGACTGATACCTCCATAAAGTTAGCTTGATGATAACTGATTATACATCTCTAAACCTTTATCCTCCCTTCTTTCAGTTCTTACTGTGATACAGCAACTTAAATGTCGACACTCTCTTCCATCTTAAGTGTAGAAAGAAGTAAATTTAACATTTTACCCAATTAAATTTAAGTTGTTAAATTCAGATACCCTTGATAAACTAAATTAAAGAAAATGTATTGTCTGCATCTACAGTCTAAATCAATATCCTTATTAAATATATTTACAGGTATGAACTCCTTTATCCGACCCTTCCTCTCAAAAGACATTCAATAGATTTTAGTAGATTTAGCAGATAATCTCCCAAAAGTGTTGTTGACATTCTCATTTTGGGCCTTTTTTCCTAAATGCCTGTTTTAAAAATTAAAGCCAAACACATTTTCTCAAACAGAATCAACTTTCTGTACCTGCTTGATTGAAGCCAAATACAGTTCTGTACTCCATGTTTTTATCTTTCATTCATACTCCATTATGTCTCCAGTTGTTTAACTAGTCAAAGCTTTTTTGGGGGAAACAGCATGATATGTTGAGGACAGCTCCAGTTGACTGACTCTGTGTGTTTGCATATCTGTCCTGCCTCTCTGCTCCCAGCCGTTAAGAGGCCAGTGTTGATCAGTGGCTGTCCATACCTTTCAGAGCCACTGACACGCCGCCAGCACAATGATGATGTCACTGACTCTACTGCTGGGCACCCTGGGGCTCCTTGTTCAGGGTGAGACTCTCTGCTGAAAACTTGGCTTCAGGATGCAACCAGGTTCACCACAATGACGTTCTGCTGTGATGGAGAAACACTGAAACAAGCAGCATTTACTTTCTTCCATCTATTTCTCCATGTTAAAGAAATGATACTCTTCTGTTGTCATGTTGATCATCTTTCTTCAAGCTGGATTTGTCTCAATAAGCCTTCTCCTCTTTTTCATGTTTTCCAGGTTCATCAGGAGAAATCATCATGACTCAGTCTCCTGGATCTCAGTCTGCTGCTCCAGGACAGACTGTCAACATCAGATGTAAAGCCAGTTCAACTGTTAGTACTAGCGTTCTCTCCTGGTACCTTCAGAAACCTGGAGAAACTCCTAAACTCCTGATTTATTCAACTTCAAGCCGTCAGCCTGGAGTTTCAGATCGTTTTAGTGGAAGTGGATCTGGGACTGACTACACTCTGACCATCAGTAGAGTTCAGGCTGAAGATTCAGGAGTTTACTACTGTAAGCAGTATCAAAGCTACCCAGTCACACAGTGATACAACGTCGTACAAAAACCTCCCTCAGCTGGAGAGGAACTGATCTGACTCAACAGCTGCACTCAGACCAAAAACAACAGAGGTTTGATATGAAAGAAATCACTTATTACATCAATAATTATATAATTATACGTGTAGTTATTGAACGTAAGTATAGTTTTAAAGATTATATTGTTGATACAGTGTCAGAACAGGATCACTGTGTTAGAGTGAGTCTTATTCAGAGTCAGAATCAAACACAGTTGAAGAATTTAATGTTTAATCTTCATGAGAAGGTAGTGTAATAAAAGTTAAAACATGATTTATAGGACAGCATTTACACGTTTTGTTTATTTGCTTTTCAGGTTTTAAAATATTTTACTATATAACACATTATTATTAACAGAGCAGTTAAAGAAAATTAACTATGACACAGATTGTTAAGTATTGAAATATTGAACATGTTCAACATCAAAGGTGAACAAATACCAAAGACTTTCAGCTCCTAATAACTGATAATGATTTAATTGATTAATTTCACAGTAACGAAACATTACATTTTACAACTCTTCACGAAATGAAAAGTCTATTAAATGTATTGTTTAATCTAATACAGTATCACATTATTTGATTGTTTTGTTTTTACACTGATACAGTTCACTTAACACACACACACACACACACACACACACACACACACACACACACACACACATACACACACATATATATACACACACACACACACACACACACACACACACACACACCAGCATCAACATTTGGGCGAGAAATTAAAACGTTGGAAAACAACACGTACAAAAAAAAAAAAAAACGTCTCATATTTAAATATATACAGTCCTACTGAAAGAGCTCACAGATGTTGAATTAATCATTATTAATCAGATATCACTTTGATAAATCCCGACTTTTACATGACTGTGTTTTAAATTTAAAACCAGTATATATGTGTCTGGCAAAATTGTTGGCGAAAGACTGAAAAGGACTTAACAATTTAAATAGAAAGAAATTATTTTAGTGTTAGACATTGTTATGTAGATAAACTCTGCCTTAACATCTCAATGCCTTTTTGCACCAACATTCCCATCATTTAATGCTTATCTTTGGGCATTAGCTAGCAACAATCCAATCTCCCTTTTTGCCTTCGTCATATAAGGAATCATGTACATAACACATGCATAAGCATCAAAAACGAATTGTATGTTCAAATTTACCTTCCAATTTTTTTATTTTTTTTTCAGACATAGACACCTTTATTGACAGTAGAGAGACAAAAAATCATGGAAGAAAGACGGGGATGTTACATTCAACAAAGGTCCTATGGCCAGGATTTGTACCAGGGTCCGCTGCGTATGTGGCATGCACCCTAACCACTCAACCACGTGCACACCATACCTTCCAACATTTTATTAGTGGCTTGCTATACTGATTTAGCCAAACTTCATTAACCTGCTTTTGTTTGTGTTTCATTCTGACACACTTATTGATCCATTGACTAAACAGGCTCAGAGTAATTTAAATACTTATAAAGTCAGTTAGGGTATTTCCATAGAGAGCCACTTTGCATCAGCAGCACCATGCTCCAGTGCTCTGGGAGAGTTTATAGTCCTGAGAGTTGAACACTGGATGACTGACAGCTGTCCTTCATGACAACAGAAGCCACAGAAATCCTCCTCATCAAAACATGACTTTGATCTCCGTCCTCATCTGGACTCTCCTCTGCTGCTGCTTCACAGGTAAAGTCCAGAGAATCAAACTCCTCTCCTCTATGAACATCCGTCCCTCTGAAATGAAGCCCACAAAACCATGATGCTGCTTTATGTATTTGTCTCTGTATCCTCAGAGTCCAGAGGCCAGTACACATTGACTCAGCCTGCAGCAGTGAGATCTACTCTGGAAGGATCTGCAACCATCAACTGTAGAGTCAGTCAGGATGTTTATTCTACCTACTTAGCCTGGTACCAACAGAGAGATGGAGAAACTCCTAAACTTCTCATTTACACTACTACCACTCGAGCATCAGGGATTCCAGGTCGTTTTACAGGCAGTGGATCAAAGTCTGACTTCACTCTGACCATCAGTGGAGTTCAGTCTGAAGATGCAGCAGTTTATTACTGTCAGAGTTTCCACTATCCCAACAGTCAGCGTGTGTTCACACAGTGAAAAAGCGTCGTACAAAAACCTCCCTCAGTCAGACTGAACAGAAACTGAACTGACTGCTGCAGCTGGAAGCTACTGCAGAGACTGATGCAGTTCACTGAACACACATTACACTATCTCCTACACTCATATTTCATTAAGTGGATTAACAGTTTGCAGATTCCTGCTTTTGGGAAGAATGAAAACTTGTCAAAATATTATAATGAAAACACTTTCCGGACAATGATCGTCTTGGTGGAAATCAGTGAAGTTCTCCATCACAGCCTCTCACCATTTGTTCTTAACCTCTTATGGTTTGATCCAATATTTGTAAATGATAATAATCCCATTTCTTTAACAATGAGGAAAGAGATTGTTGGTGAACCTTTGATAAGAAATGTCTTGGTTATGACCTTTGACCTCAGCCTCATACACTATCAAATCTTTCTTAATTATATCATCTAAAAAGAAAATATGAAAACACAAATCAGCATCATAAACTTTCATAATCACAGATTCCAACATCATTCCTATCTATCGATCTATCGATCTATCTATCTATCCATCTATCCATCTATCTATCTATCTATGTAAAGTCAAAACACTATCATAGATTCATAGTTCAGGGTTTCACAAATGGTTAGAGTGGATTTGTGGCATTATTTTATTAAAGTATGTATATCATCCTATTTTAACCTTTAACATATAGACAGGGTAGAGTACAATTTATCTGACTTATTTCCTGCTTGAGTGTCCTTAAGCTGCTCTGTCTGAATCACTTTGGATAGCAACATGAGCTAAAAGGCCTCTATTAATGATTTGAAATCTGATGCAGTACCACAATATGTTCACAAGAGGGCAGTATTGATTTATAGCTGTACAGACAAGACACTACATGGGAAAATGCAACCAGCAACTGTGATTTGAGACCAATGTGGAAGTACACAGCAGGTCTCAGAACTAATTAACTCTATTACTATTAATATCTCATCCCACTAGCCGAACATTCAACCTCAAGTACAGTTTCACAGAAGTGCTAGAAGTGCTGTAGACTCTGACTCTTGTGTCTACAATTAGTATAAGACAAGTAGAGACAAGAAAGGAGAATATAGAGGCATGTCACATTTGTCTTATGAGAGGTGATGTAAACGACTGGGCCATGTAACATAAAATATTTACATCACTACTGTTACAATGAGACAAAGCCAGTAAGATTTAGTCATTTAATATAATACCATACAAGAGTAATTGTGCTTGCTGTTAAATGCTTGTTTTATGTAAAGCACATTGAGTTGCCATTGTGTATGAAATGTGCTATATAAATAAAACTGCCTTGCCTTGCAATAATGTGTACAAAAACAACTTATTGGATGAAAAGGCCTTTATTGTTTCAAGGTACAGTTAATATCAGCATTTCACTGCAAGCAATAAAAAAGAAAAAACAAGAAAAACGACATGAGTGAGAATTGCAGAGATCAGAGTGAGAGCAGTAGCAGAGTAAAACCAGTAGCAGAGTCCCAGTGAGTCAGATCAGGACTGGGAACACTGGTCTCTCCTCAGTGTCTCTGAGAGTGGAGTCTGGGAGCCCTGGGTGGCCTCACAGGTCACAGAGCCCACCTTCCTCCACTGGTCTGCAGTGAGCCTCAGGGTGCTGCTCCAGCTGTAGTGGCCGTCCTTCCGCAGCACAGCGGGGCTCCTGCTCTGCTCCAAGCTGCTGCTGCTGCTGCCGTCCACCTTCCAGGTCAGACTCCAGTCTGAGGGGAAGCCCTTGTTGGCCAGACACATGAGCGTGGCCTTGCCCTGGTCCAGCTCCTTACTGGAGGGGGGCAGCACCGTCAAGGTGGGGACAACTCGACCCACTGGAGGAGGAGACAGAGAGACAACATGAGGAAAGTTCATAAAAGAGAAAATAAACTCCACCCTGTTGGTTGCAAGCAGAGGAGGCTGCTGGTTCTGTTGCTCTTTCTCAGATTGGATGAAACTGAGCTTCAGTGTTTCACTTCCCTCTTTGAGCTCAGTAACCACGGCAACAAACAGGCATCACTGATGAACCATGACAACAGACAGGTTTCAGTACTAAAGATAAAACATTTCAAACTGAAAACTCCTACTTTAGTTGAAGTAATAGACGTAAACATCAGTATTAAAACATTTCATGTTATGTGTTAAAGAAGGAATTAAACACTTTTACTCTAGTATGTGCGAGTTTTGTGAGTTTGTGAGCTGCACCCCTCCCATTTACACATTTATCAATACTGAAGTATCAAAACAGACAGACTGCACCACTGACAAATATTTGAAGTGCTGAAATACTTTTTCCAGTTTACAAAGTTAATGCTTCTAAATAAGCATGTGCTTACATTACCTTAAAAGATGATATGGTATTCATTGTCTATAGTGAGAATACTAATTAGCATTAAATTCATAAATCTGAGAGGAAGACTGAGTAAAACACATGAAATGTTTCCAGTTAATGAGAACAAAATTACAAGTCAAAATATTATCTTCAATATGCAGATATACTTTTAAAGGATATAGAAACTGTCTGAATTAAAAATTGTAAATTGTGTAACTAAGCACTTTTTTCGTCCGATGTATTTTCATCTGTATTACAGTGAAGCCTATAGTGATCACTGCAAAAATATTACATTGATAAAACTACAATCCAAAATATTTCAGATTTTATTGACTGAAAATAGAATAAATGATTAATCTAAGTTCATGTAGAAGCTAAAGGTACTTACAGTTTACCTCCAGTCTGGTTCCTCCACCGAACGTGTACCACAGTGATACAAACTCATTGAGTCGTCGTACAAAAACCTCTCACTGTAGAGAGACACGGCTCTCTGACTTTGACACAAACAAACTCACTAAAATTAGACTCTTGTTTGGAACATTTTTAACGTAATTTGACAACTGACAACAACACAGTGACACGCATTTTATACATATGTAATTTTGTTTAAAATGTTAATTTTTATTGAATTTATGTCATTTTTTCTGGTAATAAGTTTAAATATGATAAATTACATTCTAAAAAAAAAGCTGTCAATTCACATGAAGCCCAAACCACATTAAATGAATCACTGACACATCCTAATCAATATTCTGATCAATTGATTGATCCATTGATTAAACAGCATCATCAGAGTAATCCAAGTCCCTGTTGGAGTCAGTCAGAGCATTTCCATAGAGAGCCACTTTGCATCAGCAGCACCATGCTCCAGTGCTCTGGGAGAGTTTATAGTCCTGAGAGTTGAACACTGGATGACTGACAGCTGTCCTTCATGACAACAGAAGCCACAGAAATCCTCCTCATCAAAAACATGACTTTGATCTCCGTCCTCATCTGGACTCTCCTCTGCTGCTGCTTCACAGGTAAAGTCCAGAGAATCAAACTCCTCTCCTCTATGAACATCCGTCCCTCTGAAATGAAGCCCACAAAACCATGATGCTGCTTTATGTTTTTGTCTCTGTATCCTCAGAGTCCAGAGGCCAATACACAGTGACTCAGCCTGCAGCAGTGAGATCTACTCTGGGAGGATCTGCAACCATCAGCTGTAGGGTCAGTCAGGATGTTTATGTTGGGGACCGCTTAGCCTGGTACCAACAGAGAGATGGAGAAACTCCTAAACGTCTCATTTACTGGGCTACCACTCGAGCATCAGGTATTCCAGGTCGTTTTACAGGCAGTGGATCAAACTCTGACTTCACTCTGACCATCAGTGGAGTTCAGGCTGAAGATGCAGCAGTTTATTACTGTCAGAGTGTCCACTATCCCAACAGTCAGTATGTGTTCACACAGTGAAAAAGCGTCGTACAAAAACCTCCCTCAGTCAGACTGAACAGAAACTGAACTGACTGCTGCAGCTGGAAGCTACTGCAGAGACTGATACAGTTCACTGAACACACACACACACACACACACACACACACACACACACACACACACACACACACACACACACACCTTTCAGATTAAGCATTTAGAAAATCATATATTTATCAACACCATGTGTAACATAATGATTACGATATTTCTCATGATCGGTCTCACAGTGGTACAAACACAGTTACAACTTTGTACTGATGACCTGATAGAAACTGAAGGACCAAAATAAAGTTATATTGCAGTAAATGAAAGAACACTTAATTTAGTGTTAGACTTTGTTATGTAGATAGGCACTGCCTAAAATCTCAATGCCTTTTTGCACCAACATTCCCATCATTTAATGTTTCTCTTTGGGCATTACCTATCAACAATCCAGTCTCCCTTTTTGCCTTCATCATGTAAGGAATGATGTAACCAACACATGCATAAGCGTCAAAAACAAATTGGATGTCCAAATTTAACTTCCAAATTTTTTATTATAATATTTTTTGTGGATGTTTTTCAGACATAGACATCTTTATTAACAGTAGAGATACAGAAAATCATGGAAGAGAGGGGGAGATGTGACATTCAACAAAGGTCCTCTGGCCAGGATTCGTATCAGGGTCCGCTGCGTATGTGGCATGCACCCTAATCACTCAACCACCTGCACACCATACCTTCCAACATTTTATTAGTGGCTTGCTACACTGATTTAGCCAAACTTCATTAACCTGCCTTTTTTAACATTATTTGTGTATAGCTAAATGTTCATATGCAGCCTCAAAAGTACAAAAGTACAAATTCTCTCTGTCAATAACTGTAGAGACAGAAGATGCCTCATCACCACTTCTGTCCTTTTCCTTCATCATGTCTGTTGATATGGCTAATATATAAAGTTATGTATATCAGAGTCAAATAAATGTTCAGAATTAATTAATATGTTCTGATATAACTAATAATGATGATAATAAAAACAGCAAAAGTCATTGATTGGATGAACACGTCTTTATTTTCTTGAAATATTGAAACCATTGAGAAAGAAACATCACTACTGCAACATTTAAAGAGACAGAGAGAAAAGAACAACAGAGAAGCAGAGATCAGAGTGAGAGCAGTAGCAGAGTAAAACCAGTAGCAGTGTCCCAGTGAGTCAGATCAGGACTGGGAACACTGGTCTCTCCTCAGTGTCTTTGAGAGTGGAGCCTGGGAGCCCTGGGTGGCCTCACAGATCACAGAGCCCACCTTCCTCCACTGGTCTGCAGTGAGCCTCAGGGTGCTGCTCCAGCTGTAGAGGCCGTCCTTCTGCAGCACCACGGGGCTCCTGCTCTGCTCCACGCTACTGCTGCCGTCCACCTTCCAGTTCAGACTCCAGGCCAGACTCCAGTCTGAGGGGAAGCCATTGTTGGCCAGACACGTGAGCGTGGCCTTGCCCTGGTCCAGCTCCTCAATGGAGGGGGGTAGCACCGTCAGGGTGGGACGGGCATCACCTAGGAGACACCAATCACATTAGAGGACAGGCACCACAGAACTGTCAGTAAAACAGCAGACAGTTAGACACCGTTACTGGGTGAGAGTGGATTTTCCCCTTTAAGGGGTTTGTGTCAGATGTCTTTTCTGCTCCACCAGTCACTCACTCACACATTGTTTCACTTCCCTTTAAGAAACCTCTCATGCAGATCAGCACAGAAACACTCATCGTACTGTTTGACCTGAAATATATCAAACTACACTGCAAATAAAACAAGAACATTTCATCACTTTCGTCTCAAAATCATTAAACATTTGAACAAAGTGTTACATTACAACACTCACTGGAAACATAACCAAACACAGAAGATGAACTGACCACCAGCTGATTTCAAACATCACTAAGCAAACTGTTCAAATGACTTCAAACTAAATTTGAACCAATATAGAGATCAGAAATTTGGCACTTTTTCAAACCAACTTCTTTATCATCACTCTGCTCAATTTAATTTGTACAAATTAAATTTCACCCTTTAAAAAAACAACTTAATGTTGAGATGAAGAATTAAAAATGACTCTTAAAAAATAACTGAAAAATTAATCTAAATGTTCATCTTTTCTACACGTCAAGTTATTAAATTTCAGTATGACGGGAATGTGAATAGAAAAGTTTAGTGAAGCTGCTCTGAGTTATCCTCCATGATAAAGGAGGAGAAATACAAACATCAATATTAAAAGAGCTGTCAATAAAAATTATATTTTTATCTGTTGTAAGCATTCAGAAACTTGATTTTTAACATAACTTAACAATATTATATTTAGTATTTGAACAGAAACTTACTTCCAACATCCAGTCTGGTTCCTCCACCAAAAGTCCACCACAGTGATACAAACTCATTGAGTCGTCGTACAAAAACCTCTCACTGTAGAGAGACACGGCTCTCTGACTTTGAACACTGAACTAAAACTACAAGCTCTCAAAATGCAGCTTCACCATTAAAATTTTGAATAATATTTTATCTTCTGACTCAATGTTTTTTTTGCTTTACAATAAGTTCCTGAATTTTAAATGCAAAAGTGGTCTTTGTCTCTAAATGCAAGTTATTTACAAAAACAGTTTTATATGAAAGTGGACACGAAAAAACAGAATCATAAAAAAGCAATACAAATAAAATAACTCCTGAAATAATAAATAATATAAACATTTGACTTACTTCCAACATCCAGTCTGGTTCCTCCACCGAATGTGGACCACAGTGATACAAACTCATTGAGTCGTCGTACAAAAACCTCTCACTGTAGAGAGACACGGCTCTCTGACTTTGACACAAACAAACTCACTAAAATTAGACTCTTGTTTGGAACGTTTTTAACGTAATTTGACAACTGACAACAACACAGTGACACTCATTTTATATATATGTTATTTTATTTAAAATCATCATTTTTATTGAATTTATATTATTTTTTCTGTTAATAAGTTTAAATATAATAAATTACATTCTAAATAAGAAAAGCTGTAAATTCACATGAAGTCGTAACCACATTAAATGAATCACTGACACATCCTAATCAATATTCTGATCAATTGATTGATCCATTGATTAAACAGCATCATCAGAGTAATCCAAGTCCCTGTTGGAGTCAGTCAGAGCATTTCCATAGAGAGTCACTTTGCATCAGCAGCACCATGCTCCACTGCTCTGGGAGAGTTTATAGTCCTGAGAGTTGAACACTGGATGACTGACAGCTGTCCTTCATGACAACAGAAGCCACAGAAATCCTCCTCATCAAAAACATGACTTTGATCTCCATCCTCATCTGGACTCTCCTCTGCTGCTGCTTCACAGGTAACGTCCAGAGAATCAAACTCCTCTCCTCTATGCACATCCGTCCCTCTGAAATGAAGCCCACAAAACCATGATGCTGCTTTATGTTTTTGTCTCTGTATCCTCAGAGTCCAGAGGCCAGTACACAGTGACTCAGCCTGTAGCAGTAAGATTTACTCTGGGAGGATCTGCAACCATCAGCTGTAGGACCAGTCAGGATGTTTATAATAACAACTACTTATTCTGGTACCAACAGAGAGATGGAGAAACTCCTAAACTTTTCATTAAACATGCTACCACTCGAGAATCAGGGATTCCAGGTCGTTTTACAGGCAGTGGATCAAACTCTGACTTCACTCTGACCATCAGTGGAGTTCAGGCTGAAGATGCAGCAGTTTATTACTGTCAGAGTCTCCACAATCCCAACAGTCAGTATGTGTCCACACAGTGAAAAAGCGTCGTACAAAAACCTCCCTCAGTCAGACTGAACAGAAACTGAACTGACTGCTGCAGCTGGAAGCTACTGCAGAGACTGATAGAGTTCACTGAACACACATAAACTTAGTAGTTGATACTACAGTGACTTCAGTTTTGATTATAATAGTATAATTTTATATGTTGTCAGGCTAGTAATCTGGAAATAAACTTGGCCAAAACAAAATAACTTATAATACGAACAAAACCAAGGGGAGGTAACATTGCCCCTGTATTTCTTATCAACCAGCCTGTGGAGGTAGTAAAACATGAAGTACTTTGGCACAATAATCGATCAGACTCTAAGTTTTAATAGAAACTCAGAGTATTATTAAGAGAGCCAACTAGTGAGGAAACTGAAGAGCTTTGGTGTTCAACGCATACTTGAGATGGCATACAGCGACCTGGTTTAAAGCATTTTACATTTAATATTATTAGTTGGTATGATAACTTGAGCATGAAAACCAGAAACAAGTATTCAAGAATAGTTCATATTGCAGGAAAGGTGATTGGCCAGTCACAAAAAACAGCTCTGCGCTATATTTAATACAGCAGAACTCAGGAAGGCCAAACTCATATCTGGAGATGTTTCTCACTCACTAAACATAAAGCTTAAAGTTTTAATTTATTATAGTGGCTGCTGCTGTTTTCCTGCCGCTTTGCACAATTGTCAGTTGTATGTTTTTTCTTTTTTCATGTTGTGTAGTGTATGTTTGTAATGTCGTTATGATATGGTGTGTATTGTTTGTATTTTTGATGTATTGGAGGAAACCGAACACAAATTATCACTAAGGTGGACAATAAGTCAATTGAATTAAATTAAATTTGATTCATGTCATCTTAGTCACAAATAGTCACTTGTTGGATCTTCCCCTGTGTCTCCACTACTGTTTTTTTTTATTTGAAATTGAAACTCTGGTTGCTGAGAATAATACATATATCAGTATCTTAGATATCTGCTAAAACTCAGATCATAAAATCACCCTGTATGCAGACGACATCATAGTGTATATCATAAAATCATTACCTCCATTTCATTAAGTTTATAATCAGTAATGAATGAAGACAAGTCATGTTTGACCTTGCTGTCATCTTTATTCATTTAATTATATTGCAAGCTTTACAGAAAACTAAATCCTCTTGTTAAGATAGAGATTAATGTGACATTAATGTGAAATAAATGTGTGAATGATCATCTTCATCTTAGCTTGAGGTACATGGATCTAAGTTAAATAACAAATCACAATTAGAAAGAAACAGAAGTCAATCAAACACTTCACATGTTGGTAAAGAGTAATATCAGTTCAGAAGAGACTCCTACATTACTGATGGTACATTTAAAAGATGATGAAATAGAAACATCTGAAAACGTTAATAAGAAGGAAGAAAATGCATCAGCGTCTCAGACATCTGCTCAGACTGATACCTCCATAAAATTAGCTTGATGATATCTGATTATACATCTCTAAACCTTCATCCTCCCTTCTTTCAGTTCTTACTGTGATACAGCAACTTAAATGTCAACACTCTCTTCCATCTTAAGTGTAGAAAGAAGTAAATTTAACATTTTACCCAATTGAAATGAAGTTTTTAAATTCAAATAGATACCCTTGATAAACTAAATGAAAGAAAACCTATTGTCTGCATCTACAGTCTAAATCAATATCCTTATTAAATATATTTACAGGTATGAACTCCTTTATCCGACCCTTCCCCTCAAGAGACATTCAATAGATTTTAGTAGATTTAGCAGATAATCTCCCAAAAGTGTTTTTGACCTTCTCATTTTGGGCCTTTTTCCCTAAATGCCTGTTTCAAAAATTAAAACTAAAGACACATTTTCTCAAATAGAATCAACTTTCTGTACCTGCTTGATTGAAGCCAAATACAGTTCTGTACTCCATGTTTTTATCTTTCATTCATACTCCATTATGTCTCCAGTTGTTTAAACAGTCAAAGCTTTTTGGGGGGAAACAGCATGATATGTTGAGGACAGCTCCAGTTGACTGACTCTGTGTGTTTGCATATCTGTCCTGCCTCTCTGCTCCCAGCCGTTAAGAGGCCAGTGTTGATCAGTGGCTGTCCAGACCTTTCAGAGCCACTGACACGCCGCCAGCACAATGATGATGTCACTGACTCTACTGCTGGGCACCCTGGGGCTCCTTGTTCAGGGTGAGTCTTTCTGCTGAAAACTTGGCTTCAGGATGCAACCAGGTTCACCACAATGATGTTCTGCTGTGATGGAGAAACACTGAAACAAGCAGCATTTACCTTCTTCCATCTATTCTCCATGTTAAAGAAATGATACTCTTCTGTTTTCATGTTGATCATCTTTCTCCAAGCTGGATTCGTCTCAATAAGCCTTCTCCTCTTTTTCATGGTTTCCAGGTTCATCAGGAGAAATTATCCTGACTCAGTCTCCTGGATCTCAGTCTGCTGCTCCAGGACAGACTGTCTCCATCAGATGTAAAGCCAGTTCAAGTATGAGTACCTACCTTCACTGGTACCTTCAGAAACCCGGAGAAGCTCCTAAACTCTTGATTTATCAAGCTACAACCCGTCAGTCTGGAGTTTCAGATCGTTTTAGTGGAAGTGGATCTGGGACTGATTTCACTCTGACCATCAGTAGAGTTCAGACTGAAGATGCAGGAGTCTATTATTGTCACCAGTGTGGTTACAGCTCTCCATTCACACAGTGATACAACGTCGTACAAAAACCTCCCTCAGCTGGAGAGGAACTGATCTGACTCAACAGCTGCACTGAAAACAATATAGAAATGGTTTGTCTTGAAAGTTATTCTTATTCTATCACAACCATAGTATTTTCACTACATTAAGCATGTTTTTAACTCAATTTAAATGGTAGAAGTATTACTATTCAAAATAATTGTGATTATGCTACGGTCATATTCATTATAAAGGGTTTCACAGGAGATCAGTGCCTGTTACAGATCATTGTTCAAACATGTGATTTTGACATTAACAAGAAAATTAAAAAGCACTGATATCTTATTCACACAAATCACAAATACACCCTGAAATATGCTCCGTAACCCAAAGAAGTAAACACCTCAAGGTCTCATGAATGTGTTCAACTGGAATAATGTTGCTGTTATTAACTGATTTTATCAATTTATAACAGTAATATTGTTAACTGCAGAGTCCAACATGCCTTTATTGGAAGCAGGCTTATATTCAAGAGAGGGACCTTTATTCCTAATTCCCTTTGTTTGATAAATATATTTGTTCATATTTTCCTCCACATGCTGCAAAATTTTCTCTTTGTATTGGCATCAACCATGCTCCTCAAGTTCACCCTCTATTATGTTGTGTTTTACAGCACCACATCTGATCTAAAATCAAGCAATAAGGGGAATATTCATTAACAGTTGGCTTGAGGAAATTCAGTTAACAGTTTCAATTAACAACACTGTATATTTATTATAAACCTCTGATGCTATTAACCAGACTGTTCTGCTGAAAAAGAGTTGCTCCTTTCTTTTCCCTTACTTATTGCACTAATGCACAGGCATCATGGTCATAAAATGTGTGTTGTTAAGCTAAATTTACAACTGTATTTACTAATGTATTTCCCATAGATCTTAATGCCAATGTCAATGTTTGTGATTGACGCTCCTGTCATCTATCGATCGATCTATTGATCTATCTATCTATCTATCTATCTATCTATCTATCTATCTATCTATCTATCTATCCATCTATCTATCTATCTATCTATCTATCTATCTATCTATCTATCTATCTATCTATCTATCTATCTATCAAAGTCATGTAGATCCTCTCGCCATCTTCATACAAAATCAGAAGATTCAGTGCAGACTGAGGTGCAAGGACTGAAAAGAAGGACCAGGAACAATAATAATAATAACAATAATACTGTGACTTTTGTATCTGGTAGTTTTACTAAGTGCACATAAGAAGCTCACTTTGATAATGTTAAGCTGGTTTAGGGTGACATCTACTGGTCAAAAGTGTCATTGCAAATGTTAAGGGATGCAGTCATGAAAGCAGCAGTGTGGGATTCTAACTTTTTGGTCAACCAGATTGACCAATAGTGACTTGTAGATAAGTCAGATGTGTTAATAACATGTTTCCTCTTTCTCCTGTTCTTCATCGTTGTGCTCCCTCTTGCTCATCACTGTCCCAGCCATAGATTCAGTCTTTGTTCCATTTTATGAAAGCACAGATAAAGCTTCATCTTTACAGTGCATCAAGTCTATATTTAAACTTCTTTTCTTCTTTTCAAAAACAGAAAAATGACAAAAGACAAGTAATTAATTATATATATATCCGTTTGTAAGGCCCAAAGAGATAAAGTTATTCAATATATAAAACATTTTAAAAAAGCAAAGATAAGAAAAAAGTTTTAAAAAATGAAGTTCTCAAAACCCAACAGATTCTGACTGTATGTAACCTTCTCCGGCAAGCAGAAATCTGTTTTAACATGGTTTCAAAGTGTGAAACATAGCAATACAATTAATTTCTAAAGCTAAAAAAACATAAATGACAACAGTTGAAAAGTTGCAAACCTGTTGTTGATTTTTTTAAAACTGTTTATGAACTTAAATGAACAGAAACAATAAAATTTTAGATTGATGAAATAACACTAAACTCATACTTCTAAAAAGCATCTCTAACTATTTATCATCAGTTAATTTCATGAAATATTTTCCCAAGAATGTTAACGGTTGGTGAACATCAAAAGATAATAGCAGGGACAAACTGGTGCAGCTGTTTGTGTGTAGTAACCAGGCGGGGAGTTCTGGTCCTCTGAAATGAAGCCAACGCGGAAGTAATTTAGAGCTGCATTCTATCAAAAGGCCACGAGGGGGCGACCGTCTCTATACAAGTCAATGGAGAATTCACCAACTTCTCACTTGATTTCTAACCTCAGTAAACGTTTTCAAAATGTGTTTATGGTCTCAATCACTAGTTTAAAGCCTTCTCCAATGCAGTATGATATCCATTTGTGAAATTTTGGCCTCCCTGATTTGATATGTGACGATAAAGCAGGGTATGCATTAGGGCGTGGCTACGTCCTGATTGACAGGTTGATTGCCCAATAGCCTCAAGATCCAGCCCTCGCAACGATAGCAACCTCCCCGCTCCGCCCATGTCCCTGCCTCATGCCCAAATAAGTAGAATCTGTGTTTTTTTTTTCCCAGCATGCACCTGACATTTTCAAGATGGCGCTGCCCAGATTCGAAACTATTAGCTTCCGAACAGCAGTCCACAAACCAATGGGTGACGTTATGGATGTTACAGTATATGGTAATAAGATGTGGCGTTCCTCATTCAGTCTCATTCAGGCTGAAACTAAAACCTTTTACACTGACCACTATAGGTTGCAAATAATACTCCCTAAGTATTTAAAGTGAAGACTGATAAAGCAACAGGTGAGTGTTCACATGTGTTTACTTTATTTAATTTTTTAATTGTACATTGAGAGAACAGCACACACATTTTGTTGCATCTGAATACATTGCCTCTAATTCATATGACAGCAAATGTGAAACTTTGTGAGACAGACATGTGGCTAGACTTATGGATTGGACAGCAGTGAATCTACTGTACCAAAAAATAGAAGATTGGATCTCTTTCTCTTTGATTCACAAGCAATAATCTTTTCTGTTTAGTCTGGATTCTTCACTCATCTCTTAAAACCCAGATTTTCATACTACTATACTTTTCATACTGGAGGTCCTTGGATGAATTGATATCTACTACCAAAGCACCACACTCTTGTACAGTAGATCATTACTTTGGAATATGAAGACTCCAATGACTAATACACAAGAGATATGTGGTTACTCTAGATGTGATGCTTTATTGGATTATCAAAGGCATTTCTAATCTTTTGTCTGCTCAGATATTCTCCTAACAGTTGGTGGGAGGCATTTATTCATCTGTGTGTTTTCAGACCGTAACGCTTTTGGGCATTAATATTAGGAAAGGTCATAAAATAGGTTTTAAACCATAACATGCTTTTGGGAAATGAGGCTCTGTTTTGTCTCACTTTTGTTGACATGTAAAATTTGTTAACCAGCCCTGTCCCTGTTACAAAAATAAAGACTCGGAGCATAGTCTCTCCAGTCTTCATCTTGCCAGAAGGAACTATAGTTGTACGATAATACCCTTTTCCTTTGCCTCCAGTGACTCCAGGGTCAAGAAACTTTCCTGGTAACTCTCAGCAAAACCATGATCTCCCCTGTTGGGGTTTAAATGATGACAGGAACCAGCTCACTCCTGCGGTTGAAAGACCAGACAAAGGTAATGAAGTAATCTTCAAGATCAACTGCTTCCACTAGACTCATCCTGGTCTTTGTTTTGATTGAAAGGAATTCTTCTGCTTGAATTCACATTAACCCTCCTGTTGTCCTCGAGTCAAGGAAGGAAAGATGGTAGGAAGGGAGGAAAGGAGGAAGAAAGGATGGAAGGGAGGAAGAAGGAAGGAAGGGAGGAAAGAAGGACAGAGGAAGGAAGGAAGGATGGAAGGGAGTTAGAAGGAAGGGAGGAAAGGAGAGGAAGGAAGGAAAGAAGGACAGAGGAAGGACGGATGGATGGATGGAAGGATGGAAGGGAGGGAGAAGGATGGAAGGGAGGAAGAAGGAAGGAGAGGAAGGAAGGAAAGAAGGACAGAGGAAGGGAGGAAGTTAGGAAGGATAGATGGAAAGATAAAAAGGAGGAAGAAGGAAGGGAGGAAGAAGGAAGGAAAGGAGGAAGGAAGGGAGGAAGAAGGAAGGAAGGAAGGATGGATGGAAGGATGAAAGGGAGAAAGATGGAACGATGGAAGGGAGGAAGAAGGAAGGAAGGAAAGGAGGACAGAGGAAAAAGGAAAGAAAGAAAGAAGGAAGGAAGGAACAGTCAAAACAGACTGAGAGCTTATAGTAAAAAAGGAAATCCAAAACTTTCCTTGAATCTGCTTTTCAGTTGAATGATGAGTAAATAAAATAAAAGTGTAATCTTTACTGATAATGGAGCGCAGAAACAAGACAGATGTCATAATGAGCAGATCCATCATGGATGATTCATGCCTTGCACCACGACAGCACCTGTTTCTGAAGCAGGACACACTCAGGAGAGGTGAGCTCTAAAAATAAATTTATATTATATTAATAAAACCTTAACTTAGTTATTGCAGTCGTCCTCCATGGGTGTGTTACAGTGAAAGATAATCCTGGGTGAAGTGAAGGTTGAAATAAGCTAAGTAAAAAAGTTTAAAGCAGGAGTTACGTCAAATTGACTGAATTCCTATTTTGTCCTTCATATTGAAGCGTCTCTGTATGTATATTTGAGTCGTGTAAGTGATGCAACTTCACAAACATGAGCCCATTCAGTCTTGTTTGTCCTCGTGTTTTTGTGGAGTTGTGAAATATCATCAATGTCCTAAGTCCACATTTAACCAAGAGCTCTGTTCATAACTAGCACATCCACAAAATAAACCCCTCGAGCTGTTCTTTTTTTTCTTCTTCTTCCTCTGTCATTTTCAAATTGCCGTCAGTCGAGTGCAACGCCAGCAGCTGCTCTGTATTGATTTCTTGGAAGTTTACACATTAATGAACATGTAAGAGTCTGACCTCATGTTTCCTTGGTACTATGACTAACAAGGTCTGCACAGAAATACAAGAATATGCTGTTTCTGTGTGTCTTCTGCTGACCTTTTCCATGCAGCTTTAGCTCCACTCTTGTTATAAAATTAGGTTTGGTCAGATTATTTGTTATCTATTTTGACACTGTCTCTGTTATATGTTACAAATCTACATCTGTAGAGTTGTGCTTTTTAATTCCCCTGTAGGCTAACCTTTATTTAAACAGGAAGGAGACCCTGACTATAGATATAAAAACTATTTAAGCACCAAAGTCACAGTATACAACAGATTATACAGCAAACAGGCCAAAGACATCAACACAAGTGACAACACCAATACAAAGAAAACACTGGCATTCACACTGTTAGTGATGTACTGATACTGATAGTGTCATTCATGCAGTAGGAAGCTCAAGGTCCATGCATTCATCCAGTTGTTAAATGATTGTATTCAGATTTCCATCAGAAAAACACGGAGTTTGAGGACAAGAGGCACCTTTATAAATATATTGTGGTGTGTTTTATTGTTACATGTGAATTCTCATAGTAAAGTTTAAAGGTAGCAATTAACTTAAACCAGTAAACACAGCAGCACTAGATCGCTGTGTGGCCATCTGTTTTGAATCCATGATCGTGACGCATTTTCCGTGACGCATCTCCGTGATACCTGACTCCAGTGACGGGAAGGAGGCGCCGTGAAACTGAGGAGGAGGCGCATTGGTTTGAGTATTAGAAGTCAACCTCATTCTTCATTGACACTTTCTAAACTTTCTTCAACCAACCCGTGACATGTCGACCACCGGCGGCTCCCTCGCCTCTGAGGGGTTTTACTCCAAACTGATAGATGACGAGCCCGTGCAGTATGACTACAACCACCGCAGCCCAGATGTGGGACACAGAGGTAAATACAACTGCTGCGCCTTCGAGGATTTATTTAAAACCACTTGTTTTGTCCCAGTGTTTTGGTATTGACTTTTACGCAATTAAGGCACAATTTTAATATTGGATTCACCTCACGAATCCAAACACAGTCAGACAACAACAATCTTTATGCTCATATCAATGCAATGCCCCTGTTGTGTTTTTAGAGCAATATTCATAATTTCTGATTAATCAAAACAAAAGGGAAATGGAAAAGCTATAAATCCTCACATTTTGAGCAAGTGTTTCAGTAGGATCATTATTCATGTCGATAGCCAAATCAGTACAATCAATTATATTTTAGGCATGCAGAGAAGGAAGGAAGAAAACCTAAATTGAGTTCAACAGGCTTGCGAGGAAAACCATTCCACAGTTTCTACTCATAAATGATTGGATATAAATAGAGCTGTAGGGCTTTAACATCCATATTTTTCATTTTAACAGATAGGTAAAAGAAAATTTACCTAAGCAAAGAAAGTGACATCTTCAAATAATTTGTACTAAACAAAAAAGGATATTGTAAAAAAAAAAGCAGCAAATCCTCACAATCAGGAAAATGTCTGATACAATTAATTGATTATCAAAATACTTGCCAATTAATTTTCTTTCAAGTAATTGTAGCACATTCATCCACGAATTGTTTCATCTCTGATAAACCCAATAACACACTTTATTTCACTTTTCTTGAGAAATGTAGAAAAGCACAGGAGAAAAAAAACTACATAGATCAGACTGAGAACATGCAAACATTTCAAAGTACAACATAAAACCAAGCATTATAATAAAGCAAAGATAAATAGTTGAAATAGGGTTAACATAGGGCTGGGCAATACAAAGATATTATACTGATGTCATGATATGAGACTAGATATTGCCATAGATTTTGAATATTATAAAATTATATGGGATGAGTGTTGTCTTGACTCCATAGGATTTGGACTCCTGTAATGTCAGATTTATTGATATTAAAATCAGACATTTGGTAGAAATGTATAAGCACAGACAAAATGCATTTATATATCTCTGAAAGAGATATAAAAAGAGATAAAAATGTAAATAATAATAAAAGGAAGAAGAGATTTTACTCTCTAGGTATGCTTTATTAGATAATTGTATTGCAGCCTGCGGGGGATTTGAGAGTTCCCACATCCCCAGAACTGTTTTGACATGTTTGATTTTAACAAGTCTGAACAGAGCAAAACTGATTCCTTTGTGGAAAAAAAGGTCAACAAGTTATGTTATGTAATTCTTCATCAGCAGTTTCAGTTCCTTTAAAAGTGACAGTACATGGTTGCAATTGTTATTATTCACCTTTTCGGCTGACTCAACAGTTCTGCTTTATTGCACTATGGCATTTTTATATGATTTTTGCATTAATATGATGACGTGCAGAGGCGCAGCCAGGGATTTTGAGCCCCGTGAATTGATATCACATTGGACCTCACCAGCACACACAGACATACTCAACTATATGCAATTAATGTAACCACACCTCTACCTGTGAAGGCTTGCAACTATTATTGATATCAAGCTGTAAAAATAAGAGACAGGAGGCAGGACTGAACCATTTCTTGTAAATAGAGGAGGGTGTTTGCGCTATACAAAGGCTTTGGATGGTTCATTTTTGCCAGATACAAGAAAATTGAAGTGTTAGTTGAATGAATGTATTAAAAATAAAATATTGCATTGGTCAATCAACCTGTCAATCAGGACGTAGCCACGCCCTAATGCATACCCTGCTTTATCGTCACATATAAAATCAGGGAGGCCAAAATGTCCCAAATGAACATCATACTGCATTGAAGAAGGCTTTAAACTAGCGATTGAGACCATAAACACATTTTGAAAACGTTTACTGAGGTTAGAAATCAAGTGAGAAGTTGGTGAATTCTTCATTGACTTGTATAGAGACGGTCGCCCCCTGGTGACAGAAACTCCCCGCCTGGTTCCAATATATTTTTAGGGTCCCTGTCAGTCACAGCCCTTTAAAATCACCCCCTTATAGCACCCCTGATGACATGACTCAGTTTGTCAGATATTTTATTTGTCAGCACCAACCAAAAACAGACATAAAGAAGAAAACATTTCTTATAAACTCAATTAAAATCCTCCCCTCTCACCTCCTCCAGCTCACCCAGTCTCTCCAGTCAAACTGAACCTGGGTGCGAAGGCCCCGGGGCCCTTCCGTCTCGCCACCATCTGCCTGGCTACGCTCTGTGTCGTCCTGCTGATCTCCATCATAGCTGTCACTGCACACTGTGAGTACACAACTGACTTATACTTATTTCTTGAGACTACATTAAAGGAACCATACGTGATTTCTTCTGACGATGTTTGTATCACATAGTAGACCAGAACAAACACAAGGTGGGACAAACTCCTGGTGTGATTCACTTTTCTGCTGACTAAGGCAGCAGTGATGAATCTAGACAGTTGGTGGCAGTAATATGTAGTGATTAAAGAGAAGAACGGTGTGAGTTTTACAGAAAATATTTGTTAAACTTCAAATTTCTGGGGAAAACACAATAAGAGTAAAAATGGTACAAGATTACACTTATTGTTATAGTTATCATTCTTAGTGTGGACAGCCTTATATACCTCTCAGCCATCACAGTTTCTACATATTTAGTATGAAGAAAGTAATCAGACTATGATTCATTTGATTCATGAGTTTAAGTGAAGATAATAAAACGCCTCATTTGAATCTAAAGCATATTAAGAGCTTTTTATTGAAGTAGTTTTGTCATTTACTTTAACTTCTAAAACTAATTTAGTATATTGCACCCCTGTATTCCACTGTTAATGTTTTCCCATGTGTGCTGTCAATACAATAGTAGTGCACTGTTGATAATCTGGAGTTACTTCTGAACATTTCAGGAGATTAGAAGATCATTTTGGCCAGAAATACATTTAAAAGATGAAATGGCAATAATATTAAATCAATAGAAAACACAACAATTAAACTTGATATTGAAATGACAAGTTGAAATTTGGAAATAAAAAGTGAAATTTAAAATTCTGAAGGGTTTCAATGTAAAACAGTTTTAACCAAATATTGTATGCCAGTATGCTAATACAAGATTAACATTACCTGCCTAAACACCAGCATGTTAGCATCGTCATTGGGATGTTAGCATTTAACTCAAAATATTGTTTTAGTCTGAGCAAGACTTTTTTCTACCTTTTTCTATAGATGTTCTTCCACCAACACTTTCAAGATAATCAAAAATGTTACCTAAGATCTGGGAAGTGCACTTATTTGTCTTCTTGCAGAGAATTAGAAGAGATTGATATCTCTCATGTCTTATGGTTAATTTGAAGCTACACCCAGCAACAGCACAAAGACTGGAAGCAGGGGGAAAAACTGCTAGCCCGACTCTGTCCAGTTAAGCATACCAAATCCCAGCAGCTCCAAAGCTCACTGATCAACATATTACACTTCATTTGTTTAACCAATTTAAAAACTGAAGTGTACACATTTATGGGCTCTGAGCAGATGTTGACATGTACTGTATCTAGTAACTTACAGGTATATTACTCCTCATGTGCACAGACAAAAGCAAACCACAGGGTGGCAGTGAAGCGACCTCAGAGTTGCAGAAGCAGACGCAGGAGGCAAAGGTGTCGGATCTGATCAACGCCATCAGCAAACTGCAGCAGGAGAATGTCCAGCTACAGAAGGAGAAGGACGAGCTGCTGGCCAAACTGGCTGCCAAGGGGGCCACTACAGGTAGATGATATAAATACTGCATATTGGTACATGGGTGGGTGCTTTAGGTCACATATGTGTCTACTTTTTGCACCTATATTGTAGTGCTACTGTATGAGGGTAAAGTGGATTTGAGTTAGAGCTGTGAAGTAAAGACAGTGAATCACTTTTAATGAAACTGCAATGTTCTGCTACTTTATAATGTAGCTGGTGTTTGGTGGACTGGACACCATGATTTCTTTTGCATATTATATTCAGGGTATTCTTACTGTTTCAACTTTTCCTACAACAACTAATCTGTTCCTTAGATTTTTCCGATCTCATTTAAAGAATGTTTTATGCCCTTTTTTTTTAAATGAGTCTACACAACTGAGCCAGGCTTCTAGTTTGGATATGTGTGTGCTTAACATCACTTTTTCCTTTGTTGGTCTCTTTCTTCCTTTGTGTGTTCAGCTCCACACGTTGTCAAACCGACAGTGAAGGTGTCAACGCCAACGTCAACATCAACGCCAGCATCATCTATTATCTGTCCGACAGGCTGGCACCGCTTTGGCAACAGCTGTTACTTCGTCTCCAGGACTGAGCGGTCCTCTTGGTCAGGCAGTAAGACTCGCTGCCAGAGAAAAGGAGGTCACCTGGCCATCATTCACACAGCGGCGGAGCAGGTACAATACAGTTCCCATGTTTCCCAAACCTTAACTGTACCTTAGTCGTAATTTGAGGAAGATGTAGAGATTGTAAAAAGACTTTAAAATCCACCCGTATCATCAAAATCCTCATCCGGGTTGTATAGCGACTATCCCGGCAACCCATTAGCCATTCGGCTGGGTGTGGGATGGGACTTGTTTTTAACACACTTAGCTGGATGGATGAATGTATGAATGAATGAATGAATGAATGAATGAATGAATGAATGAATGGATGGAGGAATGAATGAATGTCCACAGCCACGTCCACAGTCGGGTGAGGTTCCCATTTATTACCGTCACATTCAAGCAGGATTATTGGCAAAGGGTTTATGGAGTGATTTGACGAATTGTGATGGTTCTGGCTGGTGGAAAACCGGTCTCTTTAGGGAGCGGTAAAAACCGTGCAGTCTCCCCATCACCCATGCATTAATTGGCCGCCCAGTACACCTGAGCCTAAATAATAATTGCACCCATTGTGACGTGGACCCAAACCACCACCCTAATCTGCACTGCCAACCAATGACAACTAGAAAATAAACAAACAAACAGACTGAAAATAAGCAGACAAATAATGGCTCTCACAGGTTGTAATCTCTTTTTTTCCTATTTCCTTTCAGACATTCGTATGGAATCTTCTTACCAGAGGTTACTGGAACGCCTACTGGTTTGGAATCACTGACGAACACGCAGAGGATGATTGGAAATGGGTCGATGGCACTCCGGTGGTTACAACGTAGGTCCACCTAACACATTCAAAAGCAAAGTGCATACTATCCTGCAGTTAATCTCTTTTCATTTTGAGAACAGGGACTACATACAAAAAGTGTTCTTGTGATTGAGATACTTTTTTCAGGAACTGGGTGGCAAGGCGTTTTTTTTTAACATAGCACAAGAAGTCAGTTTGTTCCAGAGTATCTAAAAGCACAGTCACCACATCTGGATCTGGTAGAAAAAGTTAAAATACCACCACCTCATGACCTGAGAGATGGGACTGGAATGTTGTCAGAAATATACTGGGGAACCAAACTAGTAAGTGCTTCAAAATTGCTGAAATAATTGGAATTATGTAACCTACTGAATATTTAATGTTGGGAATTTAATTATCAGCAAACTCAGAGTAATTGCATTGAAATATTTAACTTTGAAAACCATCTTTCTAAATGTATGTGGTCTGAATGCCACCATGTCAAATTCTCAGTAGTTACTTTCAAAAATGGAAATTTACATATACAGTACCAGTCAAAAGTCCAATTCACATCAATGAGAAAGTGTGTCCAAACTTTTGACTGGTACTGTACATGTATTTATGGATTCCCAAATTCATTAAGATAATTAATGCCTAATATTAAAAAAATATATATATGTGTATATATATATATCAATCAATCAATCCCAGTCTAAAAATTCAACTCAGCCAAATCCAGGGGATAAAATTCAAGGTAATCAGATCGGAACAGAGGTGAGACCAAGGACTTCTGGTCTTTCAGGTTACCAAATTTAGTTGTAATGTAATGTGAGGGGCAACTCCATCAGTTCCAGTTTAGTTGTAGCAGAGACTGAGAAATATGCACCTCACGTTTTGGATGTAAATTATTTTTGCATCACCACTCTGAGTGCTCCAGATTGAACATGACCCAAAGTTAGCACTGTCAATTTTAAATGCTTCTTATCCACTTATATTTACCAAATTTGTAGATTAGTGCTAATATTGGGAACATACGTGAGAGGGGGGTAAAAACATACCTAGAAATGATTAAGATCTACAATAGTTGTGTAAACTAACTACTAAAGTGTACAGTTTATCATTTATTATTCAATAAGAAGAAGTTATAAGGATATAAAAGACTTTGGAAAAAAGCATCTGTTGGTGTCTAAATGTAGTCAGAGCTCACTTCTACCCAAACTGAATACACACATATTTGAACAAACACACAGTCACGGTTTGATTGACTTTTGGACTTTATTAGGGCTGTTGAACATTGACCTTTTGCATACCAACAGGTTTTGGTAGAGGTTTTTGCCTGTTGCCTGTGAGATGCACATTGACAGTTATTGGCCAGGTTTACAGTGAATGAGACCAAATGAGGAGAAGGAGAAAGTTTCAACAAGCACAGAGAAAAAAAGGAATTGGTAGAAAAAAGAAATGTGCAAACTCATCATGCATTGGGTGCAGGTACTATTTTTTTTTTTTAGTATTGACTGAAACAGGAACTAAAGTTGCTGAAGTAGCAGGAATGGCAATACTGGTCAGTCTATCACTTTGGTCCAGACTGAAACGTCTCAACAATTATTAGATGGATTGGTGGTGATACAGCCTGTTCTCACTCCTAACTTGTCAAATACTGATGCTTTGTCAAGCTTATTTAACACACTGGGTTTCCCTTGGCATAATGTTTCATCATCTAGACTTCTATACAACTCCCACAGTGTCTGAAGTAGATGCCATCAGACTGGTGACGTCAATTTAACCGTGGCATAAGCTGGACTTCTCTTCCTGTTTCCATCCACGTTTCAAGAGATCATTAGCCCAAACCATGATCCTTCTCTAACCATAACCCTAACCCAAACCTTAATCCTTCTCTAACCCTAACCAAGTGGTTTTTGTACCTAAACCCAACCCGAACTTAACCACGATGTTGTCACACCACAAAACATCATTATTTTTTGGTGTTTGGTAACTGTTGGTGCTTCCAATTGAAATACATTATATAGCCTAAATTAATAAGTAAATCACAGTGCTGGTACATCTATTACAGTTGCTTGGGGATGTCTTGTGTGTAGACAGACAGACACACAGATAGATGACATTTGGTTCACATATTCACATACAGATGATCAGTAATAACTTGGCCCCCAGGCTCTAAAAAGTGCCTGGGATTGGTTAATTTGAGGGAATTAATTTCCACAATAACAGACTTTCAGTAATTCTGTAAGTGTTTCAGTGAGCGCCCTTCCTGGAACACAAAGACCAGGAAGCAGATGTGATTAATTCCTGCAGAGTTGTGGCAGAATGAGCCTGCGACAGGCAAAAAGTTTGTTGTTGGGTCCCTTTTTAACCCACACTTTTTAAACTGTGTGGTGAATCATGGCGCCACTGTATAAATAAAAATATATGAAAGCAGAGACATCAGCTCGCATCCTCCATCTGCAGGATTGAATATGCAATACTGCTGTGACTGTATTAAGAACAAATACTTGCGAAATGTCACGGCAGCCACACTGTTAACAATCACCAGGTTTTTACAGTCACTTCTCACAAAAAAACTACCGCAGTCACACTTTTGCGATGCATGGCAGATAATTGTTGTTTATTTTACAGTAAACTGCAGTGAAATTGCCAGTAATTACTGTGATAGGGGTACAGCACCATACAGTAATTTATCCATAAAATATTGTAGTTTTACAGTAAATTTGTGGTTAAGGTGAAAACAAAATACATTGCTGTGATATTACTGTGAATTGTGGTAAATTTACAGTCATTTCAGATAATAATTACAGTATCATATTGTAATTTTACATTAAAATACTGTATTTTCACAGTAATATTGTTTAGTTTTCTGTAGAAACACAACACTGTAATTTTCATGTAAATTGCTGTAAAATAATTACAGTATACCACTGTGAATTTACTGCAAATATTAGCCAGTAATTTATTGTGAAATTGCAATACTAATTTTTACAGTGCAGTTCTGATTCGGGTTTGTAGTGTTGTTTCTTGTGGCAGGTCATAGCAACGGTTACTTTGTGATCATTTGGTTTTAAACGTCCAAAGTAGCTGTCAGTTTGACTAGACGTGCTTTTGGATATAATTGTCAACCCAAATTCACCTGTGGAAGCAGCATTTTAAGAGTTAAAGGTTTGAGTTCCAGATGTGTGATAACAGCTGGCTCACGTCTGCTTGCCCTCGCTGAGCTCAGCAGTGTTATGTGACTGCAGCAGCTGACCTCTTACCTCAAATGAAAAACAAATGTGTCACAACCAAAGACAGAACTGTGGAAACATCCATTCTACTGTAGTTCGTCTTTATTATGGTAATATTTTGGCCTCTGTCTTTAAGTTGATGCAATTTCTCTCCCATCTGCGCCACCACAATTCTTCATATTCCTTTTTTCTTCGATGTTCCTTTCCTGTTTTGTGTCAACTCAACAGAATTTCTAATAACCATCTGATTTCTCTTCCTCATTTTCAAATTGTTTGTCGGTGACTAGCCTTTTCTTATTCCTCTTTTGCCCTCTCATTCCTTCCCTTCCTCTTTTCCTGCTGAGTTGTTGTGTCCTGAGTCATGGCTCTGCTCAGATGGTCCTGGTTGTTTCCTGTAATATTTGACTTTAGTCTATTTATCCACTGACTCACCAGACCGCCGAACCGGACACAAGTATTGAAATTTGTCGGGGGGATTTAATCTGCTGAGTATTGCTTAATTAAAATATCTCTTTATTGTCTGTAGTGCCAAGTGTTAAAAGCTGGGAATAAGTTGTTCACTGATTGTAGGTGATTATTCAAAGTACAGAAGAACATTTCATTTAACATGTTCTCATACTTACATGACCAAATACCTTGTTTGTCAGAACTTTACAGAAAGAGCAATAGCTGTACCAAAAAGTTTGATTTAATCCTTGATCTGCCAAACTCAAAGGCTAACTTTGGTGATTTTCTATATTTTTCTTATTGCCACCAACCAACAATGAATTGATCTACTTACTGTACAAGTATATTGTGTGTCCGAAATCTGATATATCTTATTCCTCTGTGTCACAAACCTCCATTGTTGTCCAGAAACTATTAAAAACACATGATTTACTCACAATCCTTCATCATAAAGATTATAGTCACAGTAGTTTGTTTAGAAATGGCTCTAGAGACTGATATCAGCAATCACATTTTAAGGCTCAGGAGTAGTTCAGTGTAGATTCGCTAGCTTGTTTTACAACCAATAACAATCTCCTGCCTTTAAACTATCTTGTAAATTTCTTAAAGAACTTAGTGCAAAGTCCAGAGGTTGTGATATGATGCACAACGAGTTGGTGAAGCTCTGCAAACTGAACCATGTTCCTGCACATGCTCAGTGGTGTCTGCCTTACACTGAACTACTCTCCAGAGACTGAAAATGTGATCGCTGTTATTAGTCTCTGCTTTGCTTTTTCTCTTGATTTGTTGAAAATATCTTAAAACAAATCACATTTTGTAGTGACTGAGATATTTAGTCAGTAAAGTATGTTTTAATATTACATTATCCAAAGCACGCTATGTTAAGTACACTGTGCTTCAGTCTTTGCATCAAATCCTTAACCCTGTTTCTGTTGTTCCTCTTCCTTCCTTCTGTAGTTTCTGGGAGTACGGCGAGCCCAACAACCACAACGAGGAGGACTGTGGCTACATCGTTAAAACAGACGTTATGACACGAGTGGCGATACGGAGCTGGTACGACGCCCCGTGTGGCATGAATTTGCCTTTTATCTGTGAGAAGGAGATGGTTCCCAGCTCCAGCGCCTCCACATCACAGTGAGACATCAACATCTGAGAGAAACACAAGGAACCAGTCAGTTTGGCAAATAAAATTAAAAAGACTATCTCTTCATTTTCCCTTAAAAACTGGGACAGATATGCTCTTAAATTTTAATTCCCATGTTGACATCAGATATTGAAGCTCACCCATTACAGGAAGAACTTCAGCTATAATACATTAAATGAATATATAGTGTATTAGACATTTTTGTGAATGGTCAGCTCTGCCCAGAAGATGCACACAAGCACAATCAGTTTATTTAACTGAAAACTGATTAATTAATTTTTTTAAACCTTTTTTTACACATTTTATTTGATTTTGTAATATTATAATGAAATCGCTCAGAAATAACACAAAATTGTGATTTTGCCAAATCTCATTTAGTAGCCTACATTGCTTTTTTGCAACATGTGCCAGCTATAACTATACATTACGTCCACAATTTACAAAAATCTTAAAAGCCATAAAATTTTATAGCAATAATATAAACAAATATTTCACGCCCGCATTTTCTCTCAAACTGGCTGGACATAGGAGAGCATCACAATGTCATGTGTCAAAATTAAATGTTGACGATGCTGCGATTAGTCCTCTTCCACATAGACATGAAAAGGAAGTAAAGACTGTTTGTACTTCATCATATAGTAGTTAAAATCACATTACATTTGCATTTATTCCATTTGTTTCCCTGCCCCAAGCCTAAGGCCCATTTATGCTCAATGGACATACGAAAACGTATCCGTCCGTTCCAAACGATGTTACCGTCACTGCTCTCATACTTCCATGCGTCATTTACGTTGGCATGGATGTTAACCAATACATCCACCAGGGGGCAGCACCGAGTCAAACGTTTATGACAACAACAAACTCAAAAACAAACATGGCGACTGTGGAGGAGATATTGATAATGTTCCTCTTGCATAAAAGACAAAAACGATATGTTTAAAGTTTCTAACCAACTCACAAAACCTTTCCTCAAAAAGTTCCTCCAGTGTTATTTCTTCTTCATGTCTCACTAGAGCTACATATCGAGTAGTGACAGCAACACTGCCCCTCCATGGTTTCCGGTGGTACTGCTCCGTTTGGTCCGTACCCGTAAGCTTTATGGAAACGTGGAGAAATATGGACGAAATGAACGCAGAGCACGGACAGAAGGCTCCGTCCGGATCCGTATTTAACGTTGAGCATAAATGGGTCGGGCTTAAAAAGGTCATGATGTCTCAGATTGGACTGAAGAGATAGATAGATTTTCATTTTACTTTTGCACTAATAATGAATCATCTGTAATGTCTTGTATGTAAAAAGGTGAGCGGCTGCAGTTGGTTGGTCATTTAGTCTACCAGTTTACAATTTTTTACCACAAACATTTGCAATGCTTCATATTCCAACAAAAATCCTCAGATGAGTCACTTCACAGCAGGACTGCGGTGTTTCCACGGCTTTACGGGACCAAAGGTGTTACATAGTTAAGGTGCATCTGTGCCTAAAATTACATAAATAGGCTATATTATTATATTTTTACATGATTCTGTTTTAGAATTTATAGATTTATTGAGTCAAGAGAACTATTAATGTTTTGTTGACTCTTTTATAATCTGGTGAAAAGCTCTTTTTTACTTTTTAATCATACTGAATGTACATGATTATATTTTACCAGTGCGTGAAACACATATCATGATGTTATATGATATGATGTATGGTCATGAAATCATCGAGAATGAATTAATTGAATGAATGATCTGATTCTGATTATATGCACTCTTCAGACTTTAGTATTTGCTCAGTTGATTGAGTCATTTTTACTGCATCATAAATCAAATATGTAGAATTTATGCAGAATTTATGTATCCTGTGGATCTTGTAAATAAATAAAGACAATTGTTTTATATCTTAATGTCTTACCTCATGTACTTCTTCACAATTCATAAAATCTATTACTTATGATGTATGTCGTCTACTTAAAACTGCTCTTATCACTAATCAATAATTAACAAGAGGTCAGATGACATTTTGGCATCTTCATTGTTTTTGCTGTTTTGAGTCAGTCTCCCAGGTCTCACATTATCTCATTTACACAGCAGTGGAGTTGGTGGAGACCAAACTGGAGCTTGGATTTAACCCTTCCTAGGATTTTTTTCTTAACCTTTACATACTGCTCATATGCTGGCATTTCACAATATCCTCCTTATATCTCTATACATAATAGAGCCTAGAGTGTATTCTTCAGTTTTTACTCTTTTTGTTAAGGGAGAAAAAACATCACAATCACATTATATATTGGTTCAATGTTGCATAATTTCAATTAATTACATTAAATGTGAATAAATAGTAGTTTTGTACAGTGATTTTTGATTTTTTTTTGGATGAATATGGGTCAAACACTGAACGAAAATGTCTATTAGCTGCACAAAAATGTTGAATTCTTTTTCATTTTTGTATATTCTAGGTCACATTAGGATAAGTCATCAAATTTCTGGCTAAATTGACATTTTTTAGGGTGTAATCAGGATGAACAGAAACATGACTAAACATGACTCATAAGTTGGCTGTATCTGTCATAGCCTCATGTGTTTGATTTCTTGGTTTCCTGTGTTCTTTGGTCATTCAGTCCTTTTGGTCATTTGGTTTTGCTTGTTTATACTGTTTCAGTCGTTGGTTTGAAGAATTGCCTTGCATTACTGGTTAGCTTATGGTGTTATGTATTTTTATTTTTGTTTCTTGGACGTCATCATGTTCATTTCAGTCTGCTGTTACTTTCACACCTGCCCTGTATTAGCCTCATCAGCCCTGCTCTGCTCCCAGTGTCTTCCCAGTCAGTCAACTCCCAGCCTGCACTTGTATCTAATTAATCATTCCCAATTCCCTTATTAGCACTGTCTGTATTTAAGTCATGGGTTGAAATTCAGCTTTGTTGGATCCTCTGTTCAATTCAATCTGTTCTGTTAAGTTTGCTCTGATCAGTTCAGTTGTGTCTTGTATTCAGTTGTTTGCTCAGCCAGTCTACCTGAGGCCTGTACTACGAAGCTGGATTAACCTATCCAGGATCTCTCTCCGTTACCTGGGTTGACTTAACCAGATCTTCGCAGTCAAGGATAAACGGTACTACGAAGCTGGTTATCAACTCGGTAAATCAACCCAGGGTTTTCCAATCTGGATCTCTGCGCGTTCACATAAAGGGGAGGTGTTTGCAGCGTCTGACCAATCACAAACATTCAGAAACCCTGCAGAGCAGACTACTTTACCATGGAGGAGCAGACAATTATTATTCAAAAATATGAAGAATTCAAACATCATCCAGGCCAAAAGCAACACTGTTGCTGCAGCAAACGCCAGGAAGGAATGCTGGCAGAAAATTGCCGACTCTGTTAATGTGTAAATTCATGAGATCATACAATATTAATTTATCAGACAATATAAACGGACAGCACTCTGATCACACAATGTCACTTTATTACGGCACAGACGTTTGGGGCAGATCGCTTCCTCAGTGCCCTTCCTCGCATAAGAGACATTAAGTTTTTCAGATTTCAAACCAACTGTATAACATACAGAATAATATCCCTCATGTGCCACAAGGATTATTTTACAAATATATATTTTCGTCAATTTTTTACAATTACAATAAATAAATACAGTTATTATGCTCCCTGACACTTTTATCTCAGGATGTCAAACCTACAGAATAATATCCCCCACGTGCCTCAATGATTATTTTTTAAATATATATTTTGGCCAATTAAAAAATTGCATCTATCCCTAAAAACTCTTGCTCTCCTAAGCGCTCCTCTCACGATCCGTGCACCAATGTTGACAGCCAGGATCTTTTAAGAATGGGCAGGTCATTTCCTAAGAGAGCTGATTGGTCAGGAGGTGGTGCTTTTGTACTCATTGATCTCTTATCCAGAACATAACCTGCTCCGGAGCAGGTTAGCCGTTCAGCATAAGTTACCATGGTGATTTACCCCGGTAAGAAGTGAACCAGCTTCGTAGTACGGAAAACCCAGGGTTAACCCTGAAGTTACCTCGATAAGAGAAAATCCAGCTTCGTAGTACAGGCCTCTGCTCTCCTATTTAACCCTCCTGTTGTCCTCAAGTCAAGGAAGAGAGGGAGGAAGAAGGAAGGAAGGAAGGAAAGAGGGAAGGAAAGAATGAGGGAGGAAGGAAGAGAGGACAGAAGGAAGGAAGAAAGGTGGATGGATGAAGGAAAAGAAGGAGGGAGAGAGAAAGGAAAAGGGGAAGGGAGGAAGAAAGGAAAGAAGGAAGGAAGGAAGGTAGGACAGAAGGAAGGAAGGAAGGAGGGAAGGAAAGAAGGAGGGAGGAAGGAAGGACAGAAGGAAAGAAGAAAGGTGGCTGGAGGAAGGAAAGAAAGAGAGAAAGAGGAAAGGAGGAACAGTCAAAACAGACAGGGTTAATTTGACCCGGGAGGACGACATGAAGGTTAAGACATCATGAACTTTAAAAGGTGATCATATATTACTATCGCTGCCTCCAAGTGGCCAAACGATGTAATTGCGCAGCTTTAAAATGACATTAGTAATGATCATTTTAAATGTAATGTGACTCTTGTTTGTTGTCTGTAATATGTCATCTCAGGCATGTTGTTGTTGTTGTCCAGTAGGTGGCGTCACTAGCACAAGCAATATATAGTCAATAGGTTTACTACATGGGAGTATAGAGGCCTTACAAATGGAGAGTGACTAAAGTACATTTCTAAATTTGTCATGATGAATACATGTGAGATATTTCTTCCTGGAGCATTTTTAGACATGTTTTGGTCCATAAAAGTAGAAAATATTCCTTTCATGTATGATTCAGGGTTTTTTTTTAAATCAGGCTTTGAGGAACAGTAAAAATGAGACATAAATATTGGAGTTTATCTCACATTTAATTTAAGTCAGGCACTTAACAATAAAAAACTAAATGAATTTACAAGAGATTATATCAGAAATCAATGGAAAAAAACATCTGAATTTCTTTGAGAGTAAGATGAAAAAGGAAAATAGTTTATATTTTGGAATGCTGACATTTTAATCATACATTTTTTGACTCAGTGTTAATGTATATCATCTATACTTGTATTAAGACAAGAGTCTCAAAGCCCCTCCATGATGTGTCATTTCTCCTCTGAGCTGACAGACCTACTTTCTGTCAGCCTGTGTCACCTCCTCTACTTCCTGTCCTCTCAAAGTGGGCTAAGATCGTCCCTGAATGCAGGAGCCGAAGGTGGTAGGGGGGGGGGGGTTTGTCGAGTCCTGCTTCCCTCCTGAGCTCGTTACCACAGGGAGTTATCAGGAAGTCAGCAAGCCCTCTTCTGTCACAGTTCATTACCCCGGATTACAGGCCAAGACTTACCGAGAGCGAGAGAGGGAGGGAAGGAAGGAGAAATACACAGGCTCTTTACTCTATGTGTTGATGTGAAGAAGAAGAAAAAATGCTTCACCACTAACCTGTGAGATGTAAGACACAGTTAAATTTAAGAGTAAACAGCATGAAGTAAAGCCTGAGACTGTGAAGAAGGCAAAATTATTACCAAGAATGTTTTCTATTGGTATTAAATAAGATCTCTAATGATAATGAGGCCATATTGGTGCTTAAAGAAATGCAAAACATGTGCATCTGAATTTCAGAGTTTAAAAAGACTTAGATATAGAAACAGCTGATCTTTCAAAAAAAAGGACAACTGCTTCATTTATGAATGTATAGAGAAAACAGACTAGATAGAAACTCCCTGCTAAAAGAAGAAGATTTTCAGGGTTAATTTCAGACCAGTAAATGATTAATGACATTAGTTTGGATAAGTTTATGATTTTTTAACAATAGTCAGGTGTCCATATGAACAGTGAAAGAGGTTTCCCTCCCTGTAATAATTCCTCCTGTTCATACTGACTATTACAATATCTCAAATGTAAAGTGATGGAGGACTAAATCTACAGTCCTTGTTTTGAGAGAGAACTTGATCTGAAGATAATACAAAGCTGTAGCAGTCTGAGTTAATGAGTCTAATAAAATGGATATCTGTCACATTTACAGTCTTTTTATAGTAAAATATTCCCTCTTAGTGTGTTGATGAACACTAATTTCCTGCTTAGCTGCAGTGAAACAAGAAAAGGGAATTCAAAGTGCTTCACACACATGCACACACACATACATACACTGAAGGTACAGGTACAAAAAACATACATTTGATACCTTAAAAAAATAGTTTTTTGGTGGAAAAGCGTTTTATTGCATGAGCTAAACTTCAAAGCAAAGTGCCTGAAAGTTAAATGAAGTTGAATTGCAGGAAGGAGTTCAGATTCTTGCTTAAGGCCTCTTTATCAGAACACATATTGGACCCTGCAGACATCAAACCACCAGGCCAGCCGCGGCTGCATAACAGTGAGATCGGCGTATGACGTCACCAGACCTGAGCCAAAACCTGTCGCATCAAACACTAAAAAAAGATCTGACTCGAGGTGAGGCTTAATCTGAAAGTCTCAACTGAAAGAGGCCATCAATTGATCTCAGCATGTACAGATGATGCATGACGGCAAATTGTGGATTAGCAGGATATTGAACCAATGAGGACGAGGATTGTGGCTTAGAGCCAGGCTGTAGTAACTAGGCTACTGCATCTGAGCCTGAGCACAGAGGAAAACATTTCCCAAGTGTTTTAACATCTTAAGCCGACAAACTGGCACAATGTCCATGAGAGGCAATTAAGCTCATCAAATGATTTCAGTTTTCCTTTTTGAAAGCTTTAAGGTTGGCTAAACAGGTCAATTATTGGCCCTAAACACAGAACTGCAACTGTCTTCTTATCACTTCCTTTGTCAATTATTTGTTGAGCAAATATCATCAACCTCAATACTTCTAATCCTGCCGATAATTCACTTCAATTTAATTTAATACCTTTATCTTATGGATCTTTATAATGAGTTTCAGCTCATTATTTAGCTGACTTTTGACACTTTACTAACGTTCTGCTTTTCCTTGTATGACAGATTTTGAACCGCTGGGTGGATAGAACAAGCAACTATTTGTTTTAATCAACTGCAACTAACAATTATTTTCAGCTCAAAACTTTACCTTTTGGTACCTTTACCTCATAGCGTCATTTTTGGCCAGCTTTTTGGCCAGCTTTTTTTTAATAAAAAAAAGCTGTAAAAAGCCACTGTACTCTACCTGTTCAGCACCAAACAGCCACCAGACACAGACTAGCTGGTGAACATAGTGGAGCATTTAGCAGCTAAAGAGCCAGATATTTCCCTCAGCAGTTGGTGGAGAGTAAAAACAAAGCTAAAACAGACTAACAATTCAACTGCAACTAACAATTAGCTAAAACCGACTAACAATTCAACTGCAACTAACAATTATTTTCAGCTCAAAACTTTACCTTTTGGTACCTTTACCTCATAGCGTCATTTTTGGCCAGCTTTTTGGCCAGCTTTTTTTTAATAAAAAAAAGCTGTAAAAAGCCACTGTACTCTACCTGTTCAGCACCAAACAGCCACCAGACACAGACTAGCTGGTGAACATAGTGGAGCATTTAGCAGCTAAAGAGCCAGATATTTCCCTCAGCAGTTGGTGGAGAGTAAAAACAAAGCTAAAACAGAGAGAATATTGGACTTACATTGGGTTTTATTGACCCTGGGTATGAAATGTGCTATATAAATAAAGCTTGCCTTGTCTTTCCTTACATTCAGCAGATGGACAGACTCCAAATGAATGATAATCAGTAACAGCTGGATGTGGAAATAACCAACTGTTTGGAAAACTTGATATGTCAGCATTGTGTTCACTGCTTGTTTCTGCTGAAAACAAGTGAATAAAAAAATCAGTTATTGCATGTTTAATTATCAGTAGTGGTAAAAGGTAGGAAAACCAAACTAATGCATCCAATTTACTGTGCTGAAGTGCTCTTAAGTAAGGTACTGGATCTTTAACAGCTCTGCAGTAGCTGATCCTGACCTCTGACCTCTGACCTCACTCTGCAACATAAAAACGGGGGAATGAGGAGGGAAAAAAATCACCTATTCATTCTTTTTGAAATCTGTTTAATATCTCATGACGTCAGATTATTACACATGTGGAGGTTCCCAGCATCCACCTATACCTAGAGGAGGTGGGGGGGGGGGGGGGTGAAATCTTCTACTCAAACCACAAATCAGATTACAGGATGTGAAGGAGGGGGGGGGGCGGACCAAATGAGATGATCTCTGATGGAAGACCAATACCTGCTCACCTTCCTGTGGTGGTTCGACCCCAAACCTCCAACCATCCAAATATATCTGCCCTCCTGCGTTAGTCTCTGTTTCTCTATGTTTGATTCCATGGTTGCGACCATCAGTTTAAAGTTTTGATTTATTAGAAGTGGCTGCTCACGTTTCTCAAATTCTCATTTTGAGGAAAAAACTCCTGACTCTTGATCCAGTTTTCCTCCCTGCCTTCGCTGTGTGTCAGGTGTGACGCACGTTTAGGCCGACCTGCTCTAATTCCCTAACGAGATTGCCCGTCCCCGGATATCCCATTAGACCCTGATTAACCGGGCTCAGCTCATTAGCTCTGACAAACCAATTCACCCCTGTCAACCCCTGCTCCAGACTATCATTCCCCCCTCTCCTTCATCACCATCAAAAAACATGTGCTTGCAATGCCAGGAAGCAGAATATTATGTCACCTCACTGTGTCGCAGTGCGCTGGAAACAATCACGTCTCCTGGAAATCAAACCAGAAGTTAATTAATGTGTCAAATGTAAGAATTAGAGGTTGTAAATGACTTGATATGTGTCGTTAAAAGGTGTAAAAGTTGTTGGAATGAGACTAATTAGGCGTATTACTTTCATTTGACTTTCGTCTTTTTATTTGTTCTTTTATTGAAAACTTTAAACTGATTGAAACTTCTTGTTCATAGCATGAAACAAGAGTCATAATTAATGATTTGCACGGTTCATGTGGTCCTTTCTTCTTTTGTTTGTGCAACAAGTGTCAATTCTTTTTTTTCAAACCTCCACAATCTTTTTCCTCCACTCTCATATTCTCACATTTCATGTCCACCTGTTGCCTTTCTCTTCCCGTCTTGTTCTTTCATTTCTTCACCTGCTTGTCTTTTGACCTCATAACCTGATTTTCTACCTCCAATCGGTTTACCTACCTCCTCTTGCCATGCTCCCTCTCTCTCCCTCTCTCTCTCCCTCTCTCTCTCTCTCTCTCTCTCTCTCTGCCTCTCTCCTTCCCTCTCTATTTCCATCTTTGAGCTTTATCCCTTCATCCCTTATCTGCTTCATCCCCTCCAATCCTCATCTGTTCTTCAGTGTGGAGGAAGGGAAAGAGAAAGAGAGAGTTTTTCACAAGTAAGCTGCTAGCAGTCTGCCGGGGGAGAGCATCGGAGGAGCCAGTGAGCAGGTTGCATCCTGGGATTGTGGAATCTAAACTAGCTCAAAGGACAAAGAAGAGCCGGAGGGTCCTGAGACAGGAACTGCACAGGTGCAGAAGAAGAAGTGAGAAGGCACCACATTTTGTGTGGAAAGGTGAGTTTCCTCTTTAATGCGTCTGATGCTGCTGTTTCTACAGGTGTTTCCTCTGCTGTTGGCGCTACAATGCTTCCTGCTGTGAAGCTGCACCATCTTACTTTATGATGGTTTCACTGAAGGAAATGGATTATTGTTTTGTGAGATTTCAAAAAACAGGAAATGGATTTTTTGCTTCCAAGTGCAACACAGGACCTGACTGATGGGAAACTTATGTCTGCCTCTGCAAACCATGAAATGTGGCTGTAGCTGGTGCATTTACAGTGATTTTGTAGCATTACATTTCTTTTAAGGTTCAGTCTTAAGTTATTTATTAAAAATAAGCAGTCAGCAGTTATGCAGCAAAGCAGCTGATGCTTTTTAGGAGCATCATGACGCATCGGTGCCTTTTGCACAATACAATGATTTATCCATCCTGTGTTAGATTGCATCCAAAGTAATGATTCCTAAAACCCTTTGAAGGTGATCTTTGGATTGTAGGGAAGCTGCCAAAGAGGATTGGTGCCTCAGGTATGGCAGTAGTAAGCTGCATCCTGATTTGAACCTCATGCAGGTTTCTCTACAGCAGAGACTTTTGTTTCTTCCTGATGCAAACTTCAATCTGAGTTCTGGAAAGTGCAGAATACAGCAAACACATGTATGTGTGGGGCAGAAACACACCATCATTTCCTTCACACAGGACAGTAGAGGAGGAGTGGATGTCATGCAGCCTGACGTTTGACTTGAACAGACCCTCCACATCTCCCATCGTCTACCTCACCCTCCCTCCCTCTCCCTCTGATCCCGAGGTAAAGAGCAGTCAGTAATCGGATGACAGAAGATTTGACCGGTAAAGCTTCCCTTAAGATCTCCTGCTGGGATTTAAAGCCCTGTAGCAACCTCCACCTCCACCCTCTTCATCACCGCTCCTCCTGTGTCCACCACCTTGCGTCCTGTCACAGGTTCAAGCTGCTACCTGCCACATCCTCAACCTTCACCTCTGCTGTTCAAGACATAAAGTAAATGTAGGGCTACAAGTAAAGATTATTTCCATCAGTGATTCATCTTTTCATCATTGTCTCTATTTGTTGATTCATCGTTAAGGCCATAAAACTTTCCAAGGTCTTGACATTGCTTGATGTGTTTCCAAACCCCCTCAAATATTTAATTCAATGATGTGAAACAGAGAGAAGCAGGACATCCTCAAATTTGAGAAGCTGGAATCTGCAAACGTTTTTCATCATCACTTGATAAATAAGTGATTCTTGATAGTTTTCTGATCATTTCAACATCTTCCCTTAAAGTTTTCTTTTTGTCTTGCAAACTGTAGTGTTGCATAGACACCTTTTAAATAAGAAGTGGTTGAAGATGTTCATCATTCATGGCCTACAACCTTTAAAAATGTGTCTTTTTTTCTAGAAATTAAGCTATGAAGAAGATTTTAAATGATAATGGTGAATTGTCCTCATGAGTATTAACAGTGATATTTCCCTGTGGTCTCTGGCAGAAGTTTTGAGTTCCTTGTCGGTGTGCAGAGTCGTGCATAGAGGTAATTGGTGTTAAATTAGTCAGACGTCAGTATCCAATTACAGAGTATTAGGCACAAATACTGAATACTGCACGAAGAGGTTTTGTGGAATGAAATTAACTTTAAACAAAAGAGTCAGATTGGAAAGATGTTTAAAGACAACAAAAGCAATGTTAGAGACACTTGACTCTTGCTTTCTGGCTGTTGCTTGACTTTTAATGTTGGTGACAGCACCCCACCACCACCCCCAAAAAATGTTGATTTTGCAAAGTTAAAAGTTAAGTGCAGTCTGAACATGTTCTTGGGTTTCCTCTTCAAAATATGACACTGATCCGATGTCACAATGGCTGAGATGAGATGGCAGCAAACTCTTCTCATTTTCCATATCACACAGTTTGCAGAGACAGTCCAAAATTCTGATGCAACATTAAATTATCAGTAGGTAATGTCAGATTAAGTAAGTGACCCTACTAACCCTAGTTCAACTCTTACACTGAGCTTTAAAAGTCAGCTGCATTATTCAGTAATGTGCTGTTACAGTCCTGGGATTACAAATTAAGTTTTAGCTCCCTTCCTTCCTTCTTTCCTTCTTCCCTTCTGTATTTCTTGCTATCGATGTCTTGCCCTCCAGTCACACTCTATACATCATAAGTGGAGCAGTGTGCAAGCTAACAGCATTACAACTTTGGTTCAGAGAGGGATTAAACAGTCAAGTATGTGTCTAATCTTTCCTCTAGACTGGATGCTGTAACGGCAATTCAAGTGTTGTGTTGAAGTATCAGGGTCACCGTGTTGAGAGGTCTGTTTACCCGTACCTATGCTGACCAAGCTGTCAGGATCAGTGATTTTATTTGCCAGTAAAGTCATCAATTTTTGAGGGGGGCAAGAACAAAAAGAGATATTCTGCATCATCTAATCATTTGAGTTCAGATTATTTTTCTGTTCCCAGGGTGAAGAATAAAGTTTCATGCTCTATTTCTCCTTTTTTTGTACCCCCTCACATATCTCTTTTTCTTCTTCTCTCTCTTTCCTTTTTGCAGAGTGACAGTTTTGTTTTCCCGCCTGTAACATCCCCTAGCAACTGTCGCCATGGCATCTGAGAAAGCTGAAATGGATGCGCTGAAAAAGGAGTGCGATGGCCTCCGTACACAGATTGAGGTGAGCACTTCCTGCCCTGGACAGTATAAATGAAATAAAAAGAAAATATCTAATAGATTTGAGTGTACAAACCCATTTTGTGCTGCTAAAGGCCTTTAAAACCTGTTGAACAGCATGAAGCTTGAGCACACAAAACTGACTAAATAAAATCCATCAGGCCACCAAATGAAAATATTAGTAATGGTTTACAGGTATGAGAGCGAATAAAAAACTATGAGAAAAACTATTACTACTAGCACTAGTTCTTTTCAGATGAAGATTCGACAGAATGGATAATATAATACGCTTTTAAAATACAACACATTGTTAAAGATGAATGCCTTTGGAGGGGCCCTACCCCTAGGTTGGGAACCACTGGACTAAACTAGCTAACTGTATATAAAGTAGTGTAAACTAGCTAACTGTATATAAAGTAGTGTAAATTAGCTAACTGTATATAAAGTAGTATAAACTAGCTAACTGTATATAAAGTAGTGTAAACTGGCTAACTGTATATAAAGTAGTATAAACTAGCTAACTGTATATAAAGTAGTGTAAATTAGCTAACTGTATATAAAGTAGTATAAACTAGCTAACTGTATATAAAGTAGTGTAAACTAGCTAACTGTATATAAAGTAGTATAAACTAGCTAACTGTATGTAAAGTAGTATAAACTAGCTAACTATAAAGTAGTGTAAACTAGCTAACTGTATATAAAGTAGTATAAACTAGCTAACTGTATATAAAGTAGTATAAACTAGCTAACTGTATATAAAGTAGTATAAACTAGCTAACTGTATGTAAAGTAGTGTAAACTAGCTAACTGTATATAAAGTAGTATAAACTAGCTAACTGTATGTAAAGTAGTGTAAACTAGCTAACTGTATATAAAGTAGTATAAACTAGCTAATTGTATATAAAGTAGTGTAAACTAGCTAACTGTATATAAAGTAGTATAAACTAGCTCCACCTCCAGCAGCTACAACAGTAACATGCTGCTCTAACACTGATGCTTCACTATTAATAATCTAATGATGTCATATATAATAATATATCACTACTTTTACTGTAATACTGCATACTACATCACTCATAATACTGCAGTACTTTTACTGTAATACTGCATACTACATCACTCATAATACTGCAGTACTTTTACTGTAATATTACTGCATACTACATCATTCATAATACTCATGTACTGTAATACTTCACTCTACATTCACTCATAATCCAATTTACTTTTACTTAAGTAAGTTTTTCATGCATGGCTTTTACTTGTGGAGTATTTGTATATTGCTGTATATTAGTACTTTTACTTTAATAATTGATCCGAATACTTCTGCAACCACTGCAACTAAATAAGATCATGTTAACCACCTAAATATTCACTCTGTTCTTCTTTCTCCCCAACATGTACTTCCCCCTGCCACCACCAGGCGGCCCGCAAGGCTGTGAATGACGGCACTATGGCGTCAGCGTCAGGGGGCGTAGACTCAGTTGGCCGAGTTCAGCTGAAGCAGAGGAAGACACTCAAGGGTCATCTGGCCAAAATCTATTCCATGCACTGGGCAGCTGACTCCAGGTGAGGACCAACAGCTGCACAGGAGTATACTGCATCACCACACATTATCTAATATAAGAGTAGATTAATACATGAGTAGTACATAGGCTAAGAGTATAGACTAATATAGAGTAGCATAGACTAATATAAGAGTAGTAGACTAATATAAGTTAAGAGTATAGACTAATATAGAGTAGTATAGACTAATATAAGAGTAGTATAGACTAATATAGAGTAGTATACACTAATATAGAGTAGTATAGACTAATATAAGAGTAGTATACACTAATATAAGAGTAATATAGACTAATAAAAGAGTGGTTCAATTCAATCTTTATTTCAGACCAGTTCGGTCCATAAAAACACACATACATCAAGACACAAACAAACAAAACAAAACAAGACTATATATATGTATGTATATATATATATATATATAATATAATATAGACTAATATAGAGTAAAGTAATATAAGAGTAGTATTGACTAATATAGAGTAGTGTAGACTAATATAGAGCATTATAGACTAATATAGAGTAAAGTAATATAAGAGTAGTATTGACTAATATAGAGCATTATAGAGTAATATAGAGTAGTATAAACTAACATAGAGTAAAGTAATATAAGAGTCATACAGGTGTTTTTCTGAGGCAGGAAATGATCTGATTGGTCCATCAGTGGGAAGAGACATATATATAGTTATTTGGATTTTATTTTTTACATCAAAACAAAACATTTAATATGATTAAGGACACATGTACATATGATAAAAACACACTTTTATGAACATATACTCTATATAGCTATAGATGAATTGAAAGTAGGAAGCTGAACATTCATACAAAGACCTCTACTGACAAGATAAACATGGATTACATTAAAAAAAAAGGCTACAAAACAAAGAAGTGAAAGAGAAAACTGTAGTTGATTTCAGATGTTTTTAATAGTTAACAGAGACACTGAGTGAGTGACGACGTACAAGTTTGAATTCCACAAAAAAGGACAAAAATATATACACCTGGAACATAAAGGAAGATGAAGATTGATGTTTTAAAGTAGTCTACAGTAATGAAAAGCCTCAAAATTGAAAACAAGAAAAGAACATAATCATTTTAGTTTGAACTGGAACATTTTGTCTAAATGAAGTCTTATGAATGCTGAATTGTTAATTGGCGAGACTATTCAGGAATCAAATCTATCCAATGGTTGTGGCTGTTGTTCTCTCTGTCTATCTTGGATTTCACAGCCAAACGTTCTCCTGGATTAATCAACAATTAAGATTTAAATCATCTTCAAACCAACTGACTCTCTCAAATCTCTCTCACAGGCAAATGGTCAGTGCATCACAGGATGGCAAGCTTCTTGTCTGGGACGCCTTCACAGGAAACAAGGTAAGAAAATGCAAATATTACAACATTTCTACCTTAAATTGAGCATTAACGATCTTTACTTGTTCTGTAGTCTTTCCGTCAGCAGCTGATACAATGATTTCTCAGTACAGATAAATGAGCCTTTTCTTTACTAATTATTTCAGTGTGTTTTTTGTAAATCAATTTCTTAGTTTAGTTAGTTAGTTTCTTAGGACTTGAACTGGTTAGTAGCTAGGTCATCCCACCTTTAGGAGCTTCTATAATCCTTAAATAATTAGATTAGTTTGGATTTCAGTGGTGAGTTAAATTTCCAGTGATGGTCTGACTTCTGTGTCCACCTTGTCAGGGATGAAAACATGGCAGCTAAAGGTTGGAAATTTTCCTAAACTAAATTTCTGCTTCTCCAGTTGGTTGCTGTCCCACTAAAGTCTGCCTGGGTGATGAGCGTCGCCTTCGCCCCTTCTGGTAACCTGGTGGCCAGCGGAGGTCTGGATAACATGTGTACTGTGTACAACGTCAAGGCTGCCAGCCCCAAGACCCTCAGGGAGCTGGACGCACACACAGGTGAGGACGACGCCATTTTAACGGCATAAAGGGGGGAAATTAGTAATCACAGCTTTTGGAGGGAGAGATGGACCGATGAGAAGGTGACCAAATACGGATCCGGATACGGACGGAGCCTTTTGTCCGTGCTCTGTGTTCATTTCGTCCATATTTCTGCACGTTTCCATAAAGCTTACGGGTACGGGCCAAACAGAGCAGTACCACCGGAAACCATGGAGGGGCAGTGTTGCTGTCACTACTCGATACGTAGCTCTAGTGAGACACGAAGAAGAAATAACACTGGAGGAACTTTTTGAGGAAAGGTTTTGCGAGTTGGTTAGAAACTTTAAACATATCGTTTTTGTCTTTTATGCAAGAGGAAGATTATCTATATCTCCTCCACAGTCGCCATGTTTGTTTTTGAGTTTGTTGTTGTCATAAACGTTTGACTCGGTGCTGCCCCCTGGTGGATGTATTGGTTAACATCCATGCCAACGTAAAGGAGGCATGGAAGTATGAGAGCAGTGACAGTAACATCGTTTGAAACGGACGGATACATTTTCGTATGTCCATTGAGCATAAATGGGCCCTTTCTCTTTCTCTCCCAGGTTACCTGTCTTGCTGCCGTTTCCTTAGCGACACTGAGATCATCACAGCTTCTGGTGACACCACCTGGTGAGTTTCTTCATCACACGTGCTTATAATAGAAAAGACACAGTATTAAAATTGCAGAAAAATAATTCCCGTTTTTCTGCTTGAGATGTTTTTTCCCAACCTGACCAGAATACAATTCTTTGAAAAAACAATGAATACATATTGTGGTCATATTTAAACCATTCAAATATAGAAAATTGTACAAAATGTTGTCTATCAGCAGCTTCTGTGCAAAATATTCTTACTGACTTGTTGAAATAAATCTCAGGCTGTTCATCTGTTTTGTAAATAGATGGTTTATTACAGTAAAGTTATTATATACAGTATAAATTATATTATACAGTATAAATTATATTATTTGCAGGGGGGTCAAACTCATTTAATGGCTTTAATGGTTCGGCCCATCTGAGATCAAATTTGGCTGTATGTGGCCCTTAAACTAAATGAGTTTGACCCCCCTGTTGAATGTGAAATAAGTGCACTGGCCTCATTTCTTGATTAATCAACTGTTTGTTCCAATACACAATTATAAAGTTTACAATATATGTTGACAGTATGCTGTTTTGGTCAATAGTAAACAAAAGATTCTGATTAGAAAAGAATGGATGAATAATAATGGAAAAAAACAGCCAAATACTAATTTCTAATTTCTAAAAGCTCATAAAAAGCCTCAAAATTACAGTTAGCTTGTGGGCCGTTTACTGACCTTCGAACAGTAACACTGAACATTCACAACTTCATGAGAGGACATTTTCAAAAAGCTCAGTTGAAGATAGTGATGGGCAAAATATAAATATTGTATTGATATCGTGGGAGTAGATATTGTCTTAGATATTGGACGTATTGATGTCTTTTCCTGGTTATAAAGGCCACAGTAAAGTAATACAACTTTCTGAACTTACCAGACTGTTCTAGTATTTGCCTTTAATTTACTTTACTTATATCCACAATCATGATATCTGATTTTGTCCATATCGCTCAGTCCTAGGTCAAGACATATGTCGATGTTTTTAAAAATATTTGCCCAAGTCTCAGTTCTTATCAATTATTTTTTGTTTTTGATCCTTTAATAGCATGTGTCTCACGTTAAACTGAAATGCAGAAAACATTAAATTATTACTGTTTTTCATAAACCAAAAAAAAAAGGCGACATCACTTTTTCTCTTAGCAACAGTGTTATGATGGTGTAAACTTAGACATCTCAAACTTTTGAACCTAACGTGCATGGATAAAACTTTCTTTTTTAAAGAGACAAGATTTGTTAGGGACTTGAGGACAGTTAGAGCCAATCCAAATTGAACCAAAGTTCAAAGATAACAATAATCTTTATTTATAGAGCAGTTTTCAAAACCCCCAATACCCACAGAATGTTTTAGGACAGCAAAAATATTCAAATATTACGATATGATACGATACGATATACTTAATTGTCCCCTCGGGGAAATTTGTCTTGGACTCAAGCTGATACAAAACAAAAACAACACATAGAACATCCACACATTGCATTTACCCCCCACAGAGTATTTTGCACATATGACATATGGCCCAACCCACAGATTGCACATCTCCCATATTGCACATACTCCAATGGAAAGATAAAAAGATAAAAACACCATAGCCTCACTTAGCACCATTCCTGAGTCGAATTGCGGTTGGTCCAAATGAGTATTTGAAGCGAGTACGTTTCCAATAGGGTGCTTTGTATTATATTATGTTATTATATTCTACTAGAGAGAGAACAACAACACTTACAGCAGCATTATGCTCTATAACCTTTGCATTTCATCCCTCAGCTGTCTGTGGGATCTGGAGACTGGCAAGCAGAAGGTCTTGTTCACCAACCACATTGGAGACTGCATGTCTCTGGCTCTGTCCTCCGACATGAACACCTTCATCTCCGGAGCCTGTGACTCTCTGGCCAAGCTGTGGGACATCAGGGACGGCACCTGCAAGCAGACCTTCAGCGGACACACCAGTGACATCAACGCCATCTCTGTGAGGGCTCCACCAAGCATCACATGACACGTTCAGTTTACTAACATTACAGAGCAAACACATAATCAGACACTGCTCGAGATTTATTACCGTGAATGGAAGCAGATGCAGGCGATTCAGTGACAGAATATCAACAACAAAGCCGAAATTATCATTAATAATATGATTGTAAACTTAACACAAATGCTGCACACGTCATAATTTCACCTTCCTCTTTTGAAATGTTTTATTAGTAATTTTCATCCAAGTGTGTTGTGATTTGAAACATGAGTACTTAATAATGGGCTTCCATGTAAAAGCTAACCCAAATTTTGGCACATTTTACTATATATCGATACCTTTTAACCTCCTCCATTACCAATTTTGAGTAAAAATACTAAATAAAGTAGAGAAAATTACTGCACTTCCTGAACCGCTATATGGATAAACAAGGGCGCCACAGTTTCTTGTGAAAGTGTCAGAAACACTTGGTGAGAAAATGGGTATTTGAAGTCAGTAAACTGAAGAAGAAATGGCATATTTAGGAACTATGCATATATTAATGCTGATTCTTGCTGATTACAGAAATGGCTCCATGTTTACAAAAGGGGTTTAACCATAGACTGTATAAAATTAATGGACGTAACATCCGTGACGTCACCCATTGGTTTGTGGACTGCTGCTCGGAAGCCAATAGTTTTGAATGTGGCATTTTGATAGAATGCATTTCTAAGTTACTTCCGCATTGGCCTCATTTCAAAGGACCGGAGCTTCCCGCCTGGGGGTAACGCAAGAAAGGGAGAGATATGGGCATCCTAGTAGAATTGATGGGGTTAATGTTTAAAGGTAACTTCACTCAGATCTTGGTGTAGAACCTAAAATTACAAGGAAAACACAAGTCAGCAACACTAGCTCTAGTCTGGTGTTTCCTCTGACAGTGTTTCTCTGTTGAGCTGTGGTGGAAGTACAGTACCAAACAGGCAAATAGTGACAAACACCAATCATTTCATCCGTCTCTCGTTTCTCCTCAGTACTTCCCCAATGGGCACGCCATCGTCACAGGCTCCGACGACTGCGCCTGCAAGATGTACGACCTGCGCTCTGACCAGGAGGTGAACGGCTACCAGGACTCCAGCCTGAACGCCGGCATCACGTCTTTGGCTCTCTCCAACTCAGGCCGCCTCATCTTTGCCGGCTACGACGACTTCAACTGCCACATCTGGGACGCACTGAAGGGAGAGAAAGTTGGTGAGTGCTGAGTTGCAACGTGCTTTCGGAAGAATTAACGGCAAAAAATGAAGTATAGCAAATGAGACATAACATAAAAGAGCCCAAAATTTTGCTTTAAGGAGCAGTGTGTAGGATTTAGTGGCATTAGTTGCAGATTGGAACCAACTATCATCCTCCAAGCATGAAGAAAAACTCTCTAGAGCCAGTGTTTGGTTTGTCCATTCTGGGCTACTGTAGAAACATAGCAGGCTCTGTGGAAGGGGACCCGCTCCCTCTGTAGATATAAAGGTAACAAATACAGTTCTTATTTATGGGTGACTTTGCTCTATTTAAAACTTTCTTATGATTACTATTAAGCCTAATCTGCTAAATGCTACTAAATTCTACACACTGCACCTTTAAGATTGTTGAATTCAAGATCCCAAATAAAAGGTACTAAATTGCATTCACAGTGTAATAGATTGTATATTTCGTTCTTCCTTTTTTCTGTCTTTCTTTCTTTCTTTCCATCCATCCTTTCCTTCCTTCCTCCAGGTGTGCTGTCCGGCCACGACAACAGGGTGAGCTGCACCGGGATTCCCGAAGACGGTATGGGCGTCTGCACAGGATCCTGGGACAGCTTCCTGAAACTCTGGAACTGAGTCACCCTGGTGAAGAAAAACACCAGGAGAAGGGATGGAGGAGGAGGAGGAGTAGGAGGAGAAGGAGGAGAGGAAGAGGAGGAAAAGGGTAGGAGATGGGGAGGATAAGAAGAGGAGGAGAGGAAAATCAACTAGGGGACAAGTGAAGTTGGAGGATGTTTTTTTTGTGGCTCTCTTTCTCCCTTCCTCTCTACTTCTTCCTCATTTATGTATGCAAAATATGAGAGGCTGCAAGTGAGTCACGTTGTATAAATGGCATCAGGAACACAGTGCACGATGCATCACGCTGTATGTTCAAGTTTTATTGTTGAGGCAAAATCTAAACACACCAACAAAAAAAAACTGTTAAAAAAATAGCACATTATTCAAAATGATTATCGAGCATTAAATAAAGCTCTTATTTTGACAATGTCGTTTAAACATATAGATTTTTGACAATAAAAAGAAGAAAAGAACACATGAATATTGAACAAGACTGTAGGATTTACAGATTTATTTTTATTATATTTGAGATCTTTCACCTGTAAAAGAGCCCTGCACTTATTTAGACGAAAAGATCGAGATGTAAATTTATTTGTATTTTATAGTTTAAACACATTAGGATGGAGAGTTGATGTACAGTGTCATTCTTCTTTTTCCTTTTTTTTTTTTCTTTTTTTCTTTTTTTTTGGGGGGGCTTTACATCTATGTGTGTGTGTGTTTACCAATGGAGAAGAGCGAGAGTAGCGCTGCCATCTTGGATCCTCTGCCGTCAGATGACGAACCCAGACGGTCTGACCTGTAAAAACACTCTGTAAAGACCTGTAAACTTCATTTTAACCCCCCCCCCCCCCCCCCAATCTTCCTGTGGTCAGCTGCATTTTGTAGTACTTTTACACTTGTGCAGTTCCTCTGTAAAAAGACAAAATGTTTGTTGAAAATCTTTCTAATAAACATAGAATTCTGCATTAACCCCATGTCAGAGTCTGTGTGTATATGTGTGTTTTTAACCTTAACATACATAATTGGCCTCTATGTTGTGAAAAACAAGACATTCACAATCACTATTTTATGGTCCAGGAGAAAATTTTATAGAATATGATGAATACAACATGTTTGAATGCTGATTTTTCAATTTTTTAAGTACACACAGGTCAAATTTGTACATTTGCATACATAAAAATGATGCATTTTATTTCTATTTTTGTATACTGTGAGACAAATTAGGAAAAGTGCCACTAAAATTAAGGAATGTTTAATCCTCCTGTTGTCCTCAGGTCAAGGAAGGACAGGAGGAAGGGAGGAAAGAAGGAAGGAAGGAAAGGAGGGAGGCAGGGAGGAAAGGAGGATGGAAGAAAGGAAAGGAAAAGAAAGGAGAGGAGGAAGGAAGGAGGAGGGAGGGGAGGAGGGAAAGAATGAAGGAAAAATTAAAGAAAGAGGGAGGAATGACGGAATGGTCAAAAGAGATGGGGTCAATTTTACCTGGGAGGACAACAGGAGGGTTAACAGTGTTTTCACAGCTCTCAAATGCAAAAAGCAGAACAGTATGTAAGGGTAAAAGGGCTACACTCATCATAAATGAGCCAGACATGGCCGTCTTAACCTCCTACAGGGGCCTGGGGCAAAGGTTTGTCGTTGGGCCCCTGTTGATCCCCTGTTGACCCCCACTATACATGGTCGTACTACTAAAATGATTAGACGATTGGCAACTGATTCAATCATTTAGTCAAATTCTCCAGTATCAGCTTCTCAAACATGAATATTTGCTTGGTTTCCCATTTTTCCCTGATAGTAAACTCAATATCATTGTGTTGTTGACTGTTTATCAGACAAAACAAGTCATCTAAATATGTTCATTTCGATTTCAAGGAGTATTAATTGGCATTTTTCACTGTGTTAAACTGTTCTCCCACAGTCAGTAATGATATCAGATGTCAGTCAGCAAAAAAACAACTCGTTATGTTTGAGTAACAGATGCCATCTAGCAGTTGTAGTAATTGTGACCCAGAGCAGTTCAGATGACCTATATTTATGTGACAAATGTCCTCATTCAGAGGGGAAGGGGGTGGAGGCATTCAACCAACAGTGGATTTTGCCACAGGAGACCACTGTTTGTTTCCTGTTTCCAAGCAAAACTACGATCATCCACCAACCTCAACCCTCTGGTTATTATTGAAGCCATGATGACAAAGGTGGCCTAAATTAAAGAAGTAGCAGTGTAGTCAGATCATAAAGCATCATTATTGTTTAACAGTAATGTAAAGCACAGACCAAATGATAACTTGTGTCTTTATCATATAAAACTCAAGAAGAAGAGGGCAATCACATGGAAGGAAACAAAAAGGCCTCAAAGCTTGGCCACTCACAATAGAAAACGGACTGATTTTTACATTAAAAGATTTCATCGGGGTATGAAAATAAATATAAACCTAGCAACGAGTGTGACCCAGTTCTGATTGATGAGTGAATACAGGTGGGTGATACAGCAATGCATCACTATGTCTCTCTTTATAGTGGACAGCATGGACACATTGCCGTTCACCGCGTGTCTCTATCATACATCTCAAGCTGACCACTTGTGTCCAGATTTCATTGCTGCCTACGTCACTTCTGCTGGAAGGTTATTGGGCCCCACACACAGTTAGACAAGCACCACATTTGTTCGGTAGTGCAGGCTAAAGAGCTAATACAAATGTTTCAATAGCTAATATAGAGTACATGTATGGGCTACTCCAACTGTTCAGATTACTTCAACCACATACGTCCATGCTCCTTTTTTCAACCACTGGCAAACTTTTACCAAAGCAACCACCATGTCTTGCATTAATGATGTATTTTGCTGTATTTCACCCTTTACAGGGACGCATCAGGACACATTAGCATTAGCGGTTGTCCAGATCACCTCTACAAATGGTTTGAATGATCGGCTCACAATGAGTATCAGTGGTCGTTTAGCCTTGTATGTAGTGCTGTCCACTTACTGTATGATCGAATCAATCTGTTTACACTCGTTAATGCCAGGTGTGAATGAGAAGCTGATGGCATGCCTCCTCAAATACTCAAAAAGTATTGTGAACCAAAATGGGGAATTAAGATAAATGATATAATCCGCATTGGTAAAACAATGTATCTGGTCATTTAATTTGGATTTATGGCTATACTGTATACTGACATTGTATGTACTTGGTTGCAGCCTTGCAGTGCTCCTGTAATGGAATAATACTATACTTCAGTTTTCTGTGTGCAGCTTGATAAAACACAACAAATGAGCTCAATATAAACGAAAACTAATAAAGTCTCTCTCTGTAAGAACAGAACCAAAAAGATAGAGGATGGTAGTTCAGATTGGAGAAATGTGTAGCATATTTTTAAGTAATCAAATTATGCAGTCCCAAATGTTGAGTAAATCTGGGCCTTCTGGGGCTTCTGGGCATTTGCCAGCTTTTGCCCAGTTGGAAATCCAGCCCTCCCTGCTGAAACTGGCATGTACAACAAAAAAAAAAAAAGACAGTTTTTTTTAATTTGTCCTTGCAGCTGCAGCACGAAACAGTCTGGAGGGAGGTTTTGTTCACAAGGTCGACACATATCAGCAGCAGCATGAGTCAGACCTGAACACGAGAGCAGGGAGGACGAACAAACGCTGGCTGTGATTCTTTTAATCATCAAAACCCAAAATATTACAGTCTGAATTTTAGATTTTCTCAAACTTCGGAAATCTGGGGATTATATCAACCCATGGAGGAGTCAAGGAAGAAAGGAAGGAAGGAATGAAGGAAGGTTGGATGGAAGGAAGGAAGGATGGTGGGGAGGGAGAAGGAAGGAAAGGAGGAATGAAGGAGGGTAGGGATGAAGAAGGAAGTAAAGGAGAAATGAAGGAGGGTAGGGAGGAAGAAGGAAGGAAAGAAGGAAGGAAAGATGGTAGGGAGGAAAAAGAAAGGAAAGAAGGACGGAAGGATGTTAGGGATGAAGAAGGAAGGAAAGGAGGAAGAGAGGATGGAAGGGAGGAAGGAAAGGAAGGAAGGAAGGAAGGATGGAAGGTAGGATGGAGGGAGGAAACAAGTAAGGAGGGAGGAAGGGAGAAAGGAAAAGAGGAAGGGAGGAAGGAAGGAAAGAAGGACAGAGGAAAGAAAGAAGGAAGGAAAGGAGGAAAGAAGGAAGGAAGGATGGAGGAAAGAAGGAAGGACGGAGGAAAGGAGGAAGGAAGGAACTATTTATATGTTGAGATGAGTTCATCTTACTAAGCAATGCAGTAAAGGCTCGATAAGGGTTTTCTGACTTTAAGCACCAGAGGGGGTTTCATCATTAATGCAGTAACAACATATGGACAGCAGGTGGCAGTAATGTGGCAGTAATGCTCCATAAAACTTTTTGACTCTCTTCATAAAGTCCAACAAGAAGAAGAAGAAGAAGAAAAAGAAGAAAAAGAAGAAAGCTGTTTGTAATAATATTAGTAAGTTCAGCTCTTTTTATTGAGCCTGATCATTTGGCTCAGCTCTTTATTTAGTCTCACCTATGATTGGTATGCATGCTCTTATATATCACTTAAATCATTCAATGTAAAAATACCAAATCTCATCATATTATGTTTGGTATAACCAATAACTTCCATATTTTACCAAAAGTCAGCAGTTGGCTGATGATAAGATAAGATAAGATATTCCTTTATTAGTCCCACAATGGGGAAAGTTGCATTGTCACAGCAGCAAATGGACAATGGACAAGAGCAGCAATAAGAAAAATTAATAAAGAACAATAAATAATAAGTCAGAAAAAACTATAAGAACAATAATAGTAAGAAATACATTGTAAAATAATCATGACATTATTTACAAGATTTACAAGAGTAATATTGGTATTGAGCGGTAACATACCAGATATTCTTATTGCACAAATATATATGTATATTATATCAATATGAATATTGCACACAATTGAAATTATTAGTATTGTCCGTATACATGAAATGCTAATACTGCAGAGGATTGGACATTAAAAGTGCAGTGTGAACGTTTATGCCCTGAATATTAAAAAGGGGAACTCTTTAGTCCACAATCCGGATCAACTTTATTTCATTTGGTTCCCTTTTATTTATCTAATTATGCTTTTGTAGAAATATTAGCAGGGCCACTCAATAGATTACTGTTGTTTTTTGGTTTGTTAGTGAAGCAAATCTAACAATCACTTGCATATTTAGTAGCTGATGTTCATTTGGTGTCCTAAATATTTCTTTAGTCCACACTCCAGATCAATAGGGGGCGGTATTGCATCTGAAAGCTATTTGCAAGCCACCAATAAACCCCTTTAAAACCCGAGGAATGCTGTTCTCCGCTCGCTCTCTCTCCAGTTCTGATATTTCCCACAGCACCTGAAGGACACACCATCCGGCTCCAGCAGCAGCAGAAGGTCGAAGTCGCCCTGCAGCTGCAACTAAAAAGCACCTCCACCTCCAGCAGCACCACCACCTCCACCTCTCCTCCACCTGAGTATCAGTACCAGCTAGCATCAGTGCATCATGGCAGCGCGGAGGTTCTTCGTGGGAGGAAACTGGAAGATGAACGGGAACAAGGAGAGTCTGGAACAGCTGATCTCCACCCTGAACACCGCCAGCCTGCACGATGAGACCGGTAACTGTGTGATGAGACAGAGAGACAGAAAAGCCTGCAGGGTTACTGTCACGTGCAGCCTGCAGAGATTAATAATGTATATAACATAGTGAGAGTCAGAGTGATGCTGCTGATCAGATGGCGCAGTCACGTGATCAGGATGAGTCGCATAAAGGCCTCTGACGCGTCTGTTTTATCCTCAGTGCTGCACAATAAACAAGGACCATTTATGCTCACGTTTCAGGTACATCTGCAACGATTAGTCGATTAATTGATTAGTTAATTAACAGAAGATTAATAGGCAGTTGTTGTGATAATAGATGAGTCATTTTGAAACATTTTTAAAGAAAGAAATAGTCCTTATTCTCTTTTTATAAGATAAGATATTCCTTTATTAGTCCTACAAATGGGGAAATTTGACTGCTAGAGCACCAATAATAAGAAGAAAAAAACAATAAGTACAAAAACAATAATATAATAAAAATTAATCGTGACATAATTTACATAATTTAGAAGTAATATTGGTATTGAGTGGTGATATAGCAGAGGTGATATTCTTATTGCACAGATTAAAGTGAAATAAATATGACCTTAAATAGAATATTTTTGGGTTGTAGACAATGACATTTGATGACGGACATTTTTCACAATTTTTTGACACTTTAATCAATTCATTAAGAAATTAATCACATATGAAAACGAGTGAGAGTGTTTCCATTTTCTGTCACTTCATTTATTAGTTTTTATTCCACTACATTTATTTATATCATCAATTCTTCTATAAAACAGCTTTGTCTATTTGGGGACCATTTCTCATGTTTCAGATGTCAGGGAGGATGGAAAGGAGGAAGGAAGGAAGGTAGCAGGGAGGAAAGGAAAGGAAGGAAAGAAGGACAGAGGAAATAAGGAAGGAAGGAAGGAAGGAAGGGAATGAAGAAAGGAAGGAAGGAAGGAAGGTAGCAGGGAGGAAAGGAAAGGAAGGAAAGAAGGACAGAGGAAATAAGGAAGGGAATGAAGGAAAGGAGGAAGGAGGGAAGGAAAGAAGGACAGAGGAAATAAGGAAGGGAGGAAGGAAGGAAGGAAGGAAGGAAGGAAGGTAGCAGGGAGGGAAGGAAAGAAGGACAGAGGAAATAAGGAAGGGAGGAAGGGAATGAAGGAAGGAAAGAAAGAAGGAAGGAACAGTCAAAGTGTTTTTAGTATCACAGCTCAACAGGAAACACAGTGACATCAACAGATTAATATTACTTAAAACTTTAATATTAATAATTAAAATGAACACAGTTGAAATAATGTAACCTAAACTTACTGCTCCTGTGTGTTTAGTGTGTCAGACTTTGGACCCAGACTGCAGCTGTTACTGATTAAACTCCTCTGGAAATAAATTTAACCCAATTAAATTAAATTATATTCAATTAACTATTTCAGTTCAGGGTCAAAGGTCACTTGTTATTATCTGCAGCTCACAGAGTCTCATTAGCGTCAGATAGACGCTGTAGGAAGCTCTGCTGATGACTGGAACACTTCATAGTAGAGTTTATATTGATTAGTTACTCCTCACTCCCTACTTTCCTTCCTTCTTCACTCCTTCCTTCTTTCTCTCCCTCTTTCCTTCTGCCCTCCTTTCCTTCCTCTTCCCTCCTTTCCTTCCTCTTCCCTACTTTCCTTCCTTCCTCCCTCCTTCCTTTTTCCCTACTTTCCTTCCTTCTTCCTTCCTTCTTCCTTCTTTCCTTCTTCCCTCCTTCCTTCCTTCCTTCCTTCCTCCCCTTCTTTCCTTTCCTCCCTTCCTTCCTCCCCTCCTTCCTTTCTTCCTTCCCTCTTTCCCTACTTTCCTTCCTTGTTCCTTCCTCCCTCCCTCACTCCCCTCCTTTACTTCCTTCCTTCCTTCTTTCCTTCCTCCCCATCTTCCTTCCTTCCTTCCTTCCTTCTTTCCTTCCTCCCTCCTTCCTTCTCCGTCAGAATTGGACGAGCTGACGTAGAAAAGACAGAAACTGTGAACAGAAAGCGTAAAGAGGCTCTACGATGAAATTAAAGTCACAATAAACTAAAATAAAGACTCTTCTTTCTTTCTTTCTCTCTGTCTGTTCTCCAGAGGTGGTGTGTGGCGCTCCCCTCCATCTACCTGGACTTCGCTCGGTCCCCATCTGGACCCAAAGATCGGCGTCGCGGCCCAGAACTGTTACAAGGTGGCCAAGGGAGCGTTCACAGGGGAGATCAGGTGACTCCATCATTTATTAACACTGATGAATATTTAAATAACTTTTCTTCTGTGTGTCATTTTAAAGGGTTTTAATATCATCCTCTAATGTTTCCCTCCAGCCCGGCTATGATTAAAGACTTCGGGGTCGAGTGGGTGATCCTGGGACACTCTGAGCGTCGCCATGTGTTCGGAGAAAGTGACGAGCTGATTGGCCAGAAGGTGAGACGCTTTCAATCCTTTAAAGGTTTGGTAGGAATTATTTAGATAATAGCTGAAATATAAGACCAAAGTGTTTCAATCTTTTGTGTTTAAGAAGCCTCAGATCTGTCAGCTGGTTTTAGTTATTTAAAGATGTTTAGGAGACTATTAGATCCATTTTAGAATATAATCTTAATCTTCTAGACATATTTCTTGGTAAAAGTTGTATAAAAGCTGGAAATTGAAATCCTTTACAACCACTACAGGCACTCCAGATATTTTGAACGTCTTGAATTGAACGTCTGGTTAAACATTTCTTTCATGGGTCTTTGTGCAAAAATGAAGCAAGTTCCTGGAGTTTTTTATATTCTAAAACAATCATCATCCATTGCAGAGGTTGTTTTGAGAGGTTTAACCCTTTTGAATAGTTTTTTTTTTTAATAATACACAAATCTTCAGCTCTCATTCTTCTTCTAACGTGAGTTTTTACCATAGACTGTATAAAAGAAATGGACGTAACATCCGTGACGTCACCCATTGGTTTGTGGACTGCTGCTCGGAAGCCAATAGTTTCTAATCTAGGCAGCGCCATCTTGAAAATTTCAGGTGCATGCTGGGAAAAATAAAAACACGGATTCTACTTATATGGGCATGAGGCGGGGCCATGGGCGGAGCGGGGAGGTTGCTATGGTTGCGAGGGCTGGATCTGGAGGACATTGGTCAATCAACCTGTCAATCAGGACGTAGCCACGCCCTAATGCATACCCTGCTTTATCATCACATA
>JAJDFG010000421.1:0-2500 GCA_021039105.1 Scomber colias | reverse complement strand
GAAGAAAGGATCTTAAATATATATATAATATACTTCTATTCTGTATACAGAGGATATTAAAGATATTTGTGCTGGCACTGACAATTCACGGACTTTTATTTTGAAGGATTCACAGATAGTTTCTACAGAGATTGAAGTTTAGTGATTGAACACTTTGCTGCTGTATGTTTAACACTGGATGATGTCATCACATGTGACCAATGCAAGAACAACATTAATAAAACAAAATAAAGAAAGACGTGTTTCTGTGTGTTTTATTTATACGAAATTTACCAAAATAAAGTATAAAGGTATGAATTCTGTTTTTTTAACCAACTTCAATCCATCTTATTTCCACAGGGTTTCACATATTTTTTTGAAATTATGGTTAATAAGCCTCATTTAAATTAAATTATACCAAATTTTTGGGTTAACGCTTGTTGTCCTCCTGATGACAACAGGAGGGATTTATATAATAATCAAATATTCCTCCCTCCTTTCCTTCCTTCCTTCCTCCCTTCCTTCCTTCTTCCCTCCTTTCCTCCCTCCCTCCTTCCTTCCTTCCTCCCTTACTCCTTTCCTTCCTTCTTCCTCCCTTCCTTCCTTCTTCCCTCCTTTCCTCCCTCGCTCCTTACTCCTTCCTTCCTTCCTTCCTTCCTCTCTCCCTCTCTTCCTTCCTTCCTGCCTTCTTTCCTCCTTCCTTCCTGCCTTCTTTCCTCTGTCCTTCCTGTCTTTCTTTCCTCTGTCCTTCCTTCCTTCCTCCTTTCTTTCCTTCTTCTCCCTTCCTTCCTTCTTCCCTCCTTTCCTCCCTCCCTCCTCCTTCCTTCCTTCCTCTCTCCCTCTCTTCCTTCCTTCCTCCCTGCCTCTCTCCCCTCCTTACTCCTTCCTTCCTTCCTTCCTTCCTCTCTTCCTTCCTTCCTTCCTCTCTCCCTCTTTTCCTTCCTTCCTTCCTCCCTGCCTCTCTCCCTCTCTTCCTTCCTTCCTCCCTCCCTCCCTCTCTTCTTTCCTTCCTTCCTCCTGTCCTTCCTGAGGACAACAGGAGGGTTAAAGAAGAAACACACACCCACACATAAAAGAAGACAAAAAGCTTTTAACTGTGATTGAAATTGTAAATTACTTTTTTATTTCACATATTTTCACATTATTTTCAATGACAAGCGTTCTTTTTTTATTTTATTCATTTTTAAATTCTTTCTTCTTTAGTCAACACAGCTATACTATGGACACTCAGGAGAAACTGAAGGAACATTTGAAGGAAGAGAAGAGAAGAGAGGAGGGAGGGGGGGGGGGTATTTTTATTCTTTTTTTTTTTCTTTTTCTTATTTTAGGATAGAGAGGCGGGACTTCAAGCAGGAGAGAACAAATAATCTGCCGTCATCAGAGTCACATGGGAGGAAAACGAGGGTCAAAAACCAGAGAAAAGGACTTTGACGAAGAAGAAGAAGAAGAAGAAGAAGAAGAAGAAAAGGTGATGAAAAACAAGAAGGAGGGCAGAGGACAGAAGTGGGCAGAGTGCAGGTGCTTCAGTGTCCAGGTCAGTGTGTGATTCAGCAGAGTGTGTGAAGTGTGTGTGTAGTTTTTTTTTTTTTTTTTTTTTTTCAATCAATCAATCCCTGAAACTGTTTTATTTCTTTCTTCTTTTGGCATCTTTTTAGTTGAGTTTTTTTTTTTCCCCTTTCAGTTTTCGTGCTTCACTTTATTTAATCCTAATTATTTCTCTACTTATTGAACTCTCAGTTTTTACATGAATCTGTCCTCTGTCTGCTGTACATGAACTATTCCTTTAAAACTACAGTAACAGTGCATGTCTGGCTTATTTTATATTCTTATTGATTCCCCTGCATGTGTCGTGTGTGTGTGTGTGTGTGTGCATACCGCATCATCTCCCTACCAATATATATATATATATTTATATATAAGTCCAGTGCATAATTTTATTTTTGTGTTTTTTTTTTTTTTTTATTCTTTCTTTTTTTTTTTGCTTGGCTCTTTTGCTCGTGTGTTTTTCATGAATCAGTGAGATTTATTTATTTATACATGGCTCGGTCTGTGTTTTTGTCATGTGTGTAGGTTAGTGTGTGTGTGTGTAGGTTAGTGTGTGTGTGTGTGTGTTAGCGTGTGTGTGTGTGTGTGTGTTGTCATTCGTCTGTCAGTTTCACAGGGCGCTGGGGTTCCTGAAGTTATGGCCTGCAAAACGAGCCTGGTCACCCAACTCCTCTTCAATCCTGCAGAGGAGAAAAAAAAAGAGAAAGAAAGAGTGAAGGTAAGTTATTAAAGAGTTATTTAATTCATTTTTATATTAAATAATTTAAATCCTGCATCAAAAAGCTGGTCTGTAACAGAGGAGAGAAAACTGCCTGATGGTCTCTGTTCCAGTAGGATACATCTTTATAATTACATACAGTTTAAATGATATATTATTCATTATTTATCTTATTCTCAACAAATCTCATGAAGAGTCAAGATCCAACATGTGTCCATCTGCTCCTACTGACGATGTAAAATCTTCAAAACAGCTCAC
>JAJDFG010000420.1:0-196619 GCA_021039105.1 Scomber colias | reverse complement strand
CAAGATGGTCGCTTTCTAGGGCTGGGCGATTATGGCAAAAATCAAAATCACGATAATTGGCATAAAATGGAAGTAGATGGTAAAACAGCATGTGACTACATACTATAATTATAAAAGATTGCACCAGTGTTGTGTACTGTATGTCTGCATGTGTTATTGCCAGGCGGGGAGTTCCGGTCCTCTGAAATGAAGCCAACGTGGAAGTAACTTAGAGCTGCATTCTAGCAAAAGGCCACCAGGGGGGCGGACCGTCTCTATACAAGTCAATGGAGAATTCACCAACTTCTCACTTGATTTCTAACCTCAGTAAACGTTTTCAAAATGTGTTTATGGTCTCAATCGCTAGTTTAAAGCCTTCTTCAATGCAGTATGATGTTCATTTGGGACATTTTGGCCTCCCTGATTTTATATTAGACGATAAAGCAGGGTATACATTAAGGGCGTGGCTACGTCCTGATTAACAGGTTGACCAATGTCTCGAGATCCAGCCCTTGCAACCTATCGCAACCTCCCCGCTCTGCCCATGACTCCCGCCTCATGCCCATATAAGTAGAATCTGTGTTTTTATTTTTCCCAGCATGCACCTGAAATTTTCAAGATGGCGCTGCCTAGATTCGAAAACCATTGGCTTCCGAGCAGCAGTCCACAACCAATGGGTGACGTCACGGATGTTGGGTCCATTTCTTTTATACAGTCTATGTTTATTACCTGCTGGTCTATCCCCACTGCATCCAGTCCGTGGTACATGATGTTGACCCCAGCCGTCTTTGGAGGCCGAGCACAAACAAGGACATCAGAGCCTGCAGGGGACACACAGACACAAACAAGCCCATAAAAACTTTATTCTGTGCTTGAACCGGTTGATAAACCTGGTTATTACTGAAGAGCCTTCCATAAAGTATTACTGACAACAAAATAAGAAAGTAACTATCCTCAACGACACGTTTCATTTGATGCTCAGCACTACTTTAACGGCCTATCTACAACAGCAGCGCCTTACTTGTTTGGCAATTTATCATAGTTTGACAAATTTAATACTAAATATACAGACTATGCCTATTTGCTATCAACTTAAAACCTTTCCTGTGTCTTTAGGACTGTCACCATGGTTACTATTAATAGAATAGACATACATATTCAAATTATATGAAATAATTAATAATGCCATCCTAGACAGTCTATCCTCAATCATCACACCTGTTTTAATGTTCCTATTAACCCTCCTGTTGACCTTGAGTCAAGGAAGGGAGGAAGGAAGGAAAGATAGAAGGAAAGGAGGAGGGAAGGAAGGGAGGAAAGCTGGATGGATGGATGGATGAAAGCATGAAAGGGAGAAAGAAGGAAGGAAGGAAGGATGGAAGGGAGGAAGAAAGAGGTAAGGAAGTGAGGAAGGAAAGGAAGGAAGGACAGAGGAAAGAAGGAAGGAAGGACGATAGCAGGAGGAAGGAAGGAAGGGGACAGAGGAAGAAGGAAGGGAAGGACGGTAGCAGGGAGGAAGGAAGGAAGGAAGAAAGAAGGAAGGAAGGGAAAGCTGGAAGGAAGGAAGGATGGAAGGGAGGAAGGAAAGGAAGGAAGAAAACAAGGAAGGAAGGAAGGAGTGAAGGAACAGTCAAAACAGACTGGGGTCAATTTGACTTGACCAGAATTAATATGTACAAAAATCCAGACGGGATTTCAGAGATGTAGTATTTCTCTCTCTCGTACCTGTCCAAGGTTGTCAAAGTTGTATTTGTGATGAACCCATCGATAGTTGGGCAGCCAGACAGTCGGATTTGTTAGTGATGTTCTTCACATCGAAACCCACGCAGTAGTAGAATTTGCCTTTGAAGAGCTGGGAAGGGAAGAAAATAAGACGCAGAGGCACAAAAAGGGTAAATTTTGATGAAGTCATGACAACACTTGTGAGCTTCACCATTTCTTTCACACTAAAATTAGCCCTGAATGTATGTAATTCATGCATGTGCAGATGGAGCCTAATGAAAAACTCCAAAAGCACTTGATAATTATCAACAGTGCGGGTTTTCCACCTGACAGAAGATGATTTTAATTCCAAGATCATATTCAGCACATCAAAGAGGGGAAAGAGTAAAATAATGCATAACTGCTGTGGATGCAGAGATAATAATATTAAATAATGTGGGGAAGAATAGAGCAGAATTGACAGCTATAGGGTTAGGGTTAGCTAAAATATACTGTAGTACTGCACTGATGAAATATATTGATGTAAAAACAAGTCAGCTGTAAGTTGTCAAAGCAAATGAACTTAAGGTAGATGAAAAATGACATAGGCTCTAGAAAAGGAAAGAAAGGAAGGATGGAGGAAGGAAGGAGGGAAGGAAGGGAGGAAGGTAGGGGGAGGAAAGAAAGAGAAGGAGGGAGGGAGGAAAGAGAAAGGCAGGAAGGGGGATGGAGGAAGGAAGGGAGGAAAGAGAGCGGAAGGAAAGAAAGGGAGAGGAAGGAGGGAAGGAAGGGAAGGAAGGAAGGAAAAGAAAGAAAGAAGGAAGGAAGGAAGGAAGGGATGGAGGAAAGAAGGAACAGTCAAAACAGACGGGGGTCAATTTGCACAAAACACCAGAGGAAAAAAATAAAATAATTAGCTAATAAAATATAAAAAATATATATAAAAAGGAAAGAATAAAATAAAAGTCCCTATAGAATAAAGTGAGTAAAAGAGGAGAAAGTTATGAAGTTAAACAGACATAATAAAGAGGGTTATGAAAAAGAAACAATAAAATAGAATAGAAGTAGTAAAACAGGCTAAAATAGAAAAAATAAAAAGCAGATTAATAAATAAATCAAATTCAATTATCTAATTAATTGTCCCAGGTGAATAAAGTATCTTCGACCAGTTCACTATATTCAAATTAGTTCATTAGTTAGGGAAAAAAATATCTAAAAAATTAGATAAAAAGGCATAAAACAGACGTACTTAACAAAGAAGGATCTTAAATAATACATTTTTTTTCTTGCTGGGAAGTATCGAAGTACCAAAAGACGCCGCTGTGTGTTATGAAATGATGCAAGAACCTCCATAATAATGAGTTATAGTCTATGTATGATTCCTATAGTGGAGTCTCTCTTTATCTCTTTCTTATAAACATAAGACTAATGTGTGCTGGAATGATATGTATAATATATATGAGGGCTTCATACTGAGAAGGGCTTTTAAAGCATGAAGCCTTATTTAAAAGATAAGGAAGTGCAATATGCAAGTTTTTAAATATGCCCCTTCGATTCATCAAAAGGAACGAGGACACAATGAGCTCTGACTCACTCAAGGAGGAAGTTGTAAAATAATTGTCTTAATGGTTTCTGGAAAGAAGTCGGAGTTAAGAATAACTGTAAAACATCTCTACCATTGAATATTGATGGACTAAGTGGCTCAGATGAAATTTCTCAGTGGTGGCAGAACCATTACTGTGATCTGTTCAGCTGTGTCAAAAGCTATTTGTTTACAGTGGGAAACATAAGATAATGAGTGTGGATGTAATTTAGGGTTAGGGTTATGGAAAAAATCATAATCACGATTATTTGGGTCAAAATTGAAATCACGATTATTAAAACAATTTTTTTAACTTTAGAAACATGCTGCATTTATAGGACATTTCTTATCCGTTTGGTTTAACCCTCCTGTTGTCCTCGAGTCAAGGAAGGAAGGAAGGAAGGGAGGGAGGAAGAAGGGAGGAAAGGAAGGAAGGAAAAAGGGAAGGAGGAAGGAAGGAAGCGAGGAAAGGAAAGAAGGAAGGGAGGAAGGAAAGGAAGGAAGGAAGGATGGTGGGAAGGAAGGGAGGGAGAGGGAGGGAGGAAAGAAGGAAGGAAAGAAAGAAGGAGGGAGGGAAGGAGAAAAGAAAAGAGGAAGGAAAGAAAGAAGGACAGAGGAAAGAAGGAAGGGGTGAAGGTAGGGTGGAGGAAAGAAAGAGAGAAGGAGGGAGGGAAGGAAGGAAGGAGGGAGGAAGGAAGGAAGGAAGGACAGAAGGAAGGAAGAAAGGAGGATGGAGGGGGGAAGAAGGAAGGGAGGAAATAGAGAAGGACAGAGGAAGGAAGGAAGGAAGGAAGGAAGAAAGGAGGATGGAGGGAGGAAAGAAGGAAGGGAGGAAATAGAGAAGGAGGGAGGAAGGAAGGACAGACGGAAGGAAGGAAAGGAGGAAAGAAGGAACAGTCAAAATAGACGGGGGTCAATTTGACCCGGGAGGACGGACACAAAGGTTAATTCATTTTCTCTCCCAGCAGCAGCCTTTTATCTGCCGCTTAACGCAACACACAGCAGAAAATGTGCAGAGATATTAGAGCTGAGCGGGTTACCATGACGATAGTTCACACATCACTTCCTGGTTTTTAATAATTAGTCAGTAAACTCAGCATCGTCTGACGCAGCTGGAAACTCTTTCAGCTTCTGTCAAACTAACGGAGCTGCTGCGGGCTTCCGGTAGCTTCCGGTCTAAGCTTTTCAAAATAAAACCTTTTGTTATTGAGCGCTATTAGTTTTGATATCATTTGGCCCCTAAATCGTATCACGATCAAATTTCGATTAATTGAGCAGCCTTATGTAATGTATTGTAACTTTTAGTAAGGTGTGAGGTAGCTACATGCCAAGATATCTACACATACAAAGCTTTTTTTTTTTTTTTTTTTTTTTAATGACTCACTTTACACTGTGATGTCTGTTATCTTTATAACTCTTCCTGTTGGATTCTGCTCTAATTAGCCATCTTAGCCATGCTGTGAGAGTGTGATTTCTTTGTGGGTGCAAACAAGGGTAGCCACAACCTCATTTCATGTTCTTCACATTTAATCTTTAGTTTTTTGCACTAGATGACAGTTTAAGGAGAATAAAATGTTCCACAGAAAGCAATTTAATTCTGAAGTAGCTAAAAACTTTAAAAAAAGAAGAATGTGATCACAGGTTGCCATACACTATAATATTATATCTGCAGTAGTTTGACCATCTCAGGACCAGTTAAATATTTCACACAGAGTATTCATAAATTGTTAACATGCTTTTGGATCCATTGATCAATAAAAAAAAAGGAAGTAAGGAAAATGTTAGGTGGGGAGCAAATAGAGGTACACTCGATGGCATTTTACCTGGACACCAAGAATGCCGAAGATGATGAAGAAGGCACAGCAGATGAGGACGATGTTGCCGATGGGCTTGAGAGACGTGATGAGGGTCTCGACTACCAGCTTCAGGCCTGGAGCCCTGCTGATCACCCTGGAGGACAGAGAGAGAGAGAGAGAGAGAGAGAGAGAGAGGGTGAGAGAGAGAGGGTGAGAGAGAGAGGGTGAGAGAGAGAGAGAGAGGGAGAGGAGAGAGAGGGTGAGAGAGAGAGAGAGGAGAGAGAGAGAGAGAGAGAAGGAGAGGAGAAGAGGGTGAGAGAGAGAGAGAGAGAGAGAGAGAGGGGTGAGATGAGAGAGAGGGGTGAGAGAGAGAGAGAGAGGGTAAGAGAGAGAGAGAGAGAGAGAGAGAGGAGAGAGAGAGAGAGAGAGAGAGAGAGAGAGAGAGAGAGAGAGAGAGAGAGAGAGAGAGAGAGAGAGAGGTGTGAGAGAGAGAGAGGGGTGAGAGAGAGAGAGAGGGTAAGAGAGAGAGAGAGAGAGGGTAAGAGAGAGAGAGAGAGAGAGAGAGAGAGACATGATGGTCAAAAACATAGTATATAGTTGGACCCTGTATGATACACTAGGACTTTTTAAGTCTGAATGAAGGCCGATCGATGGTGTAACACACTTTCACATTTTTTAGGGCTGGCCCCCTCTGCTGCAGTCCAGCCGAAAACTTTAACAAATGAAAACTTTTAGACCTACTTCTATATATATTAAAAAAAAGAAAAGAAAAGTGTCATCATCATTAAATGCATAGTTGAAAAGGGAAACTGTCCAATTCCCTTTGATGCAGTAGTCATGACTCTATTCATTCTATACTTTAATTCATTTATGCACCCCCCCCCCCCCTTCTTTAATAAATTAAACTTTAATTAATGTTTAAGGGACACACACTTTTAACATGATATTAACACATATGCAGTCATTTAAAGAAAGAAGAAAGACTGTCCCATGGTGCATTTGAGATAATGACATACAGCACAGACCGAACTCCATTCAGACTGAAAATGACCGCAAGCTGAATACAATTTCATCAGTTATTTTCTTAACTGTGTTGTCAGGTAATGTTAGCGTCACTGAATAGTTAGACACAGCTCTTTAAACCAAGAGGTCACATGATGAATCAGAGGTGTCACAACATGATTAATGGGACAGCAAATATTTTCTTTTTTCAGACTGTCCTCAATTTGTGACTTTTCCAGGCTGTTAAATATTATTATTAACAAAAACAACAGCAGAAGGAAAAATCAACTTTGAATTGAAATGCTCACAAACTCATTTACATACCTAACCTACTGTATGTAACCTGTGACCCCTCTTCGTTTTCGAGGATTCACAGGTCAAAAAGGGGTTTGGAGAATGCTGTCTTAACCCTTACATACTGGGGTCGATTTGGCCCGGTCTAAGAATCCCCTCATAAAAAGTATCTATACTAAATTTTGAACCACAGATCTGTTTAAAAAGCATCAATCTGCTTTACTAGACACTCAAAGGAGACTTTTTTCTTTGTTTAACCCTTATATACTGTTCATATTGTACACTGCAGCAGTATTTTATGGGTCAATTTTGACTCTAGTCTAACCCTAACCCTCATAAAAAGTGTCTATACCAATATTGAACTACAGATCTATTCAGAAAGTATCAACAGTCGATCTGACTGATCAATAAATGTGATTAAACCTTGATTAATGTTTCAGAGAACAGAGAGAGTGTATTTTTTAGGTTTTTACATCACTCATTATTGAAACAGCTACTATCACACAATAGACATGAAAATATAACAATAATTATTTCAATGTATTTTACTGAAACTGAAAAATACAAGAACTTTATGGAGCTGTGGGGTTATTGTATAACCATTAGAGCCATCAGTCTTCACTGCTACATCATAAAAAGAAATCCTCATAACTACTATCTTATTAAAACTATTAACTATTCATTTAATAAAAAGCCATGTCAATAGATATGGGTCAAATTTCACTTGGAAAAATTGTAGCAACATTTTAAAACATTTTCATTTTTGTGCATTTTGGGTCAGTTTCAGGTTTAAAACATATTTCAGGTGTTTTTACAGCTGTCAAATGTCAAAACGGGTCAAATTTTAAACATAAGCACCCTCAGATTACTGAGCTAGGCTATAAAAATGAACAATACTTACCAAGTGAATGCACTTTATGGTCTAAAATTTTTTAAATTTTGATCAATTCAGCAGCTGAATTGCATTTAGAAAGTATGTCCTGTGTCAAAGCTTCACTATATTGTATATTCAATGGTGTGTACAGTAACAGCAGTAGCCAGGAGGATTTAGAGAGCTTCATCGCACCTCCACCTTCTCCATAATCTCTTGCTCGCCTCTTTCAAATGTAATCTTAAAAGGTCAAACCAACCTCCCCAGAGACTGAAACCATGAAATTGTTCCCTTCTTACCTGAGGGGACGTAGCGTCCTGAGCAACCTGAGAACACGGAGCACTCCCAGGATCTTAGCTCCGCCTGCCATGGACACCCACAATGTCAATGAGAGACACGAAGACCAGGAAACCGTCTAAAATGTTCCAGCTGCTCCTTAGATAGGCTGTTTCCCCCAAGTACAGACCCATGGACACCACCTGGGGAGAAGAGGGGAGGAAGATGATGAATACCAAAACAGGCAACACACAGGTCTTTGATATTTAGATTTCTGGAGAGGAGAGGATGAAGAGGAGAGGAGAGGAGAGGAGAGGAGAGGAGAGGAGAGGAGAGGAGAAGAGAGGATGAAGAGGAGTGGGGAGGAGAGGAGAGGAGAGAAGAGGAGAGGATGAAGAGGAGAGGAGAGGAGAGGAGAGGAGAGGAGAGAGGAAAGGAAAGGAAAGGAAAGGAAAGGAAAAGGAAAAGGAAAGGAAAAGGAAAGGAAAGGAAAAGGAAAGGAAAGGAAAGGAAAGGAAGAGAGGAGAGGAGAGGAGAGGGAAGGAATGGAAAGGAGAGGATAAAGAGTAGAGGAGAGGAGAGGAGAGGAAATGAAAGGAAAGGAGAGGAAATGAAAGGAAAGGAAAGGAAAGGAGAGGAAAGGAAAGGAAAGGGAAGAGAAAGGAAAGAAGAGGAAAGGAAAGGAAAGGAAAGGGAAAGGAAAGGAAAGGAAAGGAAAGGAAAGGAAAGGAAAGGAAAAGGAAAGGAAAGGAAAGGAAAGGAAAGGAAAGGAAAGGAAGAGAAAGGAAAGAAGAGGAAAGGAAAGGAAAGGAAAGGAAAGGAGAGGAGAGGATGAAGAGGAAAGGAAAGGAAAGGAGAGGATGAAGAGGAAAGGAAAGGAAAGGAGAGGAGAGGATGAAGAGGAAAGGAAAGGAAAGGAGATGATTTTTTACACCATAATATTAAAGTAAAAAACATACATATTGGAGGAGGAGAGTACTGTGACTGAGAGAGAGATATGTGTTAAATCCAAAATAGATGGATTTCCAAAAGAAGATGAGATGAGAGAAGGAGGAGGAAAAGAAAAATTAGCAGCAGCAGCAGCAGCAGCTCCTAAATCCAGACAGTGAATGCTTTGAACAGGAAGAGGGAAGGGACAGAGAAGGAGAGGAATAATGGAAATGATGAGAGGAAAGAAAGAAGAAAGGCAATTAATAGGAAAACAAGTCTACAACAATTCAGAACAGCAGCTCCAACATTAGGCTGTCGACTAATGCGTCTGCATTCAAATGATGCTTCATGGGTGACAAATCCTAGAAAAATCAAACTCCTGTGGATTTGTTGAGTGGTGCTTATAAGAGAAATGTCTATAATTTAAGCTTGAGGAGAATAATTCATGAAAAAAAAGCTTTACTCTGTTTAAATTTTGGTTAAGACACTGGGCAAATTCAGCAGTCTTGTCCAAAATCCTCTTAAAAACAAACACGCTTTTCCACTAAACCCAGGCCCAAAATATTGATGAGGGGAGTTGTTGGTGTGACTGCAGCTGTGCACATTGCAGTCCATCACCTTTCAGCTACAGCTGGATGGGAGGTCTCGCTCATCAGGCGAGACCTAAAAGGGGACTGAGGCAGAAAGGGAGGAGGAGGAGGAGGAGGAGGAGGAAGATATTCTAGGAAGGAAAGGGAAGGTGTATGAGGGAAAGTTGGGGGAGATCAACAATATTGTGGAAACTAAGGGTCTGTTCGAAACCGCATACTTTTCTACTACTCGTACTAACTCTGACGTCATTTGAAGTATGTAGTGTGTTTCAACTGCGTAGTATGTGATTTAGAGTATGTGAGAAGTTCCTGGATGGTTTACTAGATTCTCCAGAAATGCAGAGTATGCATCAAGAGCTGACTACTCACACTCACATTACCCAAGATGCAACGCAACTTCTGAAAAAACCCAAAATACAAACGTCACAAATCAACACCTCGGTGGTTTCAAGTTAGCTACAGCAAGGGTATGTTCACTTCCTGTTTTCAAAATAAAAGCACCAATTCTATCGTTATGGTTTTCTTAATAATAAAAGGGTAACAGGTGTTTTATTTTGTGAAAATGACAGGAAGTGCATTACTCGCTACGGCTAACTTGAGCAGCTCTGAATTCTCAGGAACAAAACTTTAAACAGGTGTTATTTGGACTAATTAGCGTCACATTGTGGATCTAAAGGGCTACTTTACTTTCTTCCTAAAAAGGTTAGAAATGTGGATAAAGTGGTTTATTTACAGAGTTAGAGCTAAAATGAAATCAGCTTCAGCCTGATGACTTCAGCTCGGGTAGGGACAAAATGCATTGTGGGTTATCGTGTAGTTTATTACAGTGTAAACGGTCGGCTTACTATCTGGTCCTTTAGTGTGTAGTATAGAAGTATGTAGTATGCGGTTTCGAACACAGCACCTGAGACAGCTATTAGTGGGAGGGATGAAAGGTGGAAGAAGTCAGGTGTAGGGAGGAGAAAGGCAGAACAGGCTCGAAGACAAACAATAGAAAGTCAGAGGTGAGGAGTTCGGAGGAGAAAGTTGCATGGCAGATGCATAGTGTGAAACATCATTTGACACCTGCTCCGAACTTTCATGGCAATAACAACTCGGTGCGGCTGTCATGTCAAAACAGAAACAGGCAAAGATACCGCAATCTTGTCGGCTTTGTTTTGCTGAAAATGCCACGACAGCGACGGAGATGTGTGGAAAGATGGGAGGATTTTGGAAAAGGAGGGGTTGAATGTTGGGAGTGTTTGAGTATGCAGCAGAATAACAATATTTTAAAGACATGTTGCACAACTTTCTCCAACATAGTCTACATTTGATTGCCAACACAGCTGCTCCTTAGTTTGCACTGAAATTAGTTAGAGAAACATGATTTGTTCTTTTTGTTGTCTCACCATTTTTAACTTTTTTTAATTAATTAAAAATAATAATGTGTTAAAGGAATTCTCAAAAAGATGCTGTTTATGTTCTGTACAATTAATCATGTGTTTTATGGATTACCATACCTACTGAGACAAGATAGTAAAACAACTTTTAAGTATGGTGCACTGGAGAAGAGTTCTGTGTGGGTGTGTTTTAATTTGATGGACTTTCTTTGAAGCTCACACTGCTCTGCGCCTCTTTTTAAAGTTAGAAACTTCTTTAAAAAAACTCTTGCAAGCTTAATTGATTGCTTTTCTGTTGATCCATATGGTAAACACTCATAGTTTCTCCACAACATTGCTAAGTACACTATAATCACATTCTGTATAATCCTCATAGCTCCAAACTAAGCATATGGAGCAACTGCAGAGAAGAGAGTTATGGTTCAGGATTGATTCAAGGCGTCTCTGCGGGTATTTTCATAAATTTTGACACATTCAGAAAATATGTTTAGATGATGGTTTATGTTTCTTCTGTAAGATGGTTAAAGTCTGTGTAAAGTAAGAATAAATATGTGTTCTGAGTTTGACATACCACAGAAAAGTGTGTTGTTAACCACCCTGCCAAATTTGAATAATTAAAAAATTCGCCAAATATATGAAATTAGGCTTCAAAGTTGTGCAAAAATCAGCCTCTTTCTCTGCTACCAAACGCTGTGGGTGTTGCCGCCAAGTTCACTGAAACCCCGCCCCCTACCAAGTGTCACCTGTCAATCAAAGTCACCACCTCTACCCGAAACATGGATGCTACGTCTGAGAGCTTTCTGCTGCTAGCTCGGCAGCTATCTTGGCAGCTAGCTTAGCTACTAGCTCAGCGGCTAGCTTGGCGGCTAACTGGCTAACTGTAGACTGTAGTGGTAGTAGTGTGTGCTGAATGTATTTATACCTCTACAGCAGCAGGGGCGGGTTTATGCCTGTGATTTTCAGACCCGCCCACTAAATCCTGAACACAGAAATCTTGAAACACAGTTTGTGAAGCCTAGCTCCACAATTCAAATCTAAAAGATTGAAATGTTCTTTACACCTTTTTTAGAAATACATTTATGACCTATTTAATGTGTTTACAAGAAAATGTTTGAATTCACTTTACACGGTCTTTAAGGGAATGAACAAAGCAAATTTTGATGGCCTTACTATATTTACTTAAAATCAAACCCCTTGAAACTGTGCTACTGCTGTGACATCACCTCTGGTTATTAAATTGCAAGATCCTCTAAGATAATGTATTAGCAAGAGCTTTCTTAATACATCTCACAGAGGATCTGGTGCTGTGTGTTATGTGCTGGAAACCCTTGACAACATATCCCACCTCTGAACAAACACCGTGACTATCACCACAGTAACTCAGAACGAGTGATGACAGCAGCTGTGGTGAAAGCGTGATAACAGACGCCGCCATGCCAACTGTTGTCAGGACTTCCTAACTCTAAAAATAATGTGTAGAGAGAGCTGGCTATCATAGCTTATGAAAAAAGACAGAGAGTTTGGAAAGAAAGAAGGTAATATGATGAAAGATAGAGAAAGAAAGACTGTCAGATAAGAGGAGAAAAGGGATGAAGAAAGACGGAGAGACCTATGTATCACAAAACTAACTCAAGCTGTCAGTTCGCAGAATACCACGCAGCTCTTTTTAGGAAGAGACAATCTCTCCACCTTTTTCTGACAGCTAACATGGTCCAAAACTCTCACTGTAAGAAAATGTTGCACAGCAGGTAGTCACTGATGTGTCCCATACGATGAGTCTTTTGTCATGTTTTGACAAGCTGGATGGCGTCTTCTAATATGTCTGCTATGTTATTAATAGCAGCCCGCTACACTGAAGCCCCTTCAGGACCAACTACAATACTGCTGGGGCCTCCATTAAGCAGATCAAATACCGCTATGATAAAACATGATGCATGGGAAATCTATAGCGGGTCGATGCCAGCGTAATTATCAAAGCCTGCTCCTCTCCTCTCACACTACCAGCTGTCCTTTGGCTGACAAGGCGAGTACGTCACATTAAATTCAATTTCAGATGACATTCAAACTCCATTTGCTATATAATTTAGCAGAAAATATGGCAATGATTGTAGCTGTCGCTTTAGTGTTATTTCTGCGATCCGATGTTAAAGATGGGATTTTATGAGCTTTGACTAGAAAATGTCTATAATGAATCTCTAATGGTTGTCCTCAATCTTTTTTTTATACTTTCCATACTCATATTTTAACAACACTGTGTTCCAACTTGGATCGTGAGCCTGACCGCTACATTATTTGTTTTAAACCATCAGATGGCAATGTGAGGCAGATCTGACCTTGTTGTACTCATGTAATCAAATTTATCCAACAAATGACAGATAGATAGATAATAAATTTTTATATCACTTTGGTAATCTGAAATGGCAAGGTTAATCAAACATGTACTAATTACTTTGAAACTGCAGACATTTTTTCATGAAGCGACCAAGGTAGCTAAGTTGGGTCAATTGAGGCTGAGTATTGACACATTGACATCTCTGATATACACTGAATGCCAGATTTTGTTGCTTTGGGCTGCAAATCAGCTCCATGTAACAGTACTCATGCCAGCTTGGGGTTAATATTGCCTCGTGTCAGGCGACAGAACCGATCAAAGTATACTTGGGGACGTGATTCATTACCAAAGTCTGGCGAGTGCTTGATTTAGGCTGTTTATGTTTATAATTTTGGTTATTTGGCTAATTTAAGTGTGTTTTGAATAATTGAGTTAGTGTGAGAAACTAAACTTAGGGCTCAGGAGGTAGAGTGGTCGTCCTCCATTGGCGGTTCGATTCTCGGCTCCTCCAGTCCTCATGTTGATGTGTCCTTGGGCAAGAAACTTAACCCCAAACTGCTCCCGTTGCTGCGCCAACGGTATATGAATATGAATGAATGGTTAAATTCCCCTGATGAGCAGGTTGGCACCCTGTGTGGTAGCCCCTGTATGAGTGTATGAATGTGTGTGAATGGGTGAATGACATGTAATGTAAAGCGCTTTGAGTGGTCTCAAAGACTAGAAAGACTAGAAAGGCGCTATATAAGTACAGTGCATTTACCATTTTAACTGAAATTGTACCAGACCTCTTTATAAAAAATGTTTGCTTGATTCAGTAGTAATCAACATTAAACAAGTGTCATTAATTCAACAACATAGTAAAAGTTTGGCTAGATGCAAATCATGAATCGGAGGAAATGTGCTGAGGATACACATCTTTTTCAGCATTATCTTTAGCAGCCGCTGAGTGCAACCACACAGACATCTGCAACGTAACAACGATGGAGACATTTGAACATTTAATGCCTCGCTGAAAGGCAAAAAAATATTAAATCTAAAAGAAAAAGTTAAAAGACAGGAGAATGTGAGTCATTCATTATCTCTGGCTGGAGCTCATCAGTCTGAGCTTTCATGGCAGATGTCTGGTTTTAACATTAAGCTGTTGCTACCCAAAAATTTAAAAGGCTTAATGGAAAGGGTTTTGACCAGCTGACACTTTTCTATGAAGATTTTACTTTAGTGAAATAAAACGACATTCATTTTGTCTGTACTCTCGTTAGGAGGCCTTTGAGAAGTCTGGAGGTGTCTCAAAAATGTTGCTTAGTAATGCGTAAGTGTTAAAAAGCAAGATGTCTGAATCAAACTTGAGTGCATTTCTTTAATCTTTTGTTAATGTGCTCTCCAGTAAGTGTTACGAAGCAGTTTTAAAGATAAACTAAACATGATGCTTTGCTGACGAGCTAGCTTCACATATTTAAAGCTTTTATTTGCAAATGTTTATTTGGTTCCTAAAAAAGCCTGAATGTCAGACTCTCTTACTGTAGATCCATGTAAGCCTAATTAATGTTAGCAGGCAAAAGAATGAGGCAACCCAAGACAAGCATGTATATGTTTATGAGTTGTGTGTGTGTGTGTTTGTGTGTGTGAGAGAGACACAGAGAGAGAGAGAGAGAGGAAAAGGAGAGAGAAGATAACTAGATCTATGCTATCCTCTCAGTTTCTAATTAGAGTCTGATGTTCAAGGTCAGACTCACAGTGTGCAGGTAACACTGTTTACACTGTGTGGACGTGTGTGTGTGTGTGTGTGTGTGTGTGTGTGTGTGTGTGTGTGTGTGTGTGTTTGTTACCCCTCAGGGACATAAACACTGACCTTGTGGGGACCAGTAGTCCTCATGGGACCAAAGCTTGGTCCTAATGAGGCCAAACCTCATCACTGGTTAAGGTTAGTAGTTTTATGGTGTGAATTGAAGTTAGATGGTTGGAGTTAGGCATGAACTGGTTATGGTTAAGGTTAGGCTGTCATTGAATGGAAGTCAATGCAATGTCCTCACAAGGATAGCGGCACAAACTTGTGTGTGTGTGCGTTGTGTTTGTGGACAGGAGATGAGAACAGGCAGCCTCGGTGATGGAGTGTGTTTCAGAGTGGAAACTCTGTTTAATTAGTGTGGTAGTTTAATTAGAGCTCCTCAGAGAGAGCTCAGACTGACCAGCCTGGAACAGCAGATTAAGAGCTACAAGAGGGAAGGAGGAAGGGAAGGAGGGAGGGATGGAGGGAGGGAAGGAGGGAATTGGTCTAGTATTGACACAAATGTGAGAAAACAAACCGCACTGCAGATCATTATCTTAACTTTCCACAAATGAATTGCTGCTTTTGTTCAAAGAATATTTCTGACACCATTATTTAACCAAACTGGGACACAAAAATGCTCATTAAATAAATAACTTCTTAACAATAAAAAAACCCAAACATTTTATGAGAGCATAATTACTGTCTTTCTCCGAGTCAGAGCAGGACACACCTCACATGACAGTGTGTGCAGCTCATAGCTATCAGATGATTAAATTAAATGATTTGCCTGGAGCAAATAAATACATTTTCCAACAGCTTCTATCCCAAAGGACAAATAACATGTCTAACTGCATCAATGCAACTCATGTAGAATAATAAATATAAAGGTAGAATAGTGCTTGTGGAAATAAGTGAAAAAAGCATCTTTTCAAAGTTTTGATTAACCCTCCTGTTGTCCTCAAGGAGTAAGGAAGGACAGGAGGAAGGAAGGAAGGAAGGAAGGAAGGAAGGAAGGAAGGAAGGAAGGAAGGAAGGAAGGAAGGAAGGATGGAAGGAAGGGCATGAGTAAAGGGGGGGGAGCAAGGAAGGAAGGAAAGGAGTAACGAAGGAAGGAAGGAAAGAAGTATGGAAGAACGTAGGAAGGAGGGTGGAAGGAGGGTGGAAGGAAGGAAGGAAGGAAGGAAGGAAGGAGTAGGGTGCAAAGAAAGAGGGAGGAAAGAAGGAACAGTCAAAAGAGATAGGGTCAATTTGACCCGGGAGGACGACACAAGGGTTAATGCAGGTTGCATTTGGATTTTATATGTGGAGCCGGTCTGAAGACACGAAGAGAGGAGTCACATCAGACCTTTATTTTAAATACAAACTTTGTTTCTAAACACTGGGTTATGAAGTTGAGGATGTTCCTTGTTAACATTATTGTCAATTAAAATGTGTTTTCATAGGCAGCAGAAGATGAGCTGGCCAGCTGGTCTTGGCACAGAGTTAGTAGAGCTGAGACTTTTACAGGACTGCTGAAATATGGTGATGTCTACACTTTGCTTGTTAAATCTGGGTGAGAAAGGCAAAATGTAAACAGGAGCTGCATCTCATTAGTATTTCATCAAAGCAGCTGAAGACAAATTGTTCAGATGACTAAATAAGGCAGTTATGATTATTTTGTCAGCTCCTAGATATATTTGGAGTTAATTCTTTGGGATTGTTAGGATAACGTGTGTCTTGGAGATTATGGATTTGTGCTTCAGGACCATTTAATGTTTCAGGCCTGTAATGTCTGTTGAGGCTTCGTTTGTGCTATTAGTCTACATAAATACACTTTACTTAATTTGAAAATAAATGTCTGCTTTCTTGCTTCTTCTTTCCTTCAGGTCAGTTTTAGACCTTCACATTAAGGATATTACTGCTAACTGAGGTCTTTTCAGCCTATTTGAATGATGGTGATATCTGTGTTAAGGCCCATTTATGCTCAACGTACGTATGTAAATGTATCCTTCCTTTTCAAACGATGTTACCGTCACTGCTCACATACTTCCATGCGTCCTTTACGTTGGCATGGATGTTAACCAATACATCCACCAGGGGGCAGTGCAGAGTCAAACGTTTATGATAACAACAAACTCAAAAACAAACATGGCGACTGTGGAGGAGATATTGATAATGTTCCTCTCTTGCATAAAAGACAAAACACATATGTTTAAAGTTTCTAACCAACTCGCACAACCTTTCCTCAAAAAGTTCCTCCATTGTTATTTCTTCTTCGTGTCTCACTCAGGCGGGGAGTTCTGGTCCTCTGAAATGAGGCCAACGCGGACGTAACTTAGAACTGCATTCTATCAAAAGGGTTAATTTTAATATTCGTCTCAATACAAGTCAATGGAGAATTCACCAACTTCTCACTTGATTTCTAACCTCAGTAAACGTTTTCAAAATGTGTTTATGGTCTCAATCGCTAGTTTAAAGCCTTCTTCAATGCAGTATGATGTTCATTTGGGACATTTTGGCCTCCCTGATTTTATATTTGACGATAAAGCAGGGTATGCATTGGGCGTGGCTACGTCCTGATTGACAGGTTGATTAACCAATGTCCTCGAGATCCAGCCCTCGCAACCATAGCAACCTACCCACTCCGCCCATAAGTAGAATCCGTGTTTTTATTTTTCCCAGCATGCACCTGAAATTTTCAAGATGGCGCTGCCTAGATTCAAAACTATTGGCTTCCGAGCAGCAGTCCACAATCCAATGGGTGACGTCACGGATGTTACGTCCATTTCTTTTATACAGCCTATGGTCTCACTAGAGCTACGTATCGAGTAGTGACAGCAACAATGCTCCCCCATGGTCTCCGGTGGTACCGTTTGGTCCATATCCGTAAGCTTTATGGAAACGTGCAGAAATACGGATGAAATGAAGGCGGAGCATAAATGGGCCTTTATGGGTTAGAGAATAAATGATGCCACAAGTATATGAAGACAACTGAGCATGTATGTGTGTTGGTGAGGTTTTCCGCAACACATAAAACTACATGTGATTAAGATAAATGTGCAGGCAATAGTGGAAGAGAGTGCGTACATCAACAAATCTGCTCATTCCCTCATCTGATTTTGTAAAAGTTCAACAACAGGACATTAATAAGTCAATGTAACAGTCAGACGCTGAGTGCCAGTCGCTATACACCATTTGGGATAAGAAATTGAGCGGCAGAAGAGTGCTGGGACCCACATTTGAGTTTGCAAATGAAGCAGAGCGCCCCGAAAAGATAACAACAGAGCTCGACTGATTGAATTACAAACGAAGGAACAAAAGAGCTGAGAGAACGATAAGAGAAAGATACAGAGCTGAATGCGAAATGAATGAAATGAGTACCATAGGGAAGATAAAGCAAAATTAAATGTGAGTGATTGGAAGGAATGCAAAAAAGAAGAAGAGGAGGAAGGAATGATGCAAAGAGGGAGATGGAGATACAGAAGAGAATATAGAGAAGAAACCAATCCAAGTTCAACCTGAGGCCAGAAGCATATATGTGCACATGTGAACTCTGCTTCACCACAGCGCTAAGATGATCTACATATCATTGTGCTACACATGTCTTCATTATCCTTGGTCATAAATAAATCAGTATAGGGTTTCTGCCAATGTAGAAAATGCCTGGAGTCACAAGGGCCTCAATAATGGATGATGCCCCCGTCTCCTGGACAGCAGATTACTGGATTAAAAACAGAGTATGTGAATGTGTGTGTGTGTGTGTGTGTGTGTGAGTGTGTGTGAGTGTGTGTGAGTGTGTGCGTGTTTATCGACGGGAAATCCAAGAGTAGCTAAAGGCCATCTGAAGAGCGATAGCCTTCTAATTAACTTCATTATCAAGCTGCCCATCGCTAATGGGACATGTGCAACTGATTAAACCGCAAGTTGCAGAGTTGTCAAGGGAAAAAAAAAGAAAGAAAGAAAGAAAGAAAGGAAGGAAGAAAGGAAGGAAGAAAGGAGAAGAGAGATAGTGATAAGAATGGAGAAAATTTAGTTAACCTTTGTGTCGTCCTCCTGGGTCAAATTGACCCTTCCTTCCTTCCTTCCTTCTGTCCTTCCTTCCGTCTGTCCTTCCTTCCTTCCTTCCTTCCTTCCTTCCTTCTTTCCTTCCTACCTCCTTCTCTCATTCATTCCTTTCTCTTTCTTTCCTCCCTCCCTCCTTCCTTCCTTCCTTTCATTCCTCCCTTCCTTCTTTACTCTGTTCTTATTTCCTTCCTCCCTCTCTTCCTCTTTTGCTTTCTCCATCCCTCCCTCCTTCCTTGTTTCCTCCCTCCCTCCTTCCTTCCTTCCTTTCATTCCTCCCTTCCTTCTTTACTCTGTTCTTATTTCCTTCCTCCCTCTCTTTGTCTTTTGCTTTCTCCATCCCTCCCTCCTTCCTTGTTTCCTCCCTCCTTTCCTTCCTTCCTTCTTCCTCCCTTCCTTCCTTCCTCCCTACTTTCCTTCCTTCATTCTTCCTCCCTTCCTTCCTTCCTTCCTTCCTCCCTCCTTTCCTTCTTTCTTCCTTCCTTCCTTCCTTCCTCCCTCCCTCCATTCCTCCCTTCCTTCCTTCCTTCTTCTTCCCTTCCTTCTGTCCTTCCTTCCTTCCTCCCTCCTTTCCTTCTTTCTTCCTTCCTTCCTCCCTCCCTCTATTCCTCCCTCTGAGGAATGAATATGAGAGGGAGAGAGAGAGAGAGAGAGAGAGAGAGAGAGAACAGAGATCTAACAGGTAAGAAATGAGATGAGATACAAGGTCAAGACAATAAGGGAAAAAGAGGGAAGTGAACAGAGGAGAAAGGAGAAGAGAAAATGAGGGTGTAATGGCAGGTGAAGAAAGGGGACAAGAAAGGAAGCGGAAAGTATAGGAGTGCATTTTTACCTTGACAGTCATCTCCGCAACAAAGATGGCCGTGAAGATGTAGTTGGAAATGGTGAGAAACAGCCTCTCCTGTGACAAAAGGGAGGAAAAAGGTCATAAACATGATGAAATGTAAGAGACAAAAATACGGTGACTGAGGCAAAAAGAAAGTCTGGGAAGAAATAAATGGACTGTGCACAGATTCGGTCAGAAACTTCAAAGCAAGACATGAAAATCACAATCAATTTGGGTTCTTGTACATTTGTCTTTTGCTATTTAATTAAAAATCAGTCAAATGAAAAACCAAATTTCAAAGACTTGTTATTCTTTAATTTGAAATCTTTAATTGCTCTCTTTGAAAAGTGCTTACCAATCAATATTTTGGTGCCGCCTGATAGCATGAAAAGTGGCCCGATGCCAGAATCCAGCGAGAGCTCGGAGCGATGCTGGCCGAGAAGCTTTCCCATGTAGATTCTTATTCATTTAAATAATTACTTGTTAATAAATAATTTGTAGAATTATTTTTGCTAAACGACAGACGGCTTGTTTACAGTAAATACACAGTGATTATTACAAGCAGAAATATCTCCTGAGCCTGCGTCCATATTCAATTTGTACTTTTAAAGAAGTAGTTTGACACTAAAATACAGCAGTGGAGAATAATAATCATACTCATAACCCTAGATCTTAAGTTTAAGAACATAAAATAAGATATAAAATAGTCTGAAATGGTGATATCTTAATACATACCTGCATTGAGAGTGCAATGTGTGGACTTTTCTCTTGTATCTTATTTTCTTTTAATCTAAATTAGTCTAACATTGTCATAAGATTAATCTTTTAAAGTACAAATGACTGACATGTAATATCAAACTAATTGCATATGAAAGACTTTATATCGCCTTAAATCTTCAAATTGTAAAAGTGGGAAACAAAACAGCTATGATTGTAATATCTTTTGTATTCTTCTTTCTCTTATTCTTCTTCTAATTACTGTACATAATGCATTTATTTATTTGTTTTTATTTATTTATATTTAGGAAGGAAGGAAGGAAGGGAGGAAGGAGGAAGGAAGGAAGGAAGGAAGGATGGAAAGAAGTGAGGAAAGAAGTATGGAAGGAAAGGAGTAAGGAAAGAAGGAAGGAAGGAAAGGAGTAAGGAGGGAGGGAGGAAGGAAATGAGGAAGGGAGGGAGGAAGGAAGGAAGGAAGGAGGGAAGGAAGGAAAGGAGTAAGGAGGGAGGAAGGAAAGGAGTAAGGAAGGAAAGAAGGAAGGAAGGAAGGAAGGAAGGAAGGAAGGGAGAGAGGGAGGGGGGAAGAAGGAAGGAAGGAAGGAAGGAAGGAAGGAACAAATGAAGGAAGGAGAGGACTAAGGAGGGAGGGAGGGAGGGAGGGAGGAAGGAAGGATGGAAGGATGGAAGGAAGTGAGGAAAGAAGTATGGAAGGAGGGGAAGAACGAAGGAAAAATTAAAGAAAGAGGAAGGAAGGACCAAACTAATTGAATGAAGACTTTATATCACCTTAAATCTAAAAATAAAAACAGCTATGTTTGTAATATCTTTTGTATTCTTCTTCTTCTTCTAACACTTGTATTTATGTATTATTGTTTTACTATTAGCTCATGTATGGATGATAAACCTGAGGTGGTATAACAAGTTTAGACACTTTAGAAATTGAAACCACAGATCAGGAGTCATTTTAGTGTGTGATAAAGTATGAAGGATTAAAACAGTATTTCAGATCTTAGCCTAACAGCACTGGTACTTTATAGCTAGTAAATATGACCAGTAATAATAATATAATAATAGTCCATGCTCTCAGTGGCTAACAGCTGACAGCTCATTTATATACGGAGTGATATTCTTCTTACCAGGCTGCCTTGCAGGATCTTCGGCCTCTCTAGAGCCACTGTGATGCAGTTGAGAAAGATGAAGGCCAGAACCACGTAGTCAAACAGCTTATGGGCGATAATAGACTGGCAGAGCATCCTGAACCTGAGAGAGACAAACAAACAGAGAGAGGTAGAGGACAGGTGTGAGGAGAAGGTATAATTTATTCTGGCTGTGTTTCACTTTTTAACCCTCCTGTCGTCCTCCCGGGGAAAATAGACCCCATCTCTTTTGACTGTTCCTTCTTTCCTTCCTTCTTCTGTCTTTCTTTAATTTTTCCTTCGTTCTTCCCTCCACCCTTCTGTCTTTGCTCCCTCCTCCTTCCATCCTTCCTCCCTTCCTCCTTTCCTTCCTCCCTCCCTCCTTACTCCTTTCCTTCTTTCCTTCCTTCCTCCCTTCTCTCCTAAATTCCTTCCTCTTTTCGTCCTTACTCCTTTCCTTCCTTCCTTCCTTCCTTACTCCTTTCCTTCCTTCCTCCTTTCTTCCCTCCCTCCCTCCTTACTCCTTTCTTTCCTTCCTTCCTTCCTTCCTTCTCTCCTAAATTCCTTCCTCTTTTCGTCTTTACTCCTTTCCTTCCTTCCCTCCCTCCTTACTCCTTTCCTTCCTTACTCCCTTCCTTCCTTCCTTCCTTCTCTCCTCCTCTTTTCCTCCTGTCCTTCCGTCTATCCTTCCTTGACCTGAGGACAACAGGAGGGTTAAAATCCTGACTGCATCCAAACAGATGGACGCTTTTCAATCCACCTCTGAGAAAAAGTTTTAGCTGTTTCAATATGATAAGCTAATCAGAGTGAAAGGAAATATGGCAAACTGCTGACACATGATATCCTGCAGTAATGCTTGGAAAGCCTAGTGTGATAAAAACAAGAATTAGAAGCACAATTTTGGGAGCCCAAGGTGCTTTAAAGAAGTTGTAAAGACTTGCATGATTGTAGTTTTGTCCAGGGATGAGCAGATATCAAACATGTCCCATAAACAAGCTCGTTAGACGATGCAGCTCTGGCTTACAAGATGTTGTTAACTTGTAATTAGGTGGCGTGCAAAACATGTTATGAGCTGAACCACACGGGAGAAAAACATATTATTACAGTACTTTGTATTATTCAGATTCTTGGTTTGCCTTTCTTCTTATTTGCTGTATGCGTGTTAATATGCAGCGTTTGGCCTCTGAGAGTTTTACAAGATGAATCAGAGGTTTCTTGTGAAAGGAAGGAAGGAAGGAAGGGAGGGAGGAAGGAAGGAAGGAAGGAGGGATGGAAGGAAGGAAGGAAGAAGTATTTAAGGAGGGGAAGAACGAAGGAAAGATGAATCAGAGGTTACAAGATGCGTGAAGGAAATCAATGAAATAAGAGAATTATCACATGTAGATTCTTTCTGTGGACTTTACTAAACTTCTTTCTTGTGAAAGGAAGGAAGGGAGGGAGGGAGGAAGGGAGGGAGGGAGGAAGGAAGGGAGGAAGGAATGAAAGAAGGGAGGGAGGAAGGAACAAAGGAAGGAAAGGAGTAAGGAGGGAGGGAGGAAGGAAAGGAGGAAGGAAGAAAGCAAGGAAGGAAGGAGGGAAGGAAGGATGGAAGGAAGGAAGGAATGAAGGAAGGGAGGGAGAGAGAGAGGGAGGAAGGAAGGAAGGAAGGGAGGAAGGAAGGAAGGAGGGAAGGAAGGAAGGAACGAAGGAAGGGAGGGAGGGACAGAGGGAGGGAGGGAGGAAGGACGGAAGGGAGGAAGGAGGGAAGAAGTATGGAAGGAGGGGAAGAACGAAGGAAAAATTACTAAACGTCTTTCTTGTGAAATTTTGAGCTGTTGGGAGCCACAAAAAAAAAAAAAAGTAGGAACGACTAGTGTAGGCAATATCTCTGGATGCACCTGCAGTGTTGTTTTTCAAATCTTCAGCTTCATAGTCAGTCACACAGTAAGCAGCTACTTAGTGAAACTCTCACACATCTCATCTCCTCCGCTAGCTCGCTAGCTATTAAAGGAATAGCATTTACCAATTTTCTGCACCTGCTCTCTGGGTAAGGAAATCAATGTGTTAATCTGACTGCTTTTCCTCCAGACTTGGCAACTCTGTCCCTTTATCTATCGATTCAGATCTGGCAGTCCTGTCCCCCTCGGTATTGATCGTGACCCGGGGCTTTGCTGGCGTAGGCACTTATCCTGCCTGAGACACAAACTCTGATGTCGGCTTGTTTCTACTTTTATTTGTCTGTCTGCTTCCCTCCATCGCTTTAGTTCTTCTTCTTCTTAGGTACAAACACACACACACACACACACACACACACACGCTATGAGGCATAGACACACATAAACCTTCCTGTCATCAACCCATCTTTTTTGACTCTACCTTCCATCCTTCCTTCCTTCCTTCCTTCTGTCCTTCCTTCCTTCTTTCCTTCCCTCCTTCCTTCCTTCTTTACTTTCCTTCCGCTCTTCTTTCCTTCTTTTCTTCCTCCCTCCCTCCTACCTTACTTCCTCCCTCCTTTCCTTCCTTCCTTCTTTCCTTTCCTTCTTCCCTCCTACCTTCCTTCCTCCCTCCCTCCCTCCCTCCTACCTTCCTTCGTCCCTCCCTCCCTCAAACCTTCCTTCCTCCCTCCCTCCATCCTTCCTTCCTTCCCTCCTTCCTTCCTTCCTTCCTTTCCTTCTGCCCTTCTTTCCTTCCCTCCTCCCTTCTGTCCTTCTTTCCTTCCCTCCTCCCTTCATTCTTTCTTTCCTTCCTTCCTTCCTCCCTTCCTTCTTCCTTCCCTCCCTGCCTCCTACCTTCTTTCCTCCCTCCCTCCTTTCCTTCCTTAATTCCTTCCTTAGGTTCACTTGTTAGTGCAAACACACATATGCTTTAACACACATGCTATGGCACATACAGCATAAACAAGGCATAGACACACATATGCTCACACGTTCCCACATATGTAAAGTCATTCACACATACACATCATGCATGAACACGCAAAACCGTGGATATGGCCTAACGTTAGTACACACACCGCCAACACACACACAGTCCTTCGCTTGACAGATGGCACCTGCCAGGATGCCAAAACACAGCCCTGGGGCCTGGCTTCCCTTAAGTGGCTATCAGCACGCAGGGAATCGGGTGAGTGAGCGAGTGGATGACTGAGTGATTCTTCTTTCATGTTGCTTTCAGGGACGTTTCTACCAGCAATGAATTGAAAGCTATAGGAAGCAAAAAAACAAAAAAACAAACAAAAAAAAAACATGATAACACAGACAAACACAGATGAGCACACGTAGACACACACAAATTGGAGCCAAGAGTCAATAACGCTGTCTAGAGAAGAAGAAGAAGGAAGAAAAAAAATGCTTTGGAGGGAAAAAACACGGCAAGCGGCGGCATCGCTTTAACAAGCCATTTGTGAAACCAGAAGACAGCAGTTTTCTCTGTTTGAACAGACAAATGGTTTCCCTACCAGGCTCCCTGTTCTTCTACATTATCAGGGGCAGAGCTGGTAACGTTCCCTAACATTTGTTTTCAGGGCCATTGGTCTTGCTTGTCGAGTCGCCTTTCCACACTGTGGGTTTTCTCAGTGCGTTAGTGCTGAACAAAGAGGCTTGGTGGAAACACTTTGCCAAAGCAAGCTATGGTAAGTATACTGACACATCCACAGACATGCTTGTCACTTTAGTTTTCTTATAGGGAAAGGTTAACTTTGTTCTGGTTAAAGGCAAAGCAGGTTTATTTGTATGGTACATTTCAACCACAGGGTAATTCAAAGTGAGTAAGTGAGTGAGTGAGTGAGTGAGTGAGTGAGTGAGTGAGTGAGTGAGTGAGTGAGTGAGTGAGTGAGTAAGGAAGGAAGGAAGGAGGGAAGGAAGGAAGTAAGGAAGTAAGGAAGTAAGAAAGGAAGGAAGGAAGGAAGGAAAGGAGTAGTGGTACAAAACACACACATATGCTTTCTCACACATGCTATGGCAGCACACTGAGGCATAAACAAGGCATAGACACACATTAACCTTCCTGTCATCACGTCATGTCTTTTTTGACTCTTCCTTCCTTCCCTCCTTCCTTCCTTCCTTCCTTTATTCCTTATTTCCTTTCCTTCTTCCCTCCTTCCTTACTTCTTTCCTTTCCTTCCACCCTTCCTCCCTTCATTCCTTCTTTCCTCCCTCCCTCCCTCCTACCTTCCTTCCTTCCTTCCTTCTTTCCTTTCCTTCCGCCCTTCTTTCCTTTCCTCCTCACTTCCTCCCTTCATTCCTTCTTTCCTTCCCTCCACCCTTCATTCCTTCTTTCCTTCCCTCCTTCCTCTCTTCCTTCTTTCCTTTCCTTCCGCCCTTCTTTCCTTCCCTCCTTCCTTCCTTCCTCCCTTCCTTCTTTCCTCCCTCCCTCCTACCTTCTTTCCTCCCTCCCACCTTTCCTTCCTTCCTTCCTTATTTGTATGGCACATTTCAACCATTCAAAGTGCTTTACATTACACATAAAAAGGCATTAAGATAGAATGTAAAAGGAGCACAAGGTTATATAAAAGGACTCAATTAAAAAAGTGTTGAATTAGAAATAAAAATGAGCTAAAATTGAATAAGAGAGATAAAACAGGAGAGTAAAAGTTACAGTGCAGTGTAAAATATTAATCAAAAGCCTCAAATTTGACTTACTGTAATAAAAGCTCAGTTCAATTCCAAATGTGAAATGTGAAATGGACCAGGGTTTTAAGACTAAGGTCGATGGATGTTGTGTGTCTCTTGGTTTATGGGAGATGACGAAGGGGAAGGATGAAGGACGAAGAGGAGAAAAAGCAGATAAGGTGTGACTTAAGTAGTTCTTGGAAATGAGGAGGTATGAGAGGCGGGGTCTTTTTTCCTGAACCTATTTAACCCTCCTGTTGCCCTTAGGTCAAGGAAGGAAGGAAGGAAAGGAGTAAAGAGGAAGGGAGGGAGGAAAGGAGGAAGGAAGGTAGGGAGTAAGGAAGGAAGGAAGGAAAGAAGGAAGGAGTAAGGAAGGAGGGAGGGATGAAGGAAGGAAGGCGAGAAGGAAGGAAGGAAGGAAGGAAAAGAGTAAGGAGGGAGGGAGGAAGGAAGTAAGGAGAGAAGGAAGGGAGGAAGGAAGAAAGGAAAAAAGGAAATGAGTAAGGAGGGAGAGAGGGAGGAAAGGAGTAAGGAGGAAAGGAGGGAGGAAAGGAGGAAGGAAGGAAGGAAGGAAGGAAAAGAGGAAGGAAGGAAGGAAGGAGGGTAGGAAGGAAGGAAGGAAGGAAGGGAGGAAGGATGGAAGGAAGTGAAGAAGTGAGGAAGTATGGAAGGAAGGGAAGAACATAGGAAAAAATAAAGAAAGAGGGAGGGAGGGAAGGAAGGAAGGAAGGAAAGAAGGAACAACCAAAACAGATGGGGTCCATTTAACTATCTAACCCATCTACTACTTACTTTTCTAAAGATTAAAACAAAACAAATCAATCATCTACAACTTTGGATCTCCTTGAAGCAACGTGCCATTAATGTAAATCCTCCGTAGTCTTGACTAATGTTTGTTTTAAGCGTGGCGGTGAACTGAACTCACCTGTTTTGAGGTGAGAACATGTAGACGGACCACTCTTCTCTGGTTTCACACCAGTCGGGCTTGTACACCTCCATCATCTTTTGGATACGGAAACACAGACTCTGGAAGGTAGAGGAGGGAAAAAAAGAGATGGGAAGGATTGAGAGGGAATGTTAAGGATCAGCATTAGCAAACAAATCAACTGGCTTCCTGTCTAAGCTTTTCAAAATAAAACCTTTGTTATTGTGCTCTTCTTATTATCATTAACAAAGTTGGGGCTGTGAATTACGGGAGATTCCCGGGAGAAAAGACAAAACGGGAGGGCTGAGGGAGATGAGTCTAAAATGCAGGAGAAACCGGGAAAAACCCGGTAAAAGTGTTGGCAGCTCTGATATTACTAATATTCACTCATCATGACAGTAAAATAGTCCATCCTAACTCAATCTACTGCAGTAGAGTAGTAGTTCCTCTCTCAACTAGTAGAAGATGTTGTGAACAGCTCATTATGCATGAAAAAAATACTGTCACATACCATGAAACTGCTTTTATTTTGAAAAATACTGTGATATACATTTTTGGTCATACCGCCCAGCACTAGTTTAGAGTTCAGCTTGTTAGGGTAGCTGTAATTATTAACATGATCAGACTTTTACTTAAAATTGCTATAGCTCTCCCTATTAACTCTATTTTACTATTAAAAATGTTCTCTGTGGTGAAATTAGAAGATTTTAAAGTGACTACAAAGCCCCTTTAGAGGGTAAATAAACCATAGATATTTCTTCCACATTTCAACATCAGTTCCCATAATGATAATCATTTGTTTTGGATTTCAGTCTTATCTCGGCATATTTGGGAATCCAGTGAAGAATTATTATCCATTTATCAACTACTAGCAGCTTCCCTAAATGGAGTCACAGAGCTCCTTTTTCACTTTGACAACATAAACAACAATTTTAAGTTCACATCCACTGTTTTTTGTTCTTACTTACTTAAAGCTGCAGTTGGTAAGTCTCATAAGAGTAACTTTTTGTCATTTTGCTAAGACTGTCACTATGTAAAGACAGCATTACATGAAACCCCGCCTACTGCTCCTACTGCAAATTGCCAGAATCCACCGCGGCTGGAGAAAAGACCCAATCAGAGCCAGGATTGTGTCTGATGGAGTGTCTGACAGCTGTCGATCACTGCTCACGCACACAGGCCCCTCCCCCTTCCTCCTCACAGGCCCCTCCCCCTTCCTCCTCAGCTCGGTCAAGCTCATATCTCTGAGTTTCTAGGTAAGCTATAGCCATGTGAAAGTCACTGTAAAGCGTTTTATATCTAGCTGTGTGCACGTGGTCGCGCGCACTTCAGCCTCCTCTGGGGGAGGGACTTTGGAGGCAGGGCAGGAGTGCAGCTGAGAGGGAGGGGGAGGGATCTGACAGTTGTACTTCTTCAAATTTGATGCTAAGTCCTCTCTCTCCTCAAAGTTACCAACTGCAGCTTTAATACTTTAGCACCTGTCTGTTATTTTATGCCATTTCTTCTTTATTGAGTCATCCTGGTGAACAGAGGAAGAACCACTGATAACTAAAGAAACCATAAAACTGGCTTCCACTCACATAGTCAGTCTCATCTTCGAGGTCCGTCCTGTCCTTGCGTGCACTGACTTGAGGGTAAACCTCAGTAATCAGGTGATTGTGATGACCCGGCCCCTTGCCATTACAGTCTCTGTGGTCCACCCCTGAACCACTACCAGCCCCAGACACTCCAGTGATGGATGCCCCTGCCCCAGACCCGCTCCTCCTCCCAGGGTCCGGGTGGACGGGGGGAAGGCCCGGAGGCTGTCCACCGGCTCGAAGCAGCTCCGGCAGTTCCAGAGAAAGAGCCCGTCGATCTCTTCTCGCAGCGTAGTGCCTCGAGAGGAACACAGCGGGAGGTAGTGGGTGATGTGGGGGGAGAGGATGGAGGGGGTGGGGTGGGTGTGAGAGAAGGGATTCTTGCTCTGCGGCATAAGCGTAGGAGTGGGGGGTGCGGGTGCTGTGAACACGGAGGCTGCCTCCTACCAGAGGAGCCCCGCCGAACACGTAGCTCCTCCGGCCGAGGCTGTTAGAGCTGGACCTTAAAAATACAATTAGGAGAAAAATTCAATAGTCATGAACAATCAATAAAGTATCAATAAAGAAATATCAATAATGATCACTATTAAGCTTTAACCCTCCTGTCATCCTCCCGGGTCAAATTGACCCCACCTCTTTTGACTGTTCCTTCTTTCCTTCCTTCCCTCCCTCCTTACTCCTTTCATTCCTTCCTTCCGTCCACCCTCCTTACTCCTTTCCTTCATTCCTTCCTTCCTTCCTTCTTTCCTCCCTTCCTTCTCTCCTAAATTCCTTCCTCTTTTTGTCCTGACTCCTTTCCTTCCTTCCATCCTCCTTTCGTTCCTCCTTTCCTTCCTTCCTTCCTTCCCTCCCTCCCTCCTTACTCATTTCTTTCCTTCTTTCCTTCCTTTCTCCTTCCTTTCTTTCTTCCTTCCGTCCTCCCTCCTTACTCCTTTCCTTCCTTCCGTCCTCCCTTCCTTGTCTCCTTCCTTCCTTTCTTCCTTCTTTCCTCCTAACTCCTTCCTTCTCTCCTTCCTTCTTTCCGTCCTTGACCTGAGGGCAACAGGAGGGTTAAGTCATGAAGCTAATAAGAGCATGTATGTACAGTAAGTCAGGCTTAATGAAGGTATTAAGAATTCATTAAAGCAATAGCTGAGATCAACGGCTGGAAGTGAATTTAAATGGTCTACCTGCGGCTCCACACAGAATGTGGATGGTGAGGGCGCCCCCAGTTGTGGTAATTGGAACTGCGACCGTGGCGCTAGAATAGACACACAGCAGGACATAGTAATTATTGACATATTTCATATCTCCAAAACATCCAATAAGTGGATAGATACTAGACAGCAAACAATGTCTCCAACAATACATGAATATGTCACTGCTGGAAAGATACATACAGGTTATATATTTGTTTATTGACTTATTGGACATGTACTTATAGAAATTAGCAGTAGATTTCATTCTGTGTCTACTTTGAGGTCGGCTGATTTTTTACCTTTTTTATTTTAACATGAACCTGCCTGAGCTGTTATGTTGCTATGATGATAAGAATAGTCATAAATCACTTGAAAGTCCAACAAGTCAAGAACCATGAATGGTTCACGTTGAAACATCCATCACAGTTTATAGACTAACTTCTTCTTAACCCTAACGCTTACACTAACCCTACAGTACATGCTGTAGTTGTGTTTTTGGTGCAATTAAGGATTATCACCAACATTGTGGATCTGCCAAATTGCAATTTTACTTCCAAATAAAGCGGTTTAGATAACGGTGAGTCTGTTTACAACCTGTCTAAATCATTTGACTGATCACATTTCTACTGGGGCCGGGCCAAAAAATCTATTTTTATATTAATTCTCATACGAGAATCGATTTTGAATTTTATTTAATTCTTTTAATTTTCTAAAGACCAGCCACATGTAGCAGTTTAGTTTATTGTAAGATGTTGGCGGATGAGAATGTTTTTTGTGAGGGCAGGTGCACAGTTTTAAAAATTAATCTCACAAACTGATGAGATGTGTGTATTATTTTTTGTAAATATATTTGTAAAATCGAATCGCAATACTTGTTTAATCAGAATCGCAATTTAAATCAAATCAGGACCCAAAAATCGTTAGAGAATCGAATCGGCACAAAAGCATATTGGCCCAGCCCTAATTTCTACTCCAGAGATACAACATAATTTAGATACTACAGAAGTTAGAAAATAAGACCCCAGTTGTAATAAACACATTTGATCATTTAACGTGGCTTTAAAACATTTTTAAAAACTTGCAAAGCAGTTATACAATCTTAGTTTCAATGTTTTTCAGTCTTTAAAATGTTACAGGTGGAGGATTTGCAGTGAATGAAAGCCAGAAGCAATCTTATTACATGGATCATACTTTTTCATTGTACAAATGTATTTTATTGAGGTACATTTAATGTGTTATGAATTTTATTGCATGTGATAAGAGATACAACAAGCATCTTACTGCTGCTCCAGTGGAGCTGCTCAGTGGTTACCAGTAGCTGTTATACTGGGCAGAAACCAGTCAATGTGTTTCTACATGAATGTGAAGCTGAGGATAAGCGAAATAAAGCCTTCTACTGTAAGTCAATCATATAATTAGGTTATAATTACATATAAAGAAGTTAATGACTGAACAAAGGAGGAAGGAAGGAAGGAAGGCGAGAAGGAAGGAAGCAAGGGTTGAAAGGAGTAAGGAGGGAGGGAAGGAGGAAGGAAGGAAGGAAGGAAGGAAGGAAGGAAGAAAAGGAAAGGATTAAGGAAGGAAGTAAGGAGAGAAGGAAGGAAGTAAGGAGAGAAGGGAGGAAGGAAATGAGGAAGGAGGAAGGAAGGAAAGGAGTAAGGAGGAAATAAGTATGGAAGGAAGAGGGAGCAACGAAAGAGGGAAGGAGGGGAAGAATGAAGGAAAAATTAAAGAAAGAGGGAGGAAGGAAGGAGAGATGTGGTCAATTTGACCCGGGAGGACGACAGGAGGGTTACTGAGGTAGTGTGGAGAGAGATGCAACAAGCATCTTACTGCTGCTCCAGTGGAGCTGCTCAGTGGTTACCAGTAGCAGAAACCAGTCATTGTGTTTCTACATGAATGTGAAGCAGTGGATAAGTAAAATAAAGCCTTCTACTGTAGGTCAATCATGTATGAATAAATAAATAAAGAAGTTAATGACTGAACAAAGGAGGAAAGAAGGAAGTAAGGCGAGAAGGAAGGAAAGGAGGAAGGAAGGAAGCAAGGGTTGAAAGGAGTAAGGAGGGAGGGAAGGAGGAAGGAAGGAAGGAAGGAAGGAAGGAAGGAAGGAAGGAAGGAAGGAAGGAAGAAAGAAAAGGAAAGGATTAAGGAAGGAAGTAAGGAGAGAAGGAAGGAAGTAAGGAGAGAAGGAAGGGAGGAAGGAAATGAGGAAGAAAGAAAGAAAGAAAGAAAGAAGGAAAGAAAGAAGGAAAGAAAGAAGGAAAGAAAGAAAGAAAGAAAGAAAGAAAGAAAGAAAGGAGGAGTTAGGAGGAAGGAAGGAAGGAAGGAAAAGAGGTAAGAGATGCAACAAGCATCTTACTGCTGCTCCAGTGGAGCTGCTCAGTGGTTACCAGTAGCAGAAACCAGTCATTGTGTTTCTATATGAATGTGAAGCAGTGGATAAGCCAAATAAAGCCTTCTACTGTAGGTCAATCATGTATGAATAAATAAATAAAGAAGTTAATGACTGAACAAATATAGCATATATTAGCTTTTTCAAATGAGATTGCAGCGTACTCAGCAGGCTGTCATCAGTTTAATATGCAAACCCCTGAGTGCCAGTTCCACTTAGAGGAACATAACCAGTCCCGTTTGTTTCCGCATGTCTAATCCCCTCAGCATGATAGACCTAATTATATGTTTTACCCATGGAAAATGTACATGTCGCTTGTCAAAGCCTGAGCTGCTTGCTACAGTATATACCAGAGAATCTATGTATCCATCTCTATAGAAGCTGTAGTGAAGCGTGTATGCTGCAGCAGCAGTTAAATAACAATGGGGTCCGTACAGACCTGCACTGCGGATCACTCAAGAGGAACATTGAGTGTGTGTGTGTGTGTGTGTGTGTGTGTGTGTGTGTGTGTGTGTGTGTGTGTGTGTGTGTGTGTGTGTGTATATTTCAGACATCACAAATTACTGTCAAGACAATTTGTTCCACGCTGTATGGCATAAACTAGCGGCAACAGCTACTGTAGCACAAACATATTGCATCTAATATAACATTCTCTTATATACAATATGACTGAATATCTGTAGTTATATACACTATACATCTACAAATTCAGCTTTTTTTCCAGTCAGTGAATACTCTTTATTGTATTATTCTTTATATTGATTTCTCTCTGCGTAAAAGGCAATTTTGCTGACACTGAACTGAGGCTAACTACTGTACCGAAAACAAAATCCACTGATCCAGAGGTGAGGTCATTAAACTAAAGTGGAGTGATTGAAGGGGGCATATTGCCATCCTGAGCCCTTTTTCTTAATCTTCTTTTTTCCTGACCAACCCTTTAGCTTTCACCTCTGTTAATACTGTAGAAAATGTATGTATTGAATGTTACGTAAACTGTAAGTGCTAAAGAAAATAAGAGGTAACCTCATCAGTATTGAATAATTTTGACCTGTAATTCATTTCCTTTCCTTTCAATATGTTAAAAAAAGAGATAATTTAATTGCATTGTGTTTCCTTATGCCTCATCACCTAAATTTAATCAAAATCCAGTCAGTTTTCCGACCTGCTGTGTGGACAAATAAGCCAAACAGAGCAGCACAGCTTTCACAGAGCTGGTGTCTTGCAGCACAATCAGAATTTCACAGACATGCATCATTCCACTAAGTTTGATCTCAGTCCAATCATCAGTTTTTTGGGAAACTATAAAAGACAATGGAACGAACAAACAAAAAAAAGATGGGACTGATTCACAGTTCAAATGCAATTTTGTCAAAGAGAGACACTCTCTCACTCCCTCTTAGGCCGCGTTCACACTGCAAGCCAAAATCCGATTTTTAGCCCATCTAGATTGGAACCAGATGCTCTTATGAAGTCTGAACAGTCATAAATCACATGAGATCCGATTTTTGAAACCACCTTTGGGAGGAAGTTTCAAATCTCATTTGGACAGATGTGTCTGAGTCTGAACAGCTCCAAACACTCATATTGGATTTGACTGTCCGTGACGTCTATCTACGTCTCTACGCTATGTCACTCTATGCGACACCAGACTCGCGCTTATTCCAGTTGTTGTTGCTAGGTGATATCACTGGAGGCAACGGAGGACAAAAACATCAGTCCATGGACAAAGGACCAAACCGGATTCTTAATCTTTGGGGAGATGGCTCGGTTCAGGTGAAGCTCGAGGGTTTGTTGTTGCTGTCTCTGTCGCAATTATATGACATCACACAATACATGCTAGATGATGCCTCCGCTCTGACAACGTTGCCACAGCAACCTGTCAGATTGGTCATTAATGTGGCCCAGTCTGAACAGAGCCAAATCCGACTTGGACACTTGCTAAAAACAGTGTGGACAGTCAGGCCTAAAAATCAGATCTGAGAAGGAATCAGATTTGAATCAGATTTGCCTGCAGTGTGAACGCAGCCAAAGAGCTGCTGTTAAAACTGTAGCATTATCCATCAGCAACTATCTTGAATGTTTTTATTATTGCAGTGCTTTTTTGTTGCTCTGAGTGATGTAACTGGTGCTTTCTGATGCTAATAAACTTGGAGCACTGTAAGAGAGGAGTAGGAGACCTAACAGTGAAGTGGATCTCCCACACCCACTGTGTTTAACATTATAACCTTTGAGGTAGGAGCGTTGCTAAACTACAGCTTATCATCTCTCTGGTTTTCATTCCCCTCTATCTTCTTGCCGGGGTGCATCAACCTCTCCGTCTCTCTCCATCAACCATCTCTCGTCTCTCTGTTTTCCCTCTCGACTTCTCCCTGTTGATCCTTTTCCTCTCTACTTCTCTCTGTTTTTTTTCTTTTCTGTGTATAAATACAGAAATGTAACAATTATTATAGGTTGTCATGGTAACTGGATGCTGAGCCAAAGCTTTAAGAACTGTTTCAATTGTTATTTCCCTTACGTCTCTCTAAAGGTTTCAGTTCAATAAGCACCAAACTAGGGAATTCCTACTGTGTTAGTGTGTTTCATGGTCTATGCACATATACAGTAGGGTTTGTATGTGGATGACTATAGAGCTCAATAATTATATGATTTCTATTCCACCCTCTTGCCCCTGATAGCCTATGCTAATTTAATGTGTGGGGACAAAGTGTTTTGTATCTGTTAAAACATCGTTCTCTAGTCTGCAATGCATTATATTATATTTGTGTAAAAGCTGTATTTGGTCATAGTGGAGGTCCGCTAAGGGCCCATTTGTGGTCAACGGACGTATGAAAATGTATACGTCAGTTTCAAACGATGTTACCGTCACTGCTCACATACTTCCATGCGTCTTTTACGTTGGCATGGATGTTAACCAATACATCCACCAGGGGGCAGCACAGAGTCAAAAACAAACATGGTGACTGTGGAGGAGATATCGATAATGTTCCTCTTGCATAAAAGACAAAAACCATATGTTTAAAGTTTCTAACCAACTCACAAAACCTTTCCTCAAAAAGTTCCTCCATTGTTATTTCTTCTTCGTGTCTCATCACTAGAGCTACGTATCGAGTAGTGACAGCAACACTGCCCCCCCATGGTTTCCGGTGGTACTGCTCCGTTTGGTCCGTATCCGTAAGCTTTATGGAAACGTGCAGAAATACGGACGAAATGTACGCAGAGCACGGACAGAAGGCTCCGTCTGTATCCGTATCCGTATTTAATGTTGAGCATAAATGGACCTTAATAATAAGCATGACATTTGCTGATAAAACTCAAGACTCAAGATTTTCTATTAAAGTTTTTTTCCATCTATATGAAAGTTGAGCTTATTTTCTAATATAGCCTATAATATTTTGAATTTGATGAATGTGTTTTTACCCATTACAAGCATCAATTGGTATAATATCGACAGCATGAGATAGATAATTCATGTCCATTCATGGTAATTTCACTGCTTTCATTACAAGATTACATTATTACAGCTGAATGCTAATGCTGTTGTCAGTTCAGACTGTTGATGGCTGCAAATTGTAAACTCATAAGCCACCAAATACTCACCATCCCTTTGCTTTACATCTCATGAATTTAATTCAAATTACACTCTAACCTGATGAATTAAAATGAAACTTAAATGTTTACTGTGATGGATTACCTATCGCATGTCAATTTAAAGTCTTTGCAAATTGATTTTCATAACTGATACAAACAGGAGGACAACACATCCATCACTCTGTAACGCTGAAAATGATTCAATGATGATTAAAATGGTTTAAAAGGTTTGGAGTGAATACCAGAGAGAGGGAGCGTCTCTCCAGGCTGCTCTTCCCCAGGCTCATCACGCTGCTCTTTCTAGACTCGATGGTGAAGCTTCGCCTCTCTGACGAGTAGGATCCCCTGGGACCCGAGAGAGCACCCAGCTCCAGGTGGCCATTGGGTGTCAGGGTGCAGATCCTGGGGTCTAGAGGAGGTGGACAAAAATAGCAGTTAGAGAGAAGTCTTTTTTTTTTGTAGCTTTCACACTTTCTGTTAATTTATGGCAACTCAATGTGAGAGAGAAATAAAAATAAAACCCCCCCACTAATAGTAATAAGGATTTTTTTTAAGAACAAAGTCCAGACAAATAGGAAGAATAGAGCATTAAATATAAGGTTGTAGCATAAAATAATGATTTGCTTTGCTTTAAAATCATTAAAAGGACATAGAGTGCAAATGAAAGATCAAAATTTAAAGTGCTTTAACCCTCCTGTTGTCCTCGAGTCAAGGAAGGAAGGGAGAAAGAAAAGAGGAAGAAGGAAGGGAAGGAAGGAGGGAGGAAAGAAGGAAGGAAAGGATGGAGGAAGGAAAGGATGGAGGGAGGAAGGAAGGGAGGAAAGGAAGGAAAGGAGAGAGGAAGGAAGGGAGGAAAGGAAACAAAAGAATGAAGGAAGGAAGGTAGGAGAGAGTGAGGGAGGAAAGAAGGACAGAGGAAGGAAGGAGGAAGGAAGGAAAGAAAGGAAAGGAAAGAATGAAGGAAGGTAGGAGGGAGAGAGAAAGGAAAAGAGGAAGGGATGAAAGAAGGACAGAGGAAAGAAGGAAGGAGGGAAGGAAAGAAGGAAGGAAAGGAGGGAGAAAGGAAGGAGGGAGGAAGGAAGGAAAGAAGGAACAGTCAAAACAGACTGGGTCAATTTGACCGGGGAGGACGACACAAAGGTTAAAAAAACCTCAATCATAAGCACAAGTCATTTTACATTAAATTTCCATTAAACTGTTTCCTTTACTTCCTTTCCCAAAATGAAATCTGAAAACCACCAGGACAAAGGGCCTAAACATATATAATGGGGTTCTTGTCATAGGAGAAGAGAATAAGGAATTTATAATCAAGACTCAATCATGACTAGCAAGATGTCCATTTCAATTTAGTTCTGTTATCCTACAACAGGAAATAGTTTTTGCAGGAAGGCAGCATTAAAAACAAAAAAGCTATGAAAAAAATAGAAAACACACCAAGACAATAAAAGCAATTAAAAGCACCAGAAATATACACCCAATGGAGGCAATAAGTAATGGCAACAGCAAGTAGAAGAATAAAGATAAGAAAGATAAAGACGCTACGCTGTGTGAGGAATCAAGAGGCAGTTTGTAAAGTATTAGAATTAAATGATATCGTCAAATTAACAGAGCTCTGGAGAAAACTTGTAACACCTTAAAACTCAAAACAGCAATTCAACAGACTGGGGTTTGATAATGATTCTCATGCTGGTTTATTTATTCAGCTCACCAGATAACTTTATGGAGTCGTGTTTCTCGCTCTCATCAAAGTTTGAAGAGGAGCGGTCGTCGTCTGAGTAAGAACGATTGGCGTCACCCTGGTGATAAAAAAGGTGAGAGACAAAGAAATTAAAGAGAGAGGAGAATAGAGAGAATTATAACAGCAAATTTGGATTTTATTTAACCCTCCTGTTGTTCACGAGTCAAGGAAGGAAGGGTGGATGGATGGAAGGGAGGAAGAAGGATGGAAGGAAGGATGGAAGGGAGGAAGAAGGAAGGAAGGATGGTAGGAAGGAAGGAAGGGAGGAAGAAGGAAGGAAGGAAAAATGGAAGGGAGGAAGAAGGAAAGAAGGAAGGAAGGAAGGATGGTAGGAAGGAAGGAAGGATGAATGGAAGGGAGGAAGGAAGGATGGAAGGAAGGCATGAAGGAAGGGTGGACAGAAGGAAGGAAGAAAGGGGGATGGGGGGGAAGCCTCTTGTTGTCCTCGAGTCAAGGAAGGTAGGGTGGATGGATGGAAGGAAGGAAGGGAGGAAGAAGGAAGGATGGAAGGGAGGAAGAAGGAAGGAAGGAAGGATCGAAGGGAGGAAGAAGGAAGGAAGGAAGAAGGAAGTAAGGATGGAAGGGAGGAAGAAGGAAGGAAGGAAGGAAAGATGGATGGAAGGGAGAAAGAAGGAAGGATGGAAGGAGAGAGAAAGAAGGAAGGGTGGACAGAAGGAAGGAAGAAAGGGGGATGGAGGAAGAAATGACAGACTGAAGGAAGGAAGGAAGGAAGGAAGGAAGGAAGGAAGGAAGGAAGGAAGGAAGGAAGGAAGGAAGGAAGGGGTCAATTTGACCCGGGAGGACAACAGGAAGGTTAAGTGAGGAGCATCAATTCAAGCAAGAAACCAACAGTCAACCATATTCAATGTAAACAGGATTTAAGATTAAATCAGTAAAATCCTCAAACTGACACACATCTCCAGTAACCCCATAAAAAAATGGTTAAGATCTATGGGATTTCCCCTCCAGTTTTTTTTTTTAATTGGAAAATCTGGAGTAAATTGGCTCAATAATCTCTTGTAGACACAGTTTGGAAGAGTGGAGGAAGGTGAGAGAGCCGGAGGAGAAAAAAAAACACTAACAGTGAGAGAAAAGACTGAAAAGAGACAGGAAGTCAAAATGAGAGACTGACGGCTGTGTGTTTTCTTTGGCATTTCAGAAAGATCAATCAAAAAGCCTCGTGATTTGTGTCAGTGTTTCATAGTTACGCTGCATGAATATGGTAATAAAGCCGTGATCCGTGTATAAAAACTCAACTGGGTTACTCAACCACGCTACGATGTTGCTATGATACGTCTGTGGGTTTGACAGATTGACAGCATCGTCTTCATCATCTGTTTCCCACTGTGATGGCTGAACTTCAGAAATGATATTGTTCTATTTAATACACCATTATTGTGTTTTGACAGTTGAAACAAACCCTTATAAATATCATAATTATTGCTTCTACAGCATTAAAGTAGGTTTTAAACTCTTTGAGGCTGTTTTCTGTGGTGTATTACTCCCTTTACAGTATTTACAGGCTTCTGGCATCAACACATGTCTAAGCTATAGGCATGACATGTATTTTGTTATTATTTAAATTTGAAATTAATTTTTGTTGTGTGTCCACAGGCTCTCAACACACAACATATAGCTGCATTATAGTTAATGGATTATAATAATAATAGCATCATAGTAAATGGAGAACAATGATGTCTTAGTTCTGTAAAATATGTACTGATAGTATAGCGCTCAGGGTTACATATATTTAATTTGTTGTTTTTGTTTGTTAGTTAGTGTCTGACTCCATCCCCCACCACCCCCACCCCGACTGTAAACAACATGGTGATCAGCTCCATCTCTGAAGGGGCTATCTACATTGACTTTGCACTTTTCTTACTTGTGGTTACTATGGATACATGTTCAACACACCACCGCAAAACACCAAAACCTAAATTGTAAGGAATGTTTTACCAGGAGCTACCCCCTCGAATTTCAGGGTTTTAAATTTGCTGTTTTTTAATTTGTTTTATTTCCTGGGTGAGGAAGAAGTTGAGGTTGAGGTTTATTAAGATAAATATGACTTAACTTTCTGCCAACATTGTTTCCCTCCTACTTTGTTAACATGGAGTCATTTAGTTAGCTGCGTTTTTTTTTTGTCTAAATCTGATTATTGTCAGAAAAGACCCAACGGTATAAGGAGCATGTTCTGTATGGTTGCTAAGTAGATTGAAGAGGGTTAATCCTTGATGAACCTCTGATGTTATTGATAATCTAGTAAAATGTGTATGACGTTTTTCTGAGTTATGATTCTGAGAAGAAGAGGTTCATTTTTCTATAAATGTAGTTATCAATACAATATCACTTCATAACAATGTCTTTATGTGTGTAAGTCAGGAGAAGCCTGCAGAAAACAAAAATGCATTTACAATTGCATTGCTTCTCAAAACACACAAAGTGCCTCGCATTCACCTTCCCATTCCTTATTTAATAATAATAACAATAAACTATATTTCTATAGCACTTTTCTTTTCTTATCCAGCTGGTTAGATCTAAGTCAAGGGTGCTGACTGTTAGCTCTCTCGGCCATTAAGGATCTTTATGGCCACTAAGGACTTTAATGGCTGATCATCTTCACTTCAGTGTGTTTAAATGAAATTTCAGATTGAGTTCCCTTACTTCTGCTTGAAAGCCCTCGACCAAGATGGCCACTAGTAGGTTGAAGAGGACATAGTTCCCAAATGTCATGAGGGCCACGAAGTAAAGAGCGGCAAGAGGTGAAGTGGCTGCCATGCCGTTGTATAAAACTGCATTCCAGTCCTCTTGGGTAAGAATCTGAAAGAATTGCAAAGACACACACACACACACACACACACACAGGAAGTTAATGGTACAATTAGGCTGCTGTGTCACTAAACATTGATACAAATAATACATATTAAGTTTAAAGTGTATTATGCATTCTAGTATACAGTAAATCAGACTTTCTGCCACATATATTACCAGGCGGGGAGTTCCGGTCCTCTGAAATGAGGCCAATGGGGAAGTAACTTAGAACTGCATTCTATCAAAGAGCCACCGGGGGGGGACCGTTTTGGTGCCGTCTCTATACAAGTCAATGGAGAATTCACCAACTTCTCACTTGATTTCTAACCTCAGTAAACTTTTTTCAAAATGTGTTTGTGGTCTCAATCGCTAGTTTAAAGCCTTCTTCAATGCAGTATGATGTTCATTTGGGACATTTTGGCCTCCCTGATTTTATATTTGACGATAAAGCAGGGTATGCATTAGGGCGTGGCTACGTCCTGATTGACAGGTAGATTGACCAATGTCCTTGAGATCCAGCTCTCGCAACCATAGCAACCTCCCCACTCCGCCCATGGCCCCGCCTCATGACCATATAAGTAGAATCCGTATTTTTATTTTTCCCAGCATGCACCTGAAATTTTCAAGATGCAGTGCCTTTAGAGCTTTAAGTGACCAGATTTAGAGATTATAGTTTCTATGAAAATTTGTACAGAAATGTATCAAGTCTTGAGAAATAGGTGCAAGTCATCTGCATACTAGTGAAACATATATGTTTAGTTTAGTTTATTTGGATCCCCATTAGCTGTTACTCAGGCAACAGCTACTCTTCCTGGGGTCCATATTGAGTACATGTGCAAAGGTATCTACTGAAAAGCACAATACTGCAAAGTAATGCTCTAAGATGTGTGTTTGTGCATTTGCATGTATTCTCAATCAAGCATCAGTGTGATATGTTGATTACCTGGAAAACAGTGACGATGGCCCAGAGCAGAGAGTCGAAGTTCTTCCTGTCCGGTACTGTGTCTCCAGTCTCCGTCTTAAGACTGAACTTGCAGCCAAAGATGTGCATTCCCAGAATACTGCAGCACAACAGCAAGGACACAATGACTGAGCACAGTATCATACTATACTATAGTATACTATACACACTGGACTGATCACACCCATGGTAATTAATAAAGAAATGTATACATTAACCCTCCTGTTGTCCTTGAGTCAAGGAAGGAAAGGAGGACGGAAGGGAGAAAGAAGGAAGGAGGAAAAGGAGGGAGGAAGAAGGAATGGAGGAAGAAGGAAGGAAGGAAGGGAGGGAGGAAGGAGGGAAGGAAAGAAGGACAGAAGGACAGAAGGAAGGGAGGAAGAAGGAAGGTAGGAAGTAAGGGAGGGAGGGAGGAAGGAGGGAGGGAGGAAAGGAAGGAGGGAAGGAAGGAAAGAAGGACATAAGGAAGGAAGGAAGGAAGGAAAGAAGGACAGAAGGAAGGGAGGAAGGAAGGAAGGAAGTAAGGAAGGAGGAAGGAAGAACAGTCAAAACAGACAGGGTCAATTTGACCCGGGAGGACGACAGGAAGCATTGGGATTTTTTTTAAATATTCAGGGTTTTAAGCAACAACTCTGTTATTAATTGCTTTTTGTACTCTGGTTGCAACTAAATACTGTCTTGGCTGTGATGAAGATAAATGTGAATGTTAAAGCCTGGTTACATAAGGTGACATCTGCTACCACGTAACACATTTAAATGTAATTAAAGGGCTCGTTTAATGTGTGGTAATTACACACAATAGTTATATAGATGATAATTCCTTGCAGGGTATCTGACAGTCTTAAGCATTGTACAGTAGCAAACAGAAGTAGTGACTGGATGTTGTTTCTTTACCCTTGTGTCGTCCTTTTTTGACTGTTCCTTCCTTCCTCCCTCTTTCTTTATTTTTTCCTTCGTTCTTCCCCTCCTTCCCTCTTTCTTTGCTCCCTCCTCCTTCCTTCCTTCCTTCCTTCCTTCCTTCCTTCCTCCTTTCCTTCCTTCTCTCCTTCCTTCCTTCCTCTTTTCCTCCCTCCCTCCTTACTCCTTTCCTTCCTTTCTTCCTTCCTTCTTTCCTCTTTTCCTCCATCCCTCCCTCCTTCCTTCCTTCCTTCCTTCCTCCTTTCCTTCCTTTCTTCCTTCCTTCCTTCCTCTTTTCCTTCATCCCTCCCTCCTTCCTTCCTTCCTTCCTCCTTTCTTTCCACCCTTCCTTCCTCTTTTCCTCCCTCCTTACTGCTTTCCTTCCTTCCTTTTTTCCTTCTTTCCTTCCTTCCTTCCTCCTTTCCTCTTTTCCTCCGTCCCTCCTTACTCCTTTCCTTCCTTCCTTCCTCATTCCTTTCACCCTTCCTTCCTTCCTCTTTTCCTCCCTCCTTACTGCTTTCCTTCCTTCCTCCCTTCCTCTTTTCCTCCCTCCCTCCTTACTCCTTTCCTTCCTTCCTTCCTCATTCCTTCCTTGACCTGAGGACAACAGGAGGGTATCTGACAGTCCTAAGCATTATACAGTAGCAAACATTAGAAGTAGTAACTGCCAACTACTGAAAATGATGGATGTTGTTTCTTAAAGCCATTTTATTGATCACATAATTATCTTGTACTTAAATTGCAAACATGACGGAGAATATTAATGTTTTAATAAAGCTTGAATGTGACATTTTAAAGAGCTCATAACACACACTTTACATGGAAAACTAAAATTGTATGAAATTAGTGTTTGTACTTGCCATTTTTCTTTTAAAGTGCATACTGTGATTTACTCAGGGTAATTTCCTCTCACATCATTACAAGTACTGGCCCTTAAGTGAAAAGTGAAGCTGAAAGGGAGGAAAACAAAGACTGCGGCCCTTGAGCGTACAATGAAAGATCCTTCTAAAGCCTTCAGAGCGCTGCTGCTGCTTTCTCAGTGCTTGAACATCTACAAATGTCTGCTCGTTATGTCGCTTCTGTCCTTTTAAGTATCTGCTTGTTAAATTCTAAGCAGATCCATCAAGTGTCTGCTGCTTGCTATTTTGCACCAAGGGGTTAATACGCTGTGACCTTCTGCGCTTCAATAGCAGCTGTTCAGCAACGATGATCGTGGAAAGAGACAAAAAAGAATGGAAGAAAAAGACTGTACACCTTGGCGAGGAGAAGCCTGAACAGACCGAACCAAGAGGCCAAAATACACAAGTACTCATTTATCCTTTGTGTCGTCCTCCCGGGTCAAATTGAGCCCATCTGTTTTGACTGTTCGTTCCTTTCTTTCCTTCCTTCCTTCCTTCCTTCCTTCCTTCCTTCCTTCCTCTGTCCTTTTTTCTTTCCTTCCTTCCTCCATCCCCCTTTCTTCCTTCCTTCCTTCTTCTTTCCTCCCTTCCTCCATCCCCTTTTCTTCCTTCCTTCTGTCCTTCCTTCCTCCCTCCCTCCCTCTTTCTTACCTTCCTTCCTTTTTCTTTCCTTCCTTCCTCCTTCTTCTTTCCTTCTTTCCTTCCTTCCTTCCTTCCTTCCCTCTGTCCTTTTTTCCTTCCTTCCTTCCTCCATCCCCTTTTCTTCCTTCCTTCTGTCCTTCCTTCCTCCCTCCCTCTTTCTTACTTTCCTTCCTTCCTTCCTTGACTCGAAGACAACAGGAGGGTTATACAGTGCATATAATTTACCTGAAGATGAAGATGAAGAGCATGAGCAGCATGCAGAAGGTGGCCACGTTGTCCATGGTCTTCATGAGGACAACAAGCTGTCTCCTCAGAGCTGGCATGAACCTCACCAGCTTCAGCACCCTCAGCAGCCTGAAGGTCCTCAGCACGGACAAACCACCGTCGGACTGGCCTACAATCTCACACACACTAGACCGAGGGAAGCAGAGCAAAAAGACAAGTTATTTAAAGACTGTGTAAAGTGAATTCAGACATTTTCTCCTAAACACATTAAATAGGTCATAAATGTATTTCTAAAAAAGGTGTAAAAAGCATTTCAACCATTTAGATTTGAATTGTGGAGCTAGGCTTCACAAACTGTGTTTCAAGATTTCTGTGTTCAGGATTTAGTGAGCAGGCCTGAAAATCACCGCCGCGTTATTAGCATAAACCCACCCCTGCTGCTGTAGAGGTATAAATACATTCAGCACACACTACTACTACTACTACAGTCTACAGTTAGCCTGTTAGCCGAGCTATCCGCCGAGTTAGCAGCCAAGTTAGCCGCCGAGCTAACATAAAAATGAATGCCGGTTTCGCTGCATCGGCAAGCGGCAGCACAATCCTACATGTAACTTTTAAAAGCTACATTCGCTTCATCATGAAACCAGATAAAATCCTTTGTCCAGAGTAAATGTGTTTGATATTTTTCGACAGCAGCTCACGATGACTGAAAGAGTGCCTGCTACATAAAACAAATCTTCAAACTACAATTGAACTTTCAGTTGAAGCAAATCAAACTTTCTTCAATGGAAACCCACGGAAAAAGATGCTAAATAAAAGCTCTAAAGATTGACTAACATATAATCTCTGGTTTTATGCTGTTTAATTAAATTAAAGTAGCATTTTTGGGTCATTAGCAAAATAAACCCCTAAGGTGATCTACAATACAAGAAGAGGTCACCATCAAACTCTTATTTTGAAAGCGTCTCTAATTCTTTGGGGAAGTTGGCTTGATCTTATCTTGTGGTAATTAATGTGTCCACTTCAGAGGTTACTTTAGCTTCGGACATTATAAATCAAGCACTTAAATACTTCATGACTTTAATTACTGTTTGCTGCTGCAGAACAATTACAAAAGGGGGCAAGTTTTATCTTTCCTTTTGTATGTCGTGGTGAGTATATTCATCATGAACAGGGAACCATTCTCTTGTAGACATCTGGCTTTAAAGAAATTTGTCTTCTAATGGAGGTGGCTATCAAAGGCTCCTCTCAGTGCATGAAAATAGGATCAAAATAGCATCGTCTCCGCATTGGCGAAGATTGAATAGGAGCACTTTTACAGAGCAGCTCTGTATGAATAGCTGACATTCAGATAGATGAAGAGATGGAAATTGGTAGTGGAGCGAAAGATAAGAAGACAGATGTAGATATGTTCAATCAACATGTATCTTCTGTGACACGCTGCACATTTGATCTTGTTCAGTTTTAGTTGCTTTGATGTGTATTTGATCTCGGGGGTTATAATGGGGACCGCAGACAAAGGCGCTCAACCAGATGAATTGGGGAAAAAAACGCCAGCAGATCAAAGGAGCAGCCATTCACCTGAAGCTACAGGCACACACAACAAAAGACAAAATGTGTTTGCTGCTGTCTGACACCCTGGCATCCAAATACATACAGGTGGTACATTTCAACCAGGTAGGACACAGATGACAAGTTGACAAAGCATGACATGAATAATTAAAATGAAGGGTCGCTTTCCAGAGCAGTCTGGGAAAAATCGTATGCTTCCTGAATTTTTCAGAAACATCATGTTTTTTTGTATTTTTTTTCCCTTTTTTGTTTTTGCAAAATACAATATAGTTGAGATATGTATATATATATTTAATCACTTATTAATATTTATGTATTTTTAACACTGAATAATGGCCATGTGAGCTTTAAAAAAAAGACCTATTGACCTATTTCATACAGATCAGATGATGTTGATGGCAATATTTAGGGCCTGCAATAAATGTATTATCACTCGTTCAAGTATAAAGTCACTTTTTTTGGGGTGGGGGGGGGGGTAGTGAGAAAGAGAGAGGAGAGAGAGAGAGGAGAGAGAGAGAGAGAGAGAGAGAGAGGAGAGAGAGAGGAGAGAGAGAGAGATAGAGAGAGAGCGTGAGATAGAAGAGAGAGAGAGAGCGAGAGTGAGATTTGAAGAGAGACGAGCTACAGAGAGAGAGATAGAGAGAGAGAGAGAGAAAGCAGAGGGGTTGACCTGCAGCCAGAATCAAACCTTTTATTTTACTCGTTGACTTTTGACCTATTTCATACAGATCAGATGATGTTGATGGCAATATTTCGGGCCTGCAATAAATGTATTATCACTCTTTCAAGTCTACGGCTACTTTTTGGGGGGTGGGGGACTTCTTTTGCCTTTTCCCCATCAGCCTCTAAGTGGATGGCTTAGAGGCTGACAGGGAAAAGGTTTTTTAGCCAGACTGGAACCAGAGACGCTACCTTTTTGTAGCATATGTGCCTTAACCACTCAGCTATCAAGGCACTCCAAGTCTACAGTCACATTGAATACATATTGTGCTTACAGCATTTAAGTTGTACCTTATAATGACGATGATTCCATCAAAGACGTTGTAGGGGTTTCTCAGGTAGCTAAAAGAGCCGAAAGCAGTGATTTTGAGGATCATCTCCAAGGGAAAACATGCTGGTGAAGACGATGTTGCAGATCTCCAGAACATTAGTGAGCTCGTACTGGCTGAAAGAGCACATGAGACAAATAAAGCAGAAGAAAAAAAAAGATACATTAGGGATTAAATAGAAAAAGACAAAAACAAGAGAGGAAAGGGGAGGAAGAGAGCAAGGAAGAGTGGGGAGGGAAAAAATAAAAGTCTGTAGCATAGCTAATGGCCCCTTAAGGCTGTAGTCTAATGCTCATACAAACACCAGAAAACAAAGTTAAAAGGATCAACAGTGGGGGGACAGCTTTGGTATTTTTAGATTCTCACCATGAGTGAAGTTAAATGTAAATGTTGGCACAGAGAAAAATACCCATGTTCTGTTTAAAAGGATTAATCCTCTCAATGGAGGTCATTTTAGGACATTTTTTTGACTGAGCTCATAAGGATCAAAGCCACATTGTGACTAGTATAACATCAGAGCATGGTAGCATTTCAATGTTAACATGCTCTGTTTGGATTTAGCTACAGATGATCCTTGTTATAATTAGCATATTAGCATACAGTACTGTTGGCATTTCAGCATGCATTATATATGTGATGTATTTTGGGGGGTTCTTTTCTGTCTATGATGATGATGATGATGATGATGATGATTATTTCTATATACCAAATGCTGTGTTGCCAGCTATTTTTAGTGAAGAGAGCTTGCTCAAAAGTTTACTAGAGGTCATGTTTCCAACTAAACTTAACTGGCTGTAACTAGCTTCATCATTAGCTATCAATTTATTTCAAGCTACTGTACTATCATCATATCATTGTGTATTTAATTTTACCTTTAATTTGAAAACAATTGTAGTATACAGACACTGGTATTAGCTCATTGCTGTGAGCTTTGTGTATTTTGGGTGTTGGTTGTGTATTTTCAGTGAAGACAGGCCTGCTCAAAAGTTACTAGAGGTCATGTGTCAAACTTAAGTTAGCTCACTGTAACTAGCTTCATCATTAGCTATCAATGTTTTTCAAGCTGCTATTATCTTATCAACTTTGTAGTATACAGACACTGGAATTAGCTCATTGTGTATTTTGGTTGTGGGTTGTGTATTTCCTTAAAATTGGCTAAGCATGCTGACAGGAAGTTGGTCACATGTTGTTGAAGTAACTTGACATGAAAGCTAAATGAAAAGTCACAAGCGTTGGAACCTACTGATGAATAACATATGACTGGCTGATTGGTTCTAAAGTGCCATTATTGGGCACCACTATGGCTAAATAACACTAAAAGAGATGAGAGGAAGGTGACAGATATATAAGCAATGGAAAGGAAGGAAGAAAAAAAAGGGGAAATTATGAAGGAAAGGGCCAGGGTGAGGAAATGAGAAGCAATATAACGAAAGTGGAGAGGAAATAAAATGTGAATGTGGACATTATCTGCAAGAACATCACGGTCATTTTGCTCATTACATCCACAAACAACAAGCAATCACACCTAATCAATATAGTGAGGAAATAAGACTGTGGTCCAATGTCACACACACACTCACCCACACATATACTCGTTTCCATGTATCACGGGGACCAAGTTTGTAATCATCACTTGTGGGGACCACCCTTTCTAGAGGTTCTACAAGTGTGAAAAAAAATTAGATAAAGTAGCCACACACACACACACACACACACACACACACACACACACACACACACACACACACACACACACACACACTATACACACAGTATGCCAACAAGACTAGCATGTTTTACCTGCTATATTTATGGTAAAAAAAAATGAAAAAGCTCAAGGATGAAGTGTTCTGTCTCCAGCGATCTATCACTCTGTTTTTTTTTTCTTCTCTCTTTTGCTTCCTCCTCATCTCTTTCCCTAGCTATCAGCTATTTTACTCACCATGGATCGAATGCTCAAAAATTGATTGTTGGAAAGGGCAAGTAGGAGGACAACAGCTTTTACACACAACTTTGCTCTCTCTCTCTCTTTCACACACACACACACACACACACACACACACACACACACACACACACGTACACGTACACCAGTGCTGGTTAGCTGCATTTCTACAGCGAGAAGACAGTATAACAACCTGGATGCTGTTCAAAAACGGTCTGCTCTGCTTGTCCACGTCATCGTTGTCTGCTCATTTCCAACACAGCAGCAGCAGCAGGTAGCAGGCAAGTGAATCCTAACACATTTTATCATCAATTATGGATGGTGCAGATGCTGCCATTAAAGAGGTTCAACATTTCACTCCTTCCACCTTGGAGACAAACTGAAAGACTACATTTGTTATAGAGCTGTGGAGTTAAACCAGTAAAGGAAGCAACTATTAATTTACAGTGAGAATGATCAATTTTAACCTTCCTGTCGTCCTCCCGGGTCAAATTGACCCCGTCTGTTTTTTGACTGTTCCTTCTTTCCTCTGTCCTTCCTTCTTCCCTTCCTCTTTTCCTTTCTCCCTCCCTCCCTCCTTCCTTCTTTCCTTTCCTCCTTTCCTACCTTCCTTCCTCTCTCACTTTCCTTCCTTCCTCCCTTCCTCCCTTCTTTTCTTTCCTCCCTTTTCCTTCCTTGTTTTCTTTCCTCCTTTCCTACCTTCCATCCTTCCTTCCTTTCCTTCATCCCTTCCTTCTTTTCCTTTCCTTCCTTCCTTCTCCCTCCTTTCCTTTCCTTCTTCCTTCCTACCCTACCTTCCTTCTTTCCTTTTCCTCCTTTCCTACCTTTCCTACCTTCCTTCCATCCTTCCTTCCTTTCCTCCCTTTCCTCCCTCCCTCCCTCCCTCCCTCCTTCCATCCCTTCCGTCGTTCCTTCCTTGACTCGAGGGACAACAGGAGGGTTAACACTTGAACTTAAATCCTGTATTTTAAAAGTTTACTCAGGCTTACTCTTTTTTTCTTTAAGTTTTTTTAGTTGGTTGTGTTGTGCTTTCCACCGCCGACCTTTACAAGATATTTCGGTTTCTTTCACCTGTCGTGACTTATGAATGTGCATGAATGTCTGGCTTTTCAGCAGTAACATTTGACACCATTCAAGTATACTTCTTTGTGTTCGTCTGTCTCACTGTCTCTTCTTGCCTTAATAGAGGAGGAACACACACATGCGCACACACACTCGCACACACACACACACACACACACACACACACACACACACACACACACACACACACACACACACACACACACACACACACACACACACACACACACACACACACAAAGACCTAAATTTGGCACAGTCACATGAATCTAGCACATCATGACTCCACAGAGCTCCTCTGTAACTTCAGCAATAATACTTCTGACATTTCACCGCCCCAGAATCAATGAGCACTGCTTGTTTTGCATTTACATGTCTGTCAGTGTGTATGTGTGCATCTGTTTGTAGTGCAGCATGTGTGTGTGTGTGTGTGTGTGTGTGTGTGTGTGTGTGCGTGTTTGTCAGTCCTAATGACTGTTTAGCAGTGTGAAAACACAGGCTAATGATGCGTGCCCACCAGTTTTGGTAACGATGTGACGGCTGACCGCTGTTTGTAGACCAGCTAAACAGCGCAGCAGCCTCTGGAGATCCATTACTGCTGTCTCATTACTGCAGACCTGAGTACAGAAGACTGGTGTTTTCCCGCTTGGTGGATGTATGGAATAAAATAAGAAACGTGGGGGATTTGATGTCACACTAAGGACCACACACTTAGTATAAGGAAAATACTTTTTAAAAGTGAACAAAACAAAAAAAAGTTTTTTGAGAAAACAAAACTTAACGCTCCTGTTGTCCTCGAGTCAAGGAAGGAAGTTAGGAAGGGAGGAAGAAGGAAGGAAAGGAGGAAGGAAGGGAGGGAAGAAAGAATGAAAAAGAGGGAGGGAAGGAAGGAAAGAGAGAAGGAGGGAGGAAAGGAAGGAAGGAAGGAAGGAAGTGGGGGGGAAGGAAAGAAGGAATGAAGGGAAGTAAGGAAGGAAGTAGGGAGGGAAGGAAGGAAGGAAGGAGGGAAGGAAAGAAGGACGGAAGGAAGGAAAGTAATGAATGAAGGAAGGAGGGAAGGAAAGAAGGGACAGAAGGGAAGGAAGGAAGGGAAGGAAGAAGGAAGGAAAGGAGGGAAGGGAAAGGGAGGAAGGAAAGAATGAAAAGAGGGAGGGAAGGAAGGAAAGAGAGAAGGAGGGAGGAAAGGAAGGAAGGAAGGAAGGAAGGAGGGAGGGAAGGAAAGAAGGAATGAAGGAAGGAAGTAGGGGGGGAAGGAAAGAAGGAATGAAGGAAGTAAGGAAGGAAGTAGGGAGGGAAGAGAAGGAAGGAAGGAGGGAAGGAAAGAAGGACGGAAGGAAAGAAAGTAATGAATGAAGGAAGGAAGGAAGGAAGGAAATGAAAGAAGGAAGGAAGGAAAGAAAGAAGAAAGGAAAGGAAGGAAGGAAGGAAGGAAGGAAGGACGGGAGGATGGAAGGGAGGAAGGAAGGAACAGTCAAAACAGATGGGGTCAATTCGACAGGAGGGTTAAATTAAAAGGATTCATCTCATCTAACAGAATCTGCTGTGTGTTCCCCCTAAAACATTCCCATTACTCTTTACCTTATATCAATAACACTTTAAAGTCTATCAGCAGCAATTTGCCTGACACCAAATTAGTGTTGGCATACGTATTGATCTGCAACTGTAGTCAAGCACACACAAAAGACATATTGACCGAAGTCCGTCTGTGTGTCATAAACGCATCTGATCAAACTTCACTGATATTTTCTTAGCAAATGTATTAATCTTCCTTCATCCTCCCGGGTCAAACTGACCCCGTCTGTTTTGACTGTTCCTTCTTTCCTCCCCCTACCTACCTTCCTTCCTTCCTTCCTTCCTTCCTTCCTTCCTTCCTTCCTTCCTTCCTTCCTTCCTTCCTTCCTTCGTCATTCCTCCCTTGCTTTCCTTCCCTCCCTCCTTCTCTCTTTCTTTCCTCCCTTCCTTCTTTCCTTTCCACCCTTCTTTCCTCCCTTCCTTCTTCTTTTCCTTTATCCCTCCCTCCCTCCCTCCCTTCTTCCTTCTTTCCCTCCCTCCCTCCTACCTTCCTTCCTTCTTTCCTCCGTCCTTCCTCCCTTGCTTTCCTTCCTCCCTTCCTTCTTTCCTTTCCTCGCTTTTTTCCTTCCTTCCTTCCTTCCTTCTTTCCTCCCTCCCTCCTCCCTTCCTTCCTTCCTCCCTTGCTTTTCTTCCTCCCTTTCCTCGCCTTATTCCTTCCTTCCTTACTTCCTCCCTCCCTCCTTTCCTTCCTTCCTTCCTTCCTTCTTCCTCCCTTCCTCCCTTGACTCGAGGACAACAGGAGGGTTAAAGTAATTCTAGTCTGTATGCTCTTTTTTTTCCTCCTTACTAGCAACCTTTTTGTGGTTGTATATATGATGGCTGTCATCCCAGATGCAAATGTGCAAGTTGTGTCTTGAGTACTGAAATCTTAAAAGCTACCACACATGAGCAGCGTATAATGTGTCAAAGCACCCACACATGTCAACTTGTTGGGATATGCCACTGCGCCATTCCTATCATAATTCTCCAGAAAAGCTGCAACTTTATCACATTTGCTCCGCTTGTATGAAGCAGCCGGTGTGTGTGTGTGTGTGTGTGTTCCAACAGGCATCAATGAGGCTTGTCAAATGACACAATGTGGCTGTTGTGTGTTGCACATAAAAATGAGGCTGAGGCGGGTAGGTGGGCGGACAAAGTGTCTGACCTTGACGACAAGACTGCTGTTTTAATCGTATCTACTAACATTAAAGACCGTGTAAAGTGAATTCAGACTTTTTCTTCTAAACACATTAAATAGGTCATAAATGTATTTTTAAAAAAGTGTAAAAAGTATTTTGAACAGCCATTTAGATTTGAATTGTGGAGCTAGGCTTCACCAACTGTGTTTTAAGATTTCTGTGTTTAGGATTTAGTGGATGGGTCTGATTCACCACTGTGTTAGCATAAACCCGCTCCTGCTGCTGTAGAGGTATAAATACATTCAGCGCACACTACTACTACTACAGTCTACAGTTAGCCTGTTAGCTGAATTAGCCATCAAGCTAGCAGCTGAGCTAGCTGCCGAGTTAGCCGCTGAGTTAGCCGCAGATCTAGCCGCCGAGTTAGCAGCAGAAAGCTCTCAGACCTAGCGTCCATGTTTCGGGTAGAGGTGGTGACTTTGATTGACAGGTGGCACTTGGTAGGGGGCGGGGCTTCAGCGAACTAGGAGGGCGTTTGGGAGCAGAGAAAGAGGCTGATTTTTACACAACTTTGAAGCCTAATTTCATATATTTGGCGATTTTTTGAATCATTCAAATTTGGCAGGGTGGTTAACAACACACTTTTCTGTGGTATGTCAAACTCAGAACACATATTTATTCTTACTTTACACAGACTTTAAACTTTTTGTTTAACCATGACTGTGATCTTTCCTTTAGTTTTACTTAGAGGTGGATTGGATAAAACTTGTATGAATCATGTTTTTAAATGTACATATGGGTCAATTTAGTACCCATTTCATTCATTTGGTAATGGGGATCAAATGTTAAAGCTTTTTGCAACAAGCCGAGCCTTATTAGCCTTTTCTCTGCTCTCATGCTTTTAGCATCTAGTGCACAGATTCTGACCTCTGACCCCACTCATGTAACAATCCTTGGATAGTAAATAACTCAAACCCACTACTCTGGCATTATGCTAAAACATCAGTAATGTAATAATGGCTATCATAACAATGCTAAAGCCTTTTATGTCTCTCATTTTGTTATTTCGATACAAGTGGTATAATTTTTTTAGTTCCCTGCCTTAATGAAATCGAATCTCTCAAACGCGAGCCTTTTTACTTTTCAACAGCAGCTTAATTCAAATAGCTATCTTATTAAGGCTTGTGCCCCTGGTTATTGAATTTCCAATAATCCTCAGGGAAGAGGTTGCATATATTCATAGCACAAATATTAGAAGCAGTGTTTCAGTAAGTCGTGAAATCAAATCAATTCTGTATTGCTGTCATTTGCTATTCCCGAGACATCAGACTGCTTTCTGTGGATTAATTGATTGTCTTCCAAACCCCAGTGTTATTTTCCCATTTTAATGATCTGACCTACACTCATTACAATTGTTACATGCATTTAGTTTCTACTGTTTCAATTCCCATATGACTCTCACCCCCCTCTTATAATCTTAAATTGAGTAAGCGGGTGTTGTTGAATATTTCAAATGTGAACTCAGTGTTACCCACAGCATGAATTTAGTCATTTCCTTCTCCTTTAATCTTTGTATTTGGTCAGAGGAAGACATGTGGCACTGTTGTTTGATCTCTTTCCGCCACGCTGCTGCATTATTAATTCCCAAACAGCTGCTAAATTATCTGAGGTGTCTTTATCACTGGAGCAATCAACGCCATTCAGCGGGACATTTAGTCTTGTATTGTCTGTAATGCTCCAACTAATGTTCCTTAGAAGAGAGAAGAGAGCAGCTGATTGTCTTGACTAATGGAAGGATACTTACTAAGATGTATTGTGATTCAATGAGGAAAAACTTGACATTTACGATATCACCATCACATCTCACAATGTCAAAACAAAAAATGACAATTGACTCATCTCATCTGATTTTCTCCTCTAAAAAATGTGAGAGATTCTTGTCTTTGTATTTCTAATCATAATGTCAATCTTTTTCCAACTAGCTGAAAGATTTGATACAGTTTTTGACTTAATTGGTTTTCAGGATTATTGGTTTATTGGTTTATTTGAACATTTGTAAAATAAAAGTCAGAGAAAAATAGTAAAATAAAATAAAACGTGTGTGTGTGTGTGTGTGTATGTGAGGTAGAAACCCACTCTGGGCTTATCTTAAAGCCTCATCTATAAGAGATAATACTCAATAACAATGCAAAGTGAAATAACAAAAATAAACATAATGACGATTTACCTAAATAATATTACATACAAACAATGCAAGTTAAATAATAAAAATAAAAATGATGTCCATAACTCCATAGCTCTTCTTCATCTTATTGAAAACTGTCCTCAAGATGTATGGCACATTAATAGGTATAGTTATTAATTTGTCTAGTTGAATATTGGTGTACCTGAGAACTACAAATAATAATAATTAAAGCTGCAAGCAGCGATGAACAGCCCCTCGCCCCCCCCATGCATGTCGGTTTACAGATACAATAGGGCTTCGCGCTGGTCAGTGCTCAGGCCCTAATTATCTTCCGGTAAATATATTCCCATTTATGGCTTTATACAAAAAGTTTGAGTTAGGTAAGATCAATACATCATCTGCTAACACTGTCACATCTTTCCAGATACATAATCCAACCGTGAAACAAACAAAAATATATATATATAGTTATGAAATGTATGTGAAATGTGTTTCTAAAATTATAAGCAGCTCATGCGGCAAACTATTTTCCAGCCCAGTGAATATTTAACATATGAGAGGATACAGAATTCGTCTTTGTGCTGCTCTTTTATAGTTCTAATAAAAGATCTCATCATGTAGTTTGAGTAAAATATGTATTTACTGTGTGAGGAACATCCAAAAACACTTCTTAGACTCTTCCACCGAAAAAAAACTGCTTTGTGCTGAACTTAATAAACTCTCCAAATCAGATCTGGTTTCCTGCCAAAGTAGCAGGTGGCCTAAATCATACCTGCCTGAAACCCTGAAATTTTAGAAAAGCAACTTGGCTCTCATTTCCCACGCTGGTTATCTAACGTTTCCAGACTGACAGACCCAGAGACCACAGGTGTAGTAGGACAGGTGGAGGCACCTCTATACAGGATTGAGATCAGAGCAATGAGACAGATTAAGCCTCTGATACCACTGTTCAAACAGAGGGAGGCATGACTCCAGTTCGCTAAAAAACAGCCTGTGGAACCGCAGACATTCCAGCTCGCTATTTCCTCCCCATTAAAAGGAGCAAAGTCTCTCTCTCTCTGCCTCCGTCTGTCTGTCTCTCTCTATTTTTAGCCGCCTCTGAGATGAGAGACGACCCACCACTGCGGCGGTGGCAGAAGTGAGTGGGCGATGGTATAGCGAGAGCGAGAAATATTGATAGAAAGACAAAGAGTGCACAAAGCAGAGCCACAGAGAGGAAACTGGGAGGAAAAAAAAGAAACAAATGGGAGGGGAGCAAAAGTTGAAAGAACGCACAGAGCATCATTTTTTTCTGTGCTTGGGGATTTTGGTGATGGTGATCTGAACTGTGTAATAATGTATCTGGTGGTCCTGCCAACATCTTCCACGCTGACCTGAGTGCACCTATGTCTGTCCTGATGACTTGTGAATCACATTATACAGGAATGGATGGAGGCTGAGAGAGAGAGGAAAAGGCATGTAGAGGAAAGATAGAGATGTTTGTGCAGAATGAATATAGAAAGGTTTGCATTGCGGAGGAGTGTGGGTATAGAGTCGACAGGGAGAGAGGCATGGCAACCAAATGTATGTGAGTAGAGAGATGTTGAGATATCATGCAGCTACTAAACAGGCAAATCCATCATTTTTAACTGCTACAGTACATAATGGATTCCCCCCCATTCATAATCCCACATTGTTAGCTGCCTAGCACATGCTAATTGGTTAGCAGTATCTGAAGATAAACACACACACACACACACACACACACACACACACACACACACACACATATGAATAAATTAATAAATAAATAAAAGAGATAACGACAACATTACCACTAATGGATGAAACCTCCCTCCAAACATTGTGAGCTTTCTGTTTCTGTTGTCTTTCAACTAAAAGTTGTAAAAGCAGAGGAAGCTTTGACTGTTTCAGATCAGGTTCTCATTATTTTTTTCCCCCACTTACCAGCCCTGAAGTGTTGGAAATGTGATTGGGAAACTACGGCGGCTGGTGACCATGAAAAGTTAACTCAAAAGTTTCTTGTTTCGTCAACTCAGAAATATAGAGAAAAAGAAAATACACTGCTTACCTGGTATCAAACTTAGCGGAGGTGCTTAAGCTAAAGATCAAATCAAATTGTAAATAAAAGCATCTGTGCAAAAATCCTTTTTAATTAATGAGCCTTCGGCATGAACCATAAATCAACTAATCACATTCCAGGTTTAAGGCTGGTAAAATATGAATTACCTTGTCTATTCTAGTGCTTCACAAACCTCCTCTGTCTAAGGTAAACTCAAATTTTAAATGTACTGTATGAATATTATACATATTGTATTGCACAATTTTTTACTTTTAAACAGGCATATTGACCCTTGAATTTTCAGAGTTCTTTTTGTACATTTTTAAAATCAGATTGCATTTGTATCTTTTTGTGGAAGTTAAACGTTGCGACCATTTCCCATAACTTTGAACAAATTATTTTGACTTCTCAGCTTGCTTGCTATCTAGTTTGCACATGCTCTAAATTACAATACATGGTGTTCAGATACTACAATTGATTTGAAGTGTTTGGATGAATGTATTGCTCTGTTGGCCCATCATGCCTGGTAGTTTATATTACCCCCATTTTCTATAGAATAATTGCTGGATAGGGTAATTAGGGTTTCGCCATGATTACTTTGTATTATTGTAGATATTGTTGGTAGTTTAAGCACAAAAATTAAATTCCAATGTAAGAAAATTGATCATTTTTTATGAACAAGTGTTTCATTTATTTTTCAAATCATTTCTAGTATCTATTTTCTTTCTGCTGGATTGGTGGTGTTTAGATTATTTTACGCCACCCGGCACATTCTCTTTTTTTGGTTATGTTTAATTTAAAATCTGATATAATAACAAAGACATATACTTTAAAATATTGCACCAGTAATTTGTCATACAACCACAATGGGAATGTTATAAGTCAGGCAGCATGCTGGAAGACTGCACTGGACACATTTTTAGAGATATCATTTAAAGCAGCTATTTTTGATATTCTGTGAAATTACATTGAACCTGTTGAGCCAAACCTGTAGAGTACTTGTGCAATGCTTTATTTATGAACAACAGATGTACTTCATGTGAGCACAAACACTTCTGTGTTAGTTTAGGATATTTGACTGAAGTTTCCAATATTCTTGGAGTTCAACAGAGAGGCGGTTATACTAAAGAGAGCAGACTGAGAGAAAGGAGAGCATGACACAGATGATGCAGAAAAATTGAAAACCAAAAAAAAAGTATGAGAGACCACGAGAAGCACTTCAAACATAAGAAATATTATGCATCATATAGTGGAGAGACGCAAGTTTTCAGACATTGTGGATAAATACAAGACAGTGGTTTTGTTTGTTTTTGGGGTTTTTTTTTGCCATTATTGCTCTTTTTTTATTATTTGTTAACCAATTATCTCCTCCTATGTAGTATTTAGTACATAGGAGGAGTATTGTAGTATCTATTTATAATTTATATTTATAATTATTTTATGTTTTGGCTACATTGATGCAGTTATCATAGCTGTAATAGCTGTACATGAAGGAGCACAATGGTAGATGTTAACCACAAAGGGATCAGTGTAGATGGTGATGACTGGGGAGGGGTTTAATTGTAGGGTGGGGGGGGGGATTGTTATTGTGAATAATGAAAATAAAAAATGTTAATCATAAAAAAAAACAAAGAACGAAATAATATGCATCACATAGGAGATTTTCAGCTGTCTGTACCTGCTCGTGATGCTCGATGCCCATGCTGATGGTGTTGATCAGGATGGCGATCATGATGCCTCGGTTGAAGTACTTGCTCTCCACGATGCCCCACAGCTTCGTCCTAATCTCGTAGCACAGCTTCCTGCATCTCTGCTGAGGACTACATCCCACGTGGGTCCCTGAACCATCCAGGCCTTTCTTATCCTTTTCCTTACCACCGGATTGTTCTCCCTCTCTGTCCGTTTCCTCCACAGCTCCCTCCTCGGCTTCGTCGTTGGCCGCGCCTCGAACCGGCCCGACCCCGTCAGCGAGCGACAGGGCTGCAACACACTGAGGGCAGCCGACGGTGGCGGAGGAAGCTGTGAGCGCCATGGGTTCAGCAGATGAGGCGTGGTCAGGTCTACTATGGTGGGGACAAGGTGGACCTGAAATGGTGCAAATGGAAGGTGTTAAAAAAAGTAAGTGTATAAACTATTCATGTGGAGACCATTTTAAAAGTTACTCACCATGCCTCAACATCGCTCTCCTCCCACGTCCGTCCCTTCCATTGGACTTCCTCTCCCTCCCTTCTCGTCCTCCTCTGCCTCTCCCGACGCCCCGAAAGCCACGAGGTTTCCCCCGCAGGGTGTTGAAAAGGGCGACGGTCTGCCTCCTGGCCTTGCGGAGGATGTGGCAGACCAGCTGGAAGAGCTCCTCGTAGCAGTCTCCCGGCTCACTGGCCAGGGTGGAAGAGGACGAACACCTCGCCCTCTGCTCCTGCATCAGCTGGTGCTCCCTCTGCTTGGTCTCTGAGAACTGGGTGGCGATGACGACCAGGCAGAGGTTGATCATGAAGAAGGAACCAATCTAAAAGGACGAGAAGAAAATATAAAAGAAGAGATATTTTATGAGTGAATAATACCCAAGATTAATTGTTTACATTTTAGAAGGTTTGTTTATAACTGCACCATTAGTGCACACTGGCAGTGGTGTGCACAAGGGGGGGGCCCAACTGTTGAAAAATGCGTGCTAAAGTGCCCTTTTGGGAGCCAAAACGCGTGCTAAGGTGCCCTCTTGGGAGCCAAAACGCGTGCTAAAGTGCCCTTTTGGGAGCCAAAACGCGTTCTAAGGTGCCCTCCTGGTTGGCAAAAACACACTAAACTGCCCTCTTGGGTGGCGAGAACGTGCTGTTCGCCCCTGCCCTTCAAAAAGTCTGTGCACGCCACTGCACACTGGCATGAATCCGATCTGTTAGCGGTCAGTTTCTGCTACATAATCACACTGAATGAAGAATTTGGGTTTGAGCCCAGCACAGTTTAGCCCATTAGCCCATTTGGCTGGACAACTTGAAACAAAATGCATTATACAATATGATTCTAAAAAACTGCTGACTTTTCAGTAAAACCAGTGAGATCTAATACTCTAAGTCTCGTCCTTTATTTTACTAAAGAACCTGCAAACCCTAATACATTTAAACCAAACCATTAATATATTAGATGAGGAGGAAAATGTACCTTCACCTCAACTTGATATCTGCTTTACCTCCTTGCTGTTCTTAATCATAAGGGGTAAAGTACAGAGTGGATCCTATTTGATGAGTTTTATATGGGTCACATGATTTAGGGATAAACCCCACGCATGTCACTTAAATTACCAGACCTCACTGAAATGACCAAACTACTTTATAACCTAGGCTGCTAGCACCAGTACTATAGAAATGCAAAGTGGGATCAGATAAGTACTCCTGGTCCAGTTTTTAAACAATGATTATAGATTGCTTCATCTGTTATGAATTGTTGAATCTATTATCATTATTTATGTATTTATTTATTTAGATTGTTTAACCTTTGTGTCGTCCTCCCAGGTTAAATTGACTCGTCTGTTTTGACTGTTCCTTCTTTCCTTCCTTCCTTCCTTCCTTTTGTCTGTCCTTCCTCCCTCCCTCCTTCTCTCTTTCTTTCCTTCCTCTCTCTTTCCTCCCTTCCTTCCTCCCTCCTTGCTTTTTTCCTTCCTTTCCTCCCTCCTTTCCTTCTTTCCTTTCCTCCCTCCTTTCCTTCCTTCCTTCCTCCCTTCCCCCTTTCTTCCTTCCTTCTGTCCTTCCTTCCTCCCTCCCTGCTTCTTTCCTCCATCCTTCCTTCCTTCCATCATCCCTTCCTTCTTTCCTTTCCTCCCTTCCTTCTTTCCTTTCCCCTCTCCCCCCTTCCTTATTTCTTTCCTTGACTCGAAGACAACAGGAGGGTTAAATGTTTGTTCAATTTTATGTTTTTGTGCCTGTTGACTCCTTGAAAATGAGATGATACACCTCACCTTTATCTTTATCTTCTTCTTATTAAATTTTAAACTAAAATAAATAAAATAACTCACATTTGGAGCTCTTCCACGGTTTGGACTGACTTTAAACTGAATCATGAATACAGAAGGTAAACACCTGTTTTCCAAAAAATATCTGTTTCTTTGATATAAAAGTCAGAAGGTACAAGCCTATATGTTATTAATGGCTAGTGTGTTATTCTTCTTAGATCCAATCTGATTCTCTGCTGGAGGTTGTCGAGCTGCACGGCTATCTAGCTTTGTCCTAAAGAGAATTTTACAGTATTTATACTTGTTTTAAAACTTTTTTATGTATGTGAAGCTCTTTTACATAACCTAAAGCATTATGAATTTAGTCATTGCCAAACGCCCCAAAACCTACCACCATGCAGCCAACTGTGTGTTATCTAAAAAGGCCTGTGGAAAAGCTTGAGACGCTTGTTAGGCAAAAACTTAATAGATGACTGCACGAGCAACTGAAGCTGTGGCCTTGAGCTCGGTTGTCCTTGATTAATAATAGATTGGTTTGTTAGCAAAAGAAGAAGTCTTGTGAGAGTTTAAGTGTGTCAGAGCAATAGTCAGAGGGGATAGAAAGCAGAGAGAGGAAGGGGTCAGAAGAGTCAAGAAGAGTCCTTACTTTTTGCACCTCTCTCATTCATCATCTCTCATTAATTTCTTTATAACTAAAAGCCTGTTCTAACGCTCTATTATTAATCAAGAATAACCAGGTTTAAAGCCAAGGTGATTTTTTTAAAGCATCACCTGTTTAGCCTTTCATTAATAATAAAATATATATATAGTTGTATCAATTAATCAGATGTGTGTCAGAGAGGTAAGCTGTGTTGTAGTACTGTGTGTTTGATGTTTTAGGCTGACTCTCTTTTTTATAAGAGATAGTAGGTGAAACGGATATAGAAGAAGAGAGACAATGAGAGAAGACAAAAGGCTAAGGTCACCCAGTGAAGCAGAGCTGATGTGGAGAAAAAAAAAAAGAAAAAAGAGGAGGCCATGGAAAGCGAGAAGCCAGAGAGAGAGGCGGGGATAAAGTCTAACCCTCTCTAGGCTGTGATCAATAGTGATTGTGAAGCCTGATAACCCCCCTCCATGCTCTCCATCTAAACCGCTGTGACAAAGACTATGGAAGAGCCGGATAAAAAAAAAAAAAAAAAAAAGTGTGTGTAAAGCTTGTGTACATGCGTCGATGTATGTCAGTGTGTGTTTTTTTTGTGTGTAAAGCTGCTCTTCATTGATCCAAAGAAGAGATTTGTGGGCAGACTGGCTGGTTTTCATCCCCAAGCTCTGTGGACTGGCGGACTGAAAGGGAGGCAGTGGGTCCCAGCACCCATTCAGCACCCTCGCTGATCCCATCAAATATTTATACTCACACTCTGCTGGAGCTGCTGAAATACAATTAGATTAGTGTGTGTGTGTGTGTGTGTGTGTGTGTGTGTGTGTGTGTGTGTAGTTTCAGTGTTTGCAGCAGAGTGACAAAATGACTATGTGTGAGAGCATATGAGAACGTGTGGATGACACTGAATCGATGCACTGTGTGTGTGTGTGTGTGTGTGTGTGTGTGTGTGCGTGTGTGTGTGCGTGTGTGTGTGTGTGTGTGTGTGTGTGTGTGTGTGTGTGTGTGTGTGTGTGTGTGTGTGTTTGAACATGAAAAGGAGAGAGAGAGAGAGAAAGAGGCAAACACTCAATTTTCATCACAAACAAACATGAATCCAAAAGCTTACTTATCTATATTTTTAGGTTTTACAAGAATCATCTAACCACATAACGACATCCCCAACTCTGTAGCTCCACACAGATCTTTAGTCTCTTTTTTTAGTTTTTTTTTTTTTAGGTGACATTTACAATTCGTTTCAGGTTCATTGTTCTCATCAAACCCATTTCCAGCAACAGCAGGTGGCTGTTAACAGCAAGACAGCTCTGATAGAGTCACTGTACGCTACCTACCGAGCACCAAACAGCTCAAAGACAAACACTGTAAGAGCATGAGGCATATTTTTCTAGATATAACAACATAAAAGGAAATTGGAGCTTATAATCTTCAAGTGTACAGAAACACAACTCTAGATTAGTGTTAATGTTGTCAAATGCTTCTCATCCAAAATGGTGTGCTCAGTCCCTGATACTTATTCTCGTAGGGCAGGGGTGTCAAACTCATTTTCATTCAAGGGCCACATACAGACCAATTTGATCTCATGTGGGCCGGATCATTAAAGAGATGGAGGGAAAGAAGGAAGGAAGGAAGGAAATAAGAAGGGAAGGAAGGAAATAAGAAGGGAAGGAAGGAAGGAAATAAGAAGGGAAGGAAGGAAGACAGGCGAAAGGAAGGAAGGAAGAAAGGTAGGAAAGACAGACAGTGAAGGACGGACCGACAGAAGGGAGGGAGGAAGGAAGGAAGAACAGAAGGAAGAAAGAGAGGAAGGACAGACAGAAGGGAGGGAGGAAGGAAGGAAGGAAGGAAGGAAGGAAGGAAGGAAGGAAGGAAGGGAGGAAGGACAGATGTAAGGAAGGACAGAAGGAAGAAAGGAAGGAAGGAATGAAGGAAGGAAGGTAGGAAGGAAGGACAAGAACACATGGATGGCAAGTGGGCCGGATCACACCCCTCGGTGGGCCGTACTTGGCCCGCGGGCCGCATGTTTGACACCCCTGCCGTAGGGTAATTTACACTTTCAGGGTTGTCGAGGTCACGTGTGGTTTATTAGTCCTCTTGTCAGTCAGTGGTGACGATCGTTAAAGTCATACGGGTCAAGGTGTGAATGATTAGACTGTAATTAGTTGTAATTGACTTTTAAGCGGTGTCATCGACCACCTGTTTTGTTGAGTCACGGCTTTTCCTCTATGACACACGTGACCTCCTTCACACCTGTAACTCTAGAGACATAATGACAGTCACATGACAGATATAAGAGGAGCGATGAACCTCATGTGTGGAATAGTTTGCTTCTATGTTAATCAATACAGTGGTCTACGCAGAATATTATCAGATACACTCAACATCAAGTCTTTTTTTAACCCTCCTGTTGTCCTCGAGTCAAGGAAGGAAGGAAGGATGGAAGGGGGGAAGAAGGAAGGAAGGGGGGAAAAAGGAAGGAAGGGAGGGAGACGGAGGAAAGGAAGGAAGGAAGGAAGAAAAGGAGGGTGGAAGGGAGGAAGGAAGGTAGGAGGGAGGCAGTGAGGAAAGACGGAAGGAGGGAGGGAAGGAAGTAAGAAGGAAGGAAGGAAGGAAGGAAGGACGGGAGGAAGGAAGGAAGGAAGGAAGGGAGGAAGGAAGGAAGGAAGGAAGGAAGGGAGGAAGGTAGGGGGAGAAAAGAAAGAGAGAAGGATGGAGGGAGGAAAGGAAGGAAGGGAGGAAAAAAGCACAGAAGGAAGGGAGAAAGGAAAGGAAGGAAGGAGAGACGGTGGAAAGGACAGAAGGAAGGGAAGGAAGGAAGGAAAGGATGACAGAAGGAAGGTAGGAAAGAAGGAACAGTCAAAACAGACTGGGGTCAATTTGACCCGGGAAGACGACACAAAGGTTAAGAGTTATTTTAGCCTTTATTTGACAGTGGATGGCAACAGGAAACAGAGAAAGAGAAGGAAACGACATGCAGCAAAGGTCCCTTAGCCGAATCGAACCAGGGACGCTGCCATTATGTGTCATGTACAGCAACCAACCGGTTACCAAGGCAACCCAAGTCCTTTCCGACCACCTGCCCCGGGACTCCAGATGAAAATGAATATCTTGGCTTACACTCTGTCTCATTTACATTGCAGTGTAAACTACAATGTTGATTGATGTGTACGGTCCCTGCCAAATAAATCTTAAATAAAACATTGTGCCTGAACGCCTCTAGTGTATACACACACACACACACACACACACACACACACACACACACACACACACACACACACACACACACACACACACACACACACACACACACACACACACACACACACACTGACGTTGCTGCTCTGCTAAACATGCTGCTCATGTTGCTCATATTTTATCCTCTATTTTAATCTAGCTTTTTAATTTTCTTTCTCTCTTTTTTTCTGTACTTTGTTTTATTTTTTATTATAATTGGGTTCCTCTTTTGTTCTTTGCTATAATGTTTCCAATTTCTACTATAATTGGTTCTTATTGTATGTTTTTATGCTTCCAATTCTTACTGTTCATTGTTTGTTTTTATGTAAAGCACATTAAGTTGCCCCTGGGTATGAAATGTGCTATACAAATAAAGCTGCCTTGCCTCATGCTACGCTTTTCTATGTAGCCCCAGTGTAACAATACTCAAAAAACAATAATAACAATATTTTTTTTTTTGTGGCTGTAAAATGAGTTTATCATGTTAATTCAATGAATAGATACTATGCTCCACTAGATAAGACTGCCCAAAGTGTTATATTCATGTGTTAGGTATAGACACTGAATGAAATAGGAACCAAACCTGTTACTGTCACAGTGAATAGGAAAGTGCTCCACTCCATCTAACTGATAGAAACCAGACGGGGAGCTCCGGTCCTCTGAAATGAGGCCAACGCAGAAGTAAATTAGAGCTGCATTCTATCAAAATGCCACCAGGGGGCGACCGTCTCTATACAAGTCAATGGAGAATTCACCAACTTCTCACTTGATTTCTAACCTCAGTAAACGTTTTCAAAATGTGTTTATGGTCTCAATCGCTAGTTTAAAGCCTTCTTCAATGCAGTATGATGTTCATTTGGGACATTTTGGCCTCCCTGATTTTATATTTAACGATAAAGCAGGGTATGCATTAGGGCGTGGCTACGTCCTGATTGACAGGTTGATTGACCAATGTCCTCGAGATCCAGCCCTCGCAACCATAGCAACCTCCCCGCTCCACCCATGACTCTGCCTCATGCCCATATAAGTAGAATCTGTGTTTTTATTTTTCCCAGCATGCACCTGAAATTTTCAAGATGGAGCTGCCTAGATTTGAAACTATTTGCTTCCGAGCAGCAGTCCACAAACCAATGGGTGACGTCATGGATGTTACGTCCATTTCTTTTATACAGTCTGTGTGTTATATTCATGTGTTAGGTATCGACACTGAATGAAATAGGAACCAACCCTGTTACTATCACAGTGAATAGGAAAGTGCTCCACTCCACTGATAGAAACACAACACTACTACCAGACACCAACTCAAAATCTCAAAAATCAGACCTCATAAATCACAAAATAAACAAACACAACTGTCACACAGTTTATGGAGTGTTTACTCATATCACATTACAAGGTTTCTGGGTATTAAAGTCTCACAAATCAGTTTGATCTGTTACTGAAATGCACTAAACCCCTCTGCAAACAAACAAACATGCAGCAACAGGTGGGGACTTCACGTAGCATCAGTGACAAGGCTATCTGCAATGGTGTGTGTGTTGAATGTTAATACGGGGTATAAGTAAGGGCAAAGTGGGAGTTTTAACTGTGTCAAATCATTGCACTTACCACACACAGTAAGTCTGTGTAACAACAAAATTGCCTGAGGATGGCATTTCCGGATGTTAAACCTTAATTCCACAGGGCCGAGCTATTTTCCATGCAAAGCCTTTAATTCCACTGAGCCCTCTTGTCTTAACTGCTCAACACGATGGTAATCAGCATACAGCATCTCTCTCTCCAACTCTCTCTCTATCTTTATCTCTGTTTCCTCCTCTCACCTTTTTCATCTGTTTCTCCATCTGTCACTCTCTCTCTCTCCTGTCACTCACTCTTCATCCTGCTCTACCTCTCTCTCTCTCTCTCTCTCTCAATTCAATTCAATTTAACACACTTACTCTGCATGAATGTTACGTGAAGGAAATTGTCAAGGCGTCTCAGTACAACTTGAACCTCTCTCTCTCTCTCTCCTTCTCTCTCTCTCTCCTTCTCTCAGTCCTTCCTATCGCTCTCTCTGTCTCTCTCTCTCTGTCCTTCCTATCTCTCTCTCTCTCTCTCTCAGTCCTTCCTCCCTCTCTCTCTCTCTCTCTCTCTCTCAGTCCTTCCTCTCTCTCTCTTTCTATATCTTTCTCTCAGTCCTTCCTATTTCCTCTCTCTCTCTCTCTCTCTCTCTCTCTCTCTCTCTCTCTCTCTCTCTCTCTCTCTCTCTCTCTCTCTCAGTCGTTCCTATCTCTCTCTCTCTCTCTCTCTCTCTCTCTCTCCATCTCTGTCACTCGACCCTCTTCCATCTCTCCCTGCTCTGTGTCATGCAGCGTTGAAGGAAACATAATTATAAGTCTCCTCATCTGTCTGTGGGGGATATGAACAGAACTTCTAACATTCAAATAGTAACACTTAAATCACTTTCCCCTCTCTAAGCCTGTTTGTGAGACAAGCCTTGAAACATGCTGTAACAAAGCCGACAAGAGCCTGGTTGTCAAATCTTGTCTCTGTGGGGTAAAGAAAGTCAGATATAAAGCAGCTGCTGGGAGTAAAATCTACTTATTCTGCTTCTATAGCAAATGTTTTTAAGTCTAATGAATGACAGTATGCTTATCTGGAGATACATTAAACAGGGGGGATTTACTTCCTCATTTACAGTTGGTATTGTTTCAGGCATATCTGCTTTACTCGACACTCAGAGGAGACTTTTTTTCTTTGTTTAACCCTTATATACTGTTCATATTATACACTGCAGCAGTATGTTATGGCTCTAAGATCTCCTCATAAAAAGTGTCTATCCTAAATTTTTAACCCTATCTGTTTCATCTGCTTCAGAAAGCATCAATAGCCGATGACTGATCAATAAATGGGCGATTAAAACTTGAATAATTTTTCAGAGAGAGTGTATTTTTTTTTCACTTATTATTGGAGAAAAAACCTCTACTATCACACAATATCATGTCCTATTTTACCTAAGACATGAAAATATAACATAGCAATAATTATTTATATGTGTATTATTGAAACTGAAAAATACATCATAACTACTATCATATTAAAACTATTAACTATTAATTTTTACTAAAAGACATGTCATGTAGATACGGCCAATGGAAAAAAGGGTTAAAGACATTTTGGGGTGTTTTTACAGCTGCCAAATGTCAAAACGTGTCCAATCTTATCAGAACAGTATGTAAGGGTTAAGGTCTAGCAATTAAATTGAGTTAAGGTTAGTGTTAGGGCGTAGGCTTAGGGTTAGAAAGGGTTAAACTAATTGATTAATTGGTATGGTACCATTCCAACCATGTAACCTACAATTTAAGTTAATATACTACTAAATTGTTTTCCCTATATTTCCCTAATACTGCATAGTTTTTAGAATGAATAAAGGGAATAAAGGGATGCATTTATGTGTCACACCAAAGTTGTTAAAAGGAAGTGGTAGTTAGGTTTTGGCACCGCAAGCACTTTACTTAAAGCTGGTCATCTTGTCATGTCTTGTGCTCTTTCCATAGCTTTAAAGATGCCCTACAGACATGTTGTACAACATATGAAACACTGCTTTGAATAAAAATGTGTGTCTGATGTGGTTTCTCCACTGAAAAAGTTCAATTACACGGTTAGATATTCTTCAAATGACAATCCCACTTTAGATGAGTTTCATGAGTAGATGAATGTGAAAACATCCCTCTAGTGTGAAACTTTGCAATACATCAATCTACACAATAAAGGTCAAGCATTAAAGTGAAGTAACAATAAGCAAAACACAATGTGTGAAGGGGAACGTGGAGGGGCATTTACCGCCAGATATATGATGCTGTGATATAAGACACAGTCAGTATGAACATTTCTGCAATTTACCAAATATGTTAGTTAACCCTCCTGTTGTCCTCGAGTCAAGGAAGGAAGGGAGGGAGGAAGGAAGGAAAGGAGGAAGAATGAAGGAAAGGAAGGAGGGTAGGAGGGAGGGAGGAAAGAAGGAAGGAGGGAAGGAAGGGAGGAAACGGAAGAAGGAAGGAAGGAAGGGAGGAAAGAAAGAAAGAAGGAGGGAGGAAGGAAGGAAGGACAGAACTAAGGTAGGAGGGAGGGAGGAAAGACAGAAGGAAGGAAGGAAGGAAGGAAAGAAGGAACAGTCAAAACAGACGGGGTCAATTTGACCCGGGAGGACGACTCTGAAATACATCAATCTACACAATAAAGGTCAAGCATTAAAGTGAAGTAACAATAAGTTAATAATTTGCCGCCAGTGCTTAAACATAACCAAGTCAGTACGAGCAGATATGATGCTGCGATATCAGACACGCTCAGTATGAACATTTCTGCAATTTACCAAATATGTTAATTAACAGCATTTCCTCATTATGTTGACAGATTATGTAATTCGATAAACATTACGTTTTTTTTTCTTCTTCTGCAAAACATATTTGCTGTTGCAATTTAGTCATAAACATAATTTCTAGCAGTCAGTTGAACTATTCTCACCAGGTCCCTGAACTGCACTTTGAAAATACTAATGTAATGATGGCATCCTGTTGTCGGAGGGAGGAAAGAAGGGAGGGAGGAAAGAAGAGAGGGAGGAAGGAAGGAAGGAAAGGAGGAAGAATGAAGGAAAGGAAGGAAGAATGAAGGACAGGAAGGAGGGTAGGAGGGAGGAAAGAAGGAAGGAGGGAAGGAAGGAAGGAAAGGAGGAAAGAAAGAGAGAAGGAAGGAAGGTAGGAGGGAGGGAGGAAAGAAAGAAGGAAGGGAGGAAAGAGAGAGAAGGAGGGAGGGAGGAAGGAAGGACAGAAGGAACGAAGGTAGGAGGGAGGGAGGAAAGAAAGAAGGAAGGGAGGAAAGAGAGAGAGAAGGAGGGAGGAAGGAAGGAAGGACAGAGGAAAGAAGGAAGGGAGGAAGGAAGGACAGAAGGAAGGAAGGAAAGAGGGAGGAAGGAAAGAAAGAAGGAAGGGAGGAAAGAGAGAGAGAAGGAGGGAGGGAGGAAGGAAGGACAGAGGAAAGAAGGAAGGGAGGACAGAAGGAAGGACAGAAGGAAGGAAGGAAAGAGGGAGGAAGGAAAGAAAGAAGGAAGGGAGGAAAGAGAGAGAGAAGGAGGGAGGGAGGAAGGAAGGACAGAGGAAAGAAGGAAGGGAGGACGGAAGGAAGGACAGAAGGAAGGAAGGAAAGAGGGAGGAAGGACAGATGGAAGGAAGGAAGGAAGGAAGCAAGCAGTTGAACTATTCTCACCAGGTCCCTGAACTGCACTTTGAACATACTAATGTAATGATGGCTTCCACAGGGCAGCTGATGGATCTAAGTTATTCTAATGGCAGATGTGTAATGGGTCATGTATGCAGATATATGGTGTATATTCACCTCCAGGCAAGTTTACCATATACCTACCTCGAAGTTACCACATATATGTAGAAGTGTATAAAACATTTGTCAAATCACCATGGCACCACTCTGTAATAGCAGTGGGAGTGAGTTATTGCTGCAAGTTCTAAGACTAATGAGCTTCCTTCCTTCCATCTTTCCTCCGTCCTTCCTCCCTTGCTTTCCTTGCTTTCCTTCCTTCCTTCCTTCCTTCCTCCTCCTACCTTCCTTGCTGCCTGCCTTGTCTCCTCCCTTCCTTCCTTCCTTCCTTCCTTCCATCCTTCTTTCCTCCATCCTTCCTTCCTTTCTTCCTTCCTACCTTCCTTCTTTCCTCCATCCTTCCTCCCTTCCTTTCCTTCCTTTCCTTTCTCCCTTCTTTCCTCCCTTCTTTCCTTTCCTTGCTTTTTTCCTTCCTTTCTTCCTTCCTTCCTTGACTCGAGGACAACAGGAGGGTTAAAGAACTTTAATCTGCCGTTCTCGCCTTTCTTTAAAACTAAAAACTTAATTCATTCTTTAAGGTTGGGAGAAGACAGGATGACATATTGTGTGACATACTGATAAACTTGATGTTGTGATGACTGTGTCTGTTTCGACAACACGAACCCAGAGGACATGCTGAGAGATTCACTCTAATTAACAACACTGCATTAAAGATCAAAGCGGGAGACCGACATGTGGTCGCCTCCTCTCTGCCGTCCTCCAATTCTCTCTTTGATTTCACGCCGACACTCCAGTCCATCATCACATCTCCCGGTCTCTCTTCCATCTATCTTCCATCCCGTCCATCACTCTCCCACCCTCTCAAAATATCCTCCCTCTTTCATCGCACTCCTTCTTAAGTTCACTTCAACATCCACTTCCCCACTTTCCACCACTCCCAACATTACCCTAACCCTTTTCCATGTTTTAGGTCATTTCTTTCATTTCTTACTTATCCACCAACCCTTACTCCCATCCTCCTCCTCCTCCTCTCTTTCCATCAGTCCTCAGTGATGTTTTCACATCAAAAAGCAACCATTATATTACCAATCATCTCCAGCGAGGCAATTTTAAGGGCTTGATGCACTGTAGAAGATAATGCCCCACGGCGAATGTGGAAAAACAGCGTGGGAATGTGTTCTTTTATGTTTGTGTGTCAATAAATTTGGGTGTGTGTGTGTGTTTGCATATGTGTGTATGTGTGTGTGTGTGTTTGTTTCCTCGTGACTGAGAATAATGAGTCGAGTGACAGATAAATGAATGATGATCAGTACACAGCTCAGCAAAAAAAAGAAAAAAAAACTGGGGGGGAAGGAAAAGGAAAAGAAAGAGGAGTTGAAATGAAGGCAAGAGGGGAGTGGATGACAGGAGGTGGAAGAGATAAAAGGAAAGTGGGAAAGAAAGGGAGGTTATGGATGAGAGTGAGACAAAAGATGAAGAAAGGAGGGGTGGAGGGAAGTTTTAGCAGAGAGTAAAGAATACTAAGGAATGTCCAGTGACAGGAAGTACAGATTGACAGATTTAGGGAGATGGAGGGCTGTAGAGAGTCATAGAAGAAGAAATGAAGGGGCAAGAAATAAAAGGGGGGAGTTTGTGAGATGAGAAAAGATGAGAAGAGTGGCAGAGCTTGTGTTTGAAACTGAAGGCAGGCAATTAAAAGTGTAATAAAAAGACAAGGCAGCCCCTGGGTTAAGGGAAATAACCGGGACTGGCAGTCACACTGTATTATGATAACACTTTCACACTCACACACACACACACACACACACACACACACACACACACACACACACACACACACACACACACACACACACACACACACACACACACAAGACACACTCACACTATTCGACAGGCTAAAAAGGAAATATTTTGAGGAGAACATGCATCAATGCTCACACATAATAACTAACACACACACATAAACTAATGGATTGGAATTAGAAAATGTTTTATCGGAACGAAAGGGGGAATTTTTCAAGGATTTCAGCTCAGCTTTCCCTCTGACAGTCGTGTGTGTGTGTGTGTGTGTGTGTGTGGGGGTATGAAGGAGAGAAAGGGAGAGAATAACAGCATTTTATTTTAAATCATCTGTAGCTTGGCAACAAAAGCAGGAAATATAAAAGTATGTAGGACTGCAGAGATTACAACTTTATTGCAGGCTTTTTTTTTTTGCTTTATTAGTTCTCAGTGTTATTGTTCAGCATTAAGTGAACTTATATCACAGTGACGTGATCTTAGGATGTTGATATGCTAAAGATGAATAATTCTAAGAAAGTTTTAATTAAATAATGAACAAAATAAGTTATGTAAGTTTTGTTTTTTTACCTATAGTATAAAGAGCTTGATGGTCAATGTATAAATACCATGGTATTAATGTCACTTTCCACTATGCTCATATTTTCATGTATGTGTGGCTGTTCGTGACTTACAATGATTAGTAGGATGAAGTAGATGAAGTTGTAGAAGGAATGAGCGTCCATCACGTAGTACATGATCTCCACCCAGCCCTCCAGAGTGATCACCTAGAAAAATAAAAATAGGTGACAAAAAGATATAAAACTGAGGGCTGACAAACATCTGCCAACACACAGTAAACTAAGGCAACTTTCATTATTTGTATAAGGAAGGAAGGAAGGAAGGAAGGAAGAACAGACAGAGGAAAGAAGGAAGGGAGGAAGGTGGGGGGAGGAAAGAAAGAGAAAAATGATGGAGGAAGGAAGGAACGGAGGAAGGGAGGAAGGAAGGAAGGTAGGAGGGAGGAGAGAAGGTAGGAGGGAGGAAGACTTTTCTTTCAATTGACTCACTGAATGATCTAATTGCTGTAGCTCTATTTAAAATGCCTTCCTTCCTTCCTTCCTTCCTTCCTTCTTTCCTTTCCTCCCTTCTTTCCTGCCTTCCTTCTTTCCTTTCCTCCCTTCTTTCCTGCCTTTCTTCCTGCCTTCCTTCCTTCTTTCCTTTACTCCCTTCTCTCCTGCCTTCCTTCCTGCCTTCCTCTTTTCCTTTCTCTCTCCCTCCCTCCCTTCCTTCCTTCCTTCTTTCCTCCCTCCCTCCTACCTTCCTTCCTTCCTTCCTTCCTCTGTCCTTCCTCCCTTGCTTTCCTTCCTTCCTTCCTTCCTCCATCCCCCTTTCTTCCATACATACATAAGACAAGACTTATGTAGATCAAACAAATCCACATACTCAATGTCCTTTAAAGAACTTTGAGTTGAATGATCATCTAATTGCTGTAGCTCTAATTAAAACCCAAATTTAAACACTCATGACTCTTGAAAACCTTCAGGATATTAATCATCAATAAGTTAAAAGGTGTTTTTTGACAGTTTTTATCTTACATAGTTTACAGTACCAGAATTCCCACCTGAAAGATGACAATCCAGGCATAGGCGATGTTGTCAAAGTTGATGGCTCCTTTGTGAGGGTTGCTGTATCCAGTATGACACCTGGTGTAGTACTGGTTCCAGTTGACACACAGGCCCGCTATGCTGACACTGCCGTTGGCCAGAGGCTCGAGACTCAGGCCCAGCGACTGTCGGTACAGGGCGTCGTCTTTGTCCAGGCAGCACGTCCTGCCTCCTTCGCGGCGGACCGGAACATCGGTGCAGGACATGATGCCATTGTCAACTGGCAGGGAGCAGATAAAGGGCCGCTCGTCATCCTCGTCAGCCATGTAGTAGGGCCGAGGTAGGCTGATCCCCGTAGTGCTGGAAGAATAAAGGGAAAAGGTGGTGAGTGTAATTCTACAGTAATAATTGTTATAGCACAAATATCATACACAAAGAAGTAAGGACATTTTCACAGTTTTTAGAACAATAGTCAGGTGCCTGTATGACCGCTGATGAATGAATTTACAATGTAAGTGATGGGATGGGGGGACAAAATCCACAGGTCTTATTTTGAGCACTTATTTATAATTGTCTCTGAAGATAATATGAGACTTCTGAGTTTGTCAAATAAAATCAATATTGTCACAGTCTTCAGAGTTACTTTCTTTTCAGTCTAAAAAATAAAGATCTCTCCTTTTCCCCTGATGATCTACAGTGGACTGAAAAGACGGAAACTTTGAAGATATTGAATTGATTTGACTCATTTGGATGTCTGAAACCTTATATCAGCTTTAAAGTTTTCAGATTCTTTAAAAAAAAGCTGAATAGTCAGGTGCCTGTAAGACTGCTGAAACAGGTTTTTCCTTGCTATAATCATTCCACCTGCTTATACTAACCATTTAAAGATCCTTTCCAAATGAATTCACCATATAAGTGATGGGATGGGGTTTTTAGATTCTTAAAAATAAAGCTGCAAGTTTGTCCATTCGGTAGCAATTTGAAAATCTATGAACACTAGAAACACTGATTGCATTCAAAGTCTCTTCTATACTGCAACTTGGAGCTGGGTGTAAATTATGACGCTGCTTGATGAGTAATCAGTAAAATTTGAAAATCTATTTCAAGGCTGACTATTGTATAGATCGTAGAACTGAAGTGATGTCAATGTGCTGCTAAAGGAAAGTTATTTTCTCTCCAGTTATAATAGCATCATCCACTTCCACAACAATGTGGCGGTATGTACTGTAGAGACATGCCAACAAATCCACGTGTGCATACATGCCATTGTCTTATGGGGATTTTACACAGCAGCGCTAAACTGCTTGTCCTTCATGGCTATTTTCAACATTTGTGTGGTGTGAGATTGGAGCTGAAAGCAGAAAATACAATGATCACAGACACCGAGACGATTGGATGAAAGAGCAGAGAGAGAAAGATAGAGGGGGAGAGAGATCGACAGACAGATAGAGAGAGAGAGAGAGATGATTATGTTTGTAATGGTAAAATTGAAGGAAAATAACACCAGAGATAGACAGACTGAGAGAGTTAGGATGGTAGTGATGGAGAGATATGGATACATGATGGGCACTGACACACCGAGCAGATAGTCGGCCGTCTGTTGTTGAGCGCTTGTCATTGACCATATCTCGTAGTTTCTGTGGTTGACTATATTTGGCAGCCTTCTGACTGACTATACTGAATAAGTGGCAGTTGTAGTGATTTTCTTCAGAGTATAAATGCAAACTACTGACAAGCTTATTCCCTCTCTTGCTTTCAAGGTGCATTACATATGTACACCGGTTTTTGAAAGGTTTTTGAAAGTGCAACCTTTAACGGAGGAGGTGAAGCTACATCAAGCAATGCAAAGCGTTTGATGAGTCAGTCTTTCTTAACGTATTTTTTTTTGCAGTAGATTCGGTGGGGTGTCAGGGCTTTTTAAAACAGACAGACTAAGAAATAGGCCAAAAATAAAACACTTCAAGTAAAAAAAAGAGAATCTGGGAATGATCTAAGGAAGGCTTATACTGAAAGAACTGCATATTAAACATGTCAGATGCCAAAAAGGTACAAAACAGAAAAAGTAAAATGACATTAAAAGAGAGAAATAAAGTAAGGAGTGGAACGACGAGGAAAGTAGAGGAAGTTATATATGAAATTGGGAAGGCAGGGGTGAGGATAGAGAAAAGAGATGAAGAGAAGAGGAAGGAAAACAATCAAAAATCAATATCTTAAAGAGGCAAGGCGAGACAGGAAGACGGAAAATAAACAAGGATAACAAGTGAGGCAAAAGACAATGATGGTGCTTAGTAACGTGCCGCCATTACAAAACAAGGAAAGTACAGGCAAAAGACAGAGAACAAAGGTTATGATACTCTAACCCTAGTTCTATAAGCACATGTGGAGTAAAGCCCTCTACAGGACTCTATGGGTAATACTCTCCTCTTCGCTGCAGCTCCGTTAGTTTGACACGCGGCAAAATGTTTTTAACTGTAAGTTAAAGTGCACAGTTTCCAGCCTGCGTCAGACGATGCTGAGTTTACTGACTAATTATTAAAAACCAGGAAGTGATGTGTGAACTGTCGTCATGGTAACCAGCTCACTCACTAATATCTCTGCACATTTTCTGCTGTGTGTTGCGTTAAGCGGCAGATAAAAGGCTGCTGCTGGGAGAGAAAATGAATAAAGCCAAATGGACAATAAATGCAGCATGTTTTCTAAATTTAAAAAAAAAATCGTTTTAATAATCGTGATTTAAATTTTGACCCAAATAATCGTGATTATGATTTTTTCCATAATCGAGCAGCCCTAGTATTACCCATAGAGTCCAGTAGAGGGCAGAGCCTTTGTGGAAGAGAACAGCAAAGCTCTGTGTGGTATCAATGTAATCCAGGAGTGGGTTGCTATTTAAAGGGCAAGGCGGAGAAAGAGATACAGATGAATGCAGACGTTGGTTAGCAATTACAGTCGACCTGGCATTTGAGAAGGCTTGATGTAAGCAGCATTGTGAGCACTACTCTGTCCCTTACTTTAGTCTATGTCTTTTCCAGGCCTTTTGTATCCCTCTCACTGACTGTGCCTTTCTGTATTGTGCTGTACTGAATAGAAGCTATTATCAAGCTCAGTGACCTGAGGAGATCTGAAGCCTTTTTACATCAGTTAAGTTACAGTATGGCTCAGGATTTCTTTGTCCTTTCACATCTTTTTTCTTTTTTTTTTTTACATCATATTCATTGATTCTGACCAAAATCTTTTCAGTTGCATCATGATAAAGGTGCATTGGCTCGATGAAATCAAAATCTCAATCAAAATGCACCACAGGCATTGCTTGAGTTCCAAGTATTTGATATTAATGTAACTGAAATTGGTGTTAGACAATGTACAGCGTATAATAATAGTTTGATATGTTATCATGAAGTCAAATGATTAAATAAAACATAAAAGAGCTCAAAAACACATTGACTGTATGGTGCAGTTGGTGGAGTTGTTAACCCTCCTGTCATCCTCCCAGGTCAAATTGACCCCATCTCTCTTTTGACTGTTCCTTCTTTCCTTCCTTCTTCCCTCTTTCCTTAATTTTTCCTTTGTTCTTCCCCTCCTTCCCTCTTTCTTTGCTCCCTCCTCCTTCCATACTTCTTTCCTCACTTGCTTCCTTCCTCCTCCTTTCCCTCCCTCCTTTCCTTCTGTCCTTCCTTCCTTCCTTCTCTCCTTAATTCCTTCCTCCTTCCCTCCCTCCTTACTACTTTCCTTCCTCCCTTCCTTCTCTCCTTAATTCCTTCCTCCTTTCCTTCCTTCCTTCTTCCTTTCCTCCTTCCCTCCTTACTCCATTCCTTCCTTCCTTCCTTCCTTCCTTCCTTCCGTCCTTCCTTCCTTGACCTGAGGACAACAGGAGGGTTAAACACACTAAAGAATTAAAACAAGAGTAAATATTGGATTCAAATTTGTTAGGTGGCTATCCTCAAAATACTGTCTATGTGTCTGCAACTGTGTAAATATCCAGGACAAACATCATCTGAACAAAAGATTCAATGACAAACAACCTATTTTCAGTACACCATTTAGTATAGACTGCACCGCTTAGCACAGCATTAATCAGGTATGAAAAAGGATTCAGGGGCTTGAACTGGAAACCACTCTAAACTACTGTCACAATGGATGCTTTTATTTCCTGGATTTAACAGTTAAATCCACCCAGCCGTTTTTGTCCTGTCCATGTGATACTGTTCTCATCTGCTTTAAGTGCTGATGTGTGATTCAGTTTTTTACATTAATTGTGCAGTCTGTGAGAAAACATGTTTTTTTTGTGTGTGATCACTTTGATTTGTTTGTCAGTTCTCTATTCCTGATGGTGCAATTAGGGGAGAAGAAATCCGGTCAGTTTATCTCTCGCTGAAGCAAAGCTGGCTACATACGGAGCCATAAGGCAAGGCCAAAGAAAGCCAGGAGGAAATGAATGAATACATTTGGATAATTAATAGAGTTTGTATTGATTTGATGTATCGGAGAGATGAGAATACCAAGCAGGAGATGCAGTAGAGCGTATATGAGGCAGAGCAAAACTAGGGTTGGTTAGAGGTATTGTTGATCTGATCTGTAGCCCAAATTAGCAAATTGCCCCATTGTGGGACTAATACAGGAACATCTTATCCTATTTTATCTTATCAATACAGGCAGTGAAAAACATGGTCATTGGCAGGAAGAAAAGTGAGTAACTGGGGCAAAGACAGGTGAATACATCATCTGGAAACTGTTATTTATGCTATAAGCAGAAGAGTTTGCTATTTTGGCTAGCTTGGGGCAGTTTTTTGGTTTGTTTGGTGGCTTGGACAGATGCTGTTAGCTAATTGTTAGTAGCTAGTGTAGAGTTAGCTGATGGAGTTAGCTGAGATATAGGTTGTTACTTGCTATGGGAAGGTAGCTGGAAAAGGTTATTTGGATATGTTTGGTGGCTCAGGCAGCACATGAGCTAGCATAACATCATGTTAGCTTGCAAGCTGTACTGATGTTGTTATCTGATGACATTACAGAATGTATATTTCCATTACTTTGTTGCTTGCAGAGGTGATGTAGCTGAGAAAGCATATTAACGTGATGGATGAGGCAGCTTGCCACCAGTTAAGGCAACATGCTAGGTAGCTTAACATGTTATAGTATGTAGTAACATGAGAGGTCGCTATTATTTTGGCTATTGGTCGAGCTAGTGGAGCTAGGTAAACAGTTATGGTGTACAACTGACCATAGCATTCAGATGAAACTGTCTATCAAGCCAGCTGGGCCAGGCATTGTAGCTCAGCCCAAGCATATGCTGTATAATGTAGAAACGGGGCCTGGTTAAGCAGCTTAGTATCGGCTCTTGGCTTGGGGCGAGGGTCGGTTTCAAAGTCAGTTAAAACATGCATTAGGTCAGAGAATTTTCTAATATTACAAGTGGCTATTTGCAAGACCAGTGGAGCTAGATAAGTAGGTGTAACTACTGAGCGGCTGAACTACTCAGCGGGCCAAGTCATTCAACTTAAACTGCTTATCAAGCTAATGTAGTACAGTACTTCAAAGACAGCATAATCTGTGAGTGCATATCACTTTTTTGTGACTCTTGCTATATATTTTTGAGATTCTCTACTGTGTTACATGCATATAAAGTGACACATTATATTGAAATAAATGAAACCATTTTACATTTACATTATACGTGTCCTTTATTCAGTCGATGCAAAGCTGATACTTTCTGGCGGCAAATTATGATGGATCAACATGTTCAGCTCTTTAGTGGGTTCAATCATAAAAATAAAAATAAACTTATACAGACCAAATGCAGTAGAAGTTACTTGCTTTTCATGAGCTGAAATTTAGTTAGTTTAAAAAAGTGAAAGTGAATTTTTTTATAATTGTCAGCTACCACCTGGTGTGATAGATGCCGGGTTGGGGTCATCAAAGACTACAAGTGAATTTATCATACCAGCTTGTACGTCTGATGTGGTATAAATAAGAACATTTTTCATGTCTGTCTTCATTTCTTTCATCCGGTCTTGCTAGTTTCAAAGACAGTGTGTGTGTGTGTGTGTGTGTGTGTGTGTGTGTGTGTGTGTGTCAAGGCAAAAGAGACCATATCAATGTGTTTCTGCCAATATGAATTAACCTGTTTACCAAGATATGATTTCCTGTGGTCTCCTGTGACCTTCGCTATTTATATTCTCATCTTGTTGCTAACCAGGGGCCTGGGAAAAGCTGGTAAACGTCAGAGCTCCCCTTCCACTAATCCACACAACCTCATACACACATATCCCAACTTCCCTGCATAACAGACCCAACATCCAACCAGAGCAGATATCACAGCCTCGCTCATCCTCTGATTGGACATCAAATGTGTGTCTCTATATACTGAGGCGATTACATTTGCCACCAGACTGTGTCAGACAGACAGCACTCATTACACACCTGAGGAGATGTTGGATGCATGACAGCAGAGGCACCGGCCAAAGGTCTGTGTTTTGTTTTATGCCTTTCACTCTTGTTCCCGGAAAAACACTCTGATTTACAACTATCACACCCCCCCCCCCCCCCAAAAAAAAAATGTTTTACCAACATTGGACAGCATTACTGAAATTAACTCAGGTGGGTCAGGACATCCCCTGATTACATCCCCTCTCCATCTCCATCTCTGAATTGGTTACCATGGCGATTTCCTATCCCAAAGCTTCTCATCAGATCATTATTTTCTCTCTGGGCTTGGCGATGCAACCCGTTGTCTAGCCCACTCTTTCGAGCAGCCAAACTGGCCTGATCAAACGCTTGGACGTGGATACCAACTGGATGATTGTCTGAGCTCTGTATTTTCACAGTGGTATTAGCTGTACTCTTAATCACAGAGATATTTAAGAGCAAGCTAAACCTTTTAAGCCTTCTGATTCTCACTTTTTTTTCCTTTTGCTGTTAGCAGGAGACATGATAATCATCACAATTCATTAATGGTTTGTGATTGAGGTGATTTAAAATTATTAAACAGATATTCACAGAAATCATCCATCTATCTACCTACCTATCTATCTATCTATCTATCTATCTATCTATCTATCTATCTATCTATCTTTCTACCTATCTATCGTAAAGGTCTTGTGGTGAGGCTCATAGGGTGTGAGAATGTCATCAAAACCAGCTGTGTGAAATCACCAGGAGATGCACAATTTCACGGGTAGAAGTTAAACGATGCTGTCATCTGAGTGACAGCTGTTGCTTCTGCTACTGTGAAAAGATGCACAACACAAATAGTTGCGGCACGCAGTCTTAACACAGGGAGACACACAAACAAGGAGGTCGATCCGTGCACCGCTGAAGAACAAAAGCAGAGAGTGTGTTGGTATCATATAAATCAACAACAGAGCCTTTGCGTCCCTCTGATTTGGAAATGACATGACAGAAGAGTAAATTGAATTTCTGACACTTTCACTGAAATAAACAGCCCACAGCCCCTGAGATATACAGAACATGTCTTGGAAATACCACGCAATACCATAGCAACAATAATGCTCCCACACATGCAACAAAATAAGAATTCAACCCCAAACAAAAGAGATGAGAAGTTGAAAAGGTGAAAAGATATTGGAGAAATGAAAAAGTGAGGCACATCCAACTTGTCAAACTGTAAAGGTTAGAGGTATCATTGAGATAAAGAATTCAGCACACCTGGCGCACATAATTAGCATCCTAAAGCTCAGACCCTCCTTTTCCAAAAACCCCAGGTATCCCTATGGGGGGTATTCAGTGAAGTGTGTTTATCAGTGGGGGAGATTTGTGAGTGTGTATGTGTGTATGTGTGCATGCAAAAGTGTGTTATTGCAAGTGTGTGCATGCAAAAGTGTGTTATTGCATGTATGAATAATCAGGGGCATATAGTGTATACAGTTTATTTGCTAATCCGTATATGCCAATGAGGAGATAATACATAATAACAGAAGTAGAATAAAAACTGTATCTTTGGACTATTACATGACAGGTGAGTTGATGTAGTTTTGGTCTTCTCAAACACAACTCAAACAGGGTGACATTCAGTGAAACTCGTCAAAAACACAACAATTCTTTTTTTTCCCTGTACAGCACAGCTTGGGATTTGATTCCCGTAGAGAAACCCCAAAAACTCATAACTGAAGCTTCAGGGGATGTCAAGCTGCAGGAGTGGTTTGAAAGAAAAAAATAACTGATATAAACAAACAAAAATATCATCCATATGAATGAGTTCTGTTCCAAAATGAGCTGCAACTTACATGGATGGCTGCACATGCAAAAAGTTGGAAAGAGATAATAATGAGATATTGTGGGTCGTTAAAAATGACATCAACAAATCTGTATGATTATTATAGTTTTGACAATATAAAGCATTCTTTCATGTTTGCTTTCTCAATGTAAAGATGAAACTGATGAATACGAAATATGAATTTAACATGATGTTTACAGCAGTGAGTATCTGGACCTTGTGTATGTGCAGCTGCTGTGTGCCTTCATCTCCTCTGAATACATTCTCACACCCACAAATAACTAAATCAAAGACAAAAACACATGCATCTGTAGTGACTAATCAGTGACTAATCAGTGAGTGACTAATCAGTGACTAAAAAAAGTGATAAACTAATTTAAACACATAAGAAGAAAATATTGCTTCAATCACTGACGCATTATGTGCTTTAGTCTACACAATATCGGAACATTTTCAGCTAAGGCTGCTCAATCAATCGAAATTTGATCGTGATTACGATTTAGGGGCCAAACGATTTCAAAACTAATAAAATCGGGGGGAAACGATTTTTAACAACAAAGGTTTTATTTTGAAAAGCTTAGACCGGAAGCCACCGGAAGCCACTGCAGCTCTGTTAGTTTGACAGAAGCTGAAACACACGGCGAAATGTTTTAACTGTAAATAAAAGTGCAGAGTTTCCAGCCTGCGTCAGACGATGCTGAGTTTACTGACTAATTATTAAAAACCAGGAAGTGATGTGTGAACTATCGTCATGGTAACCAGCTCAGCTCTAATATCTCTGCACATTTTCTGCTGTGTGTTGCGTTAAGCGCCAGATAAAAGGCTGATGCTGGGAGAGAAAATGAATAAAGCCGAATGGACAATAAATGCAGCATGTTTCTAAAGTTTAAAAAAGAAATCGTTTTAATAATCGTGATTTAAATTTTGACCCAAATGATCGTGATTATGATTTTTTCCATAATTTAGCAGCCCTAATTTCAGCCCTCTTATAGCCTACTCTTACTGTAAGGTTTGCAGGGAGAACATTATAATTTATTATTCACCTCATGGTTCATATTATTCCATATAATAAGACAAAGGTAGAAACAAACAACTTTGCATTTCCAGCCTCTACAGAAGAAAAAAAGAAGGATTTAGAAGATGAAGCAATTATTGTAATTATTATTGATGTATTTTCTCTGGCAAAAGGAAACAACAACAACAGATTATATATGTTATAATGAACATTATAAGGGACCAGGTTTGATTGACAGCTGTGCACATAATTGACTTACTCAATAAAGTGAATTTACTGTCAAGTTACTCTCTAAAGAAGTTTCTGGACCTGCAGCAGTGGGTGGATTATTCGTGTATGTATAGAATAAGTAACAGGATGAAGAGATGATGATGATATGACAGAGAAATGCATAAAATCCCCCTAAAACAGCCGAAGCAAGTCGTGTCCTGACTGACTTGTCTTGTCACAGAATTCTTTTAACAAGTGTCTTCCTTCAGGCTGCTCTCATTTTCTTTTCCACTGTTTGTCTTTTCTTTTCCTCACCTTTTTATTTCTTTTTTGGAAAGACATGATTGCCTGAAGTAATCTTGGAGTCCCCACAGCTTATTGCAGCTATGCTAAAATAATGTTAGCGAATTGACAGAAAGCGGGCGAAGGGTGTGGGGGAGTGAAAGAGTGTCGTTTTTTTTTTTTTTAATTAAGTGGCAGAATAGAGTCAGAGATAATGATATTTGCTTTGTGCAAATTTTGGTTTGCAATCAGGCTCATTATATTAGCACTTGAGAGAGAGAGAGAGAGAGAAGACGAGAGCAGCAGAGAGAGAGAGAGAGAGAGAGAGAGAGAGAGAGAGAGAGAAGACGAGAGCAGCAGCAGAGAGAGAGAGAGCCTTCATCTTTCTATGGTAATATTAGTAAATTGAGTAGATGATGTAATTAATCTTCTGGAGTCACATTGAGGGAGGGCAGGTAATGAGAGGAGAGGTGACACACACACACACACACACACATACACACACACACACACACACACACAAACACACACACTTATGTACAAGCACATGTTGTGGCCGCTGCATATTCTTATACATGCATACTTATTATTCTTTTAACTGCTACGATTCAGTTACAGATACATTCACACAAACATTGGCACATATGCTATAACAGAAATACACACACACACACACACACACACACACACACACACACACACACACAGGAATGATAGAAAGGCAGATAAAAAATAGAGCTGACAGACCAATATGTCACACACATCTTGAAGCATCATTTTGTCTCACACTCCATCTTTCTCTCAGGCACTGATACAAACATACACAATGCGGCTGTGTGTTATACTTCCTGTCCACACTGATCGACCACATGTGCCTCTCTCACCCTCACAACACACTCTAATGTCATCAGTTACACTGACGTCAAATGTACAGACGTGAACAACTGGTTGCCCGCTGTAATGAGTGTCACATCATATATAACGCGGTGACTCACAGTGTGAAGTTCTCCTCCGGGTAGCAGCGGTTCCTCAGCAGCCCCGCCCACAGCTGCACACCGATGATGCCGAAGATGAAGAAGACGAAGAAGCAGAGGAGGAGGACATTACCCAACATGGGAAGAGTGTCCAGCAGCAGGTTCACAAGGATACGCATACCTGAGGAGACACACACAAAAACACATTTAAACTATAACACTTGTGTGCAACTTAATTGACAAACTTCACCTTTATCTGTATGCTCAATCAATATGACTTCCTAACTTAAAATTCAGGGAGTGGATTAACTACCTGGAGTTGTGTCAATTGTCATGTTGGGTCAGAGTGAAGACCAACAACACCTATAAACTGTGTCCAAATACAGTGCCCACTTTCTTTTTCTTGGACATGGCCCATAAAAAGCCTTAAAAGGAATAATTGAATGGTAGTGGGCTGAAAATGTGCTTGTTCCCCAAATGGGATTGTTAGCTTCACATAACCTTCTCATGATGAGCTGTGGCCCAAAACTGCACCATGTCATCAGTGGTCCACTTACAGAGTTTATTCAATACCTAAGAAACACTGCTCTGTTTCATTGGCTATAATGTTATCTTGTATGTTTGAAGGTGCTGCTAGAATGGGACAACCGTGTTAACTTGTTAATACCAGGCAGGGAGTTTCGGTCCTCTGAAATGAGGCCAACACAGAAGTAACTTAGAGCTGCATTCTAGCAAAAGGCCACCAGGGGGCGACCGTTTTGGTGTCAAAAGGACTTCCGTCTCTATACAAGTCAAGTCAATGGAGAATTCACCAACTTCTCACTTGATTTCTAACCTCAGTAAACGTTTTCAAAATGTGTTTATGGTCTCAATCGCTAGTTTAAAGCCTTCATTAGGGCATTGCATTAGGGCGTGGCTACGTCCTGATTGACAGGTTGATTGACCAATGTCCTCGATATCAAGCCCTCGCAACCTCCCCACTTCGCCCATGGCCCCGCCACATGCCCGCACTATTGGCTTCCAAGCAGCAGTCCACAAACCAATGGGTCATGGATGTTACATCCATTTCTTTTATACAGTCTATGGTTGATATATGATGCATCGGACCTTTACACTTATACACATACACACCAGTCAGGCTCCTTGCAGCACACTCATCGTATTCTTCTCTTGGCAAACTTAACCTTTTAGGTTACATTCACTAAGCTGAAACAACAAATGTTGATTGTTGTGTGTAAAAATCCACCAAGTCCGTGTAAGGAGTGTATATGCTGCATTATTTTAGCATATATCAAATATCACATTCAAATGTCTTCACAAATACTCCAGAGGATAAATACGCTGTATTCTTACTCAAAGTGTGGGAACAATATCAAAAAGTCATTGTGCATTATATTACGAATGGATTTAACCTTGTTTTTGGATTTCCATAATTATGTGAATGTGTGATTGTCCACAACTGCTTTAAACACTTGCTAGGCTCCCCAGTCTTTGGCACAAGCCCAAAATTAATATACCCAAAATAATAACGTTACTGTTCTTCAAACCTTATGACCACAGTCATGACCCTGGTCTCATTTAAAAGTTAAATATTTGCATTTTACAACCAAAAAAGTCAGAATGAGTAGAAGTGATCCTGAAGGTTAAATCCATAATTCAAAACTAGCAACTCTCTCTTCCACACAAAAACAATTCTCTCTCACCCCTCCCCCTCCTTTGCTGACACATACATTTAACACATTATGCTGGCATTTCCATATATGCTGTCGTATTATCATAATTACCTAATCAATCCCTAATCTCTACTGTAATTGTGAGCCAACGGTCCATTACGTTGTCGCTGATCTCTTTAGGGAAAGTAAACCAGGGGTTAAATTCTATAAGTAAAATAGATTGAGGATTGATATAGTGTTTAGCTGATTAATCAGGGGTTAAGTGGGCTGGCGGTCTACTGGACCTCCTCCTGAGAGTCAAAGTGATGTAATCATTTGAAATATTTCAGTGTGAAGAGGCGGACACCTCAATACTTATAACTAGGCTATAAAAAATACCATTTTTATGAAAAAGGACTATACAATTTTAAATCTCAGATATGTGTTCTGCCTACATAATTCAAATCCTCCCATAAGATGAAACTTCATGTGTAATATCTCCTGAACAGAAATGTTCTTTAGCTTGGCAGGAGGTGGGCAGTCACAAATGGAAAATGTGTGCAATCTCATGAGAATTTAAATCCCCCCTGAAGGGCGAGACTTCACATTTGTTGGGGGAAAAAAATATAAGATCTTTCTCTTCTCTCATACCTCAACACACCTGGAGACCAACATGACCTTTATTGAACAGTATGCTGGGCTTGAGGTTAATATTTAATGATTTGTGGGGTACTGAATTTCAAAAAAAAATTCAAACACTTAGGTCTCACTGCAGAGTTACATAAAGTGCCGGGTAACAATTCCCATTTTAATCCATTTCAATGACCAAACCTGTTTTTTTAGCATTTCATTTCATAATTCATAAAGCTTGGCATTGACTACACACTAGTTGAACTGAATACAACTAAATTATAGTGAGTTGGAACTGAAGCGTAACCATGGCGATGCTAATGCCAGATATTACAAAATATACAGACATCTTTCTTTTTTTTACAATGATTAAATCTGTTTGAAGTCAGTTTTAGCATGAAGTTATTAACTGTATTATAAAGAGGGGAAAAATAGATGTATAAAAGAAAATGTATGAAAACAGAGCAGGGATAAAACAGTACATAAAAGAACATTGTAAAGCTGCTTTTTTTGCCCAAGTTTGAGATGTGATTAAAAGATGAAAAGACTCAAAATTGTTCCCTGCAGGAGGTAAAAATTAAAGTCAGTTAATTAGAATAATATTGGCTGTTTGATCAGGGAATATTACCAAGTCTTGATTGTAGAGTACAACAAATGTTTTTAATTCATATAAGAGCCAACATTAATCATTTAATCATTTACAGTTAACTGTGGGAGCCGCTGCAAATGGAGCGAGTGAAAAGCAAAGAAAGAGGGAATGAGCTAAGTGCAAACTAGATTAAAAGTGAGGAGGAGAAAAAAAAGAAAAAAACTGAATATAAATGGGAAAAAAGAGGGGCAGCGGAGAGAGAAAATTTGCTGATGACTGTTACCTTGGCTGCTAATATGATTGTTTCCCAGGGGGGATTGTGGGTAATGTAGTAAACAGGCCCAGTCCTTTAAGCTGTGGCCAGTGGGAACCTGGCCTGGATAATTCCCATTAGCGTCCCCATTAACTGACTCTCCTGTTCATCCATTGACTGTGTGTATGTGTGTATGTGTGTATGTGTGTGTGTGTGTGTGTGTGTGTGTGTGTGTGTGTGTGTTGCTCTCCGTGACTCTGTGTTTGTGTCTCTCCAGCAGCATGGAGATTGAATTACCCCAGAGACGGGCTCTGTGGTAAATTGTCTTTAATAAAGGGGGAGAATTGCTTCTTTATTTATCCAACAAATAAAGACGAGTGGAATAACTTGCTTTTTGGCAGCTGATCCTGGCGCAGAGCACAACTGTGTTTGTTACCAACTGACCTTTCTCTTCATGTGACTACAGCGGCTGGTGGTTTGTGAATAATTTGAAACTTAAAACTTAAAATCTGCCCGGTTGGTAACAAATAATGCACTAGTGACTCATTCAAAACTGGTTTATGAGTTGATTTATCCTTTTTAGCTACTCTATGACACTGGTATTGGACAATCCTGCAAACAATGACCCTTGAAATGTCCACTGCCAATTATACATCGGTACATGTTAATACATCATGGTTACGTTTAGGGAAATATTATATAGGCAATTTATGAAGTGAATGATGGCTGAAATCCATTTTTTGCTTCAGGATCCTATATACTAGCTGACTGTCACGACTTCCATTATTATTGTATATTATATTGTATATTGTAACATTATAATGTTATTGGTAGCATGTGTGCTTTTTCCACTAAAGGCCCATTTATGCTCAATGTTAAATACGGATCTGGATACAGACAGAGCCTTCTGTGCTCTGCGTTCATTTTGTCCGTATTTCTGCATGTTTCCATAAAGCTTACGGATACGGACCAAACGGAGCAGTACCACCGGAAACCACAGGGTGGCAGTGTTGCTGTCACTACTCGATACGTAGCTCTAGTGAGACACGAAGAAGAAATAACAATGGAGGAACTTTTTGAGGAAAGGTTTTTTGAGTTGGTTAGAAACTTTAAACATATCGTTTTTGTCTTTTATGCAAGAGGAACATTATCAATATCTCCTCCACAGTCGCCATGTTTGTTTTTGAGTTTGTTGTTGTCATAAACTTTTGACTCTGTGCTGCCCCCTGGTGGATGTATTGGTTAACATCCATGCCAACGTAAAGGACACATGGAAGTATGTGAGCAGTGATGGTAACATCGTTTGAAAAGGACGGATACATTTTCATACGTCAGTCGAGCATAAATGGGCCCTTACAGTGCTTCACTAGCTTGTTATTCTACATATCACAACCTCTTGACTGTAAGCTACATTTTAAATATCTCCAAGAACTTAAATGCTCTCCAGAGACTGAAAATATGATAGTAGCTATTAGTCTTTGAGGGTTTTTCTCAACCTGACCAAACTTAATGAATATGTCAGCTAGTGCAGCAGTGTGGCTCAGTTTTAAGTGGCTCACTGCCAAGTGGTGTAGCAAAACAGTAACATCGCCATGGCAACATGCTCCAAATGTTATCATCTTGGTGCTTAGCAGTGGTTATCTTAGCTAATTCCGGTGCATTTACATTTTAATTTGAAATATCCATGAATGTACAATGTCCCTTTTTAAATAAATACACTAAACTAAATGTGACCATGTATGGGGAAGTAATGGCTTAAGCTTTTTACAAAAAATATTCAGATGTAACCGTCTTTATAATCATCAACCATCAATCTCTAACTGTAACTGTAATTTAATGACACGTTTTTTCTCAGTAAATGTTTCGTGTAATCAAATAAACAAGTAGATTTCCACCCAGAGGTTAAACAAGACATGCGTTTCATTTTATTCCAGAGTCTCATACACCAGCATCATGATTTGTCTCCATCATTTTTTGGCACATTGAAACTACACAACTAGACCATAAGTGTCTTGGAGGTACAAGAGACAGATTGTTGCTGTCTCCCTTAAACTCAGGATTGGAGCGAAGCTGCAACATGATTTATGCCTCAACCAACTGCAATTCATACAAGTTGAATACAATTTATTACGATTGTGCCTGTGTGTGCACGTGAATTAGTGCTGGATGGTACTCGTTGTTCCTCCATTTCATCAGAAAATGTTAAAAAATGAGTCCAGTGGTTATAGCTCATTGCATCTCTTCTTGTTTTTCCTCTATAGATCTAATCTTCTTCCTCTTCTCATCTTATCTTCCTCTCGCTGGTCCCCGGTCCTCTATGTCCCTCGCTCATTTTATCTCTATTCATCCGATGACTCCCTTCATCCCTTGCACTTTTCTCCTCGGGTCTATCTATCATCGTAATAGCCTGCTCATCTGAGTCCCGCCGCATCTCTCCTCTCATCATCCCTCTCTTCCTCTCGTCCATCTTCGCCTATCCTTCATGGAGCTGGATAATCCCCTCTTCCCTCCCTCATTTGTCTCTCTTTCTCACCTGCTCCTTTTTCTCTTTTTATCCTCTTTCTTTTTTATTCCTTAACCCAAATGCAGTGGCCTTGTTGAAATATTTCTGAATAAAGCACAAAGAAAGAATCTATTATGTGTGAGGGGATTGTTTTTTTCTTCCTTCCTATTCTCTCTCTCTCTTTATCTTTAAGTGTTTGCTGACTTTCTTGTATTGTGTCTTTTATTTTTCTGTTTGTGCATCAGCCTCTGTTAAAGATGAACTATCATGACAAATTAGTATTTTCAATATTAGAAAAAGGAAAAAGAGTGAAAAGTCACCCTTGCTCCTTTTGAAATGTCAGATTACAGCTGTAAACATCACTGAGACTCTAATGATTCATCATCGCTTTGTGTTTCCTCCAAACAGAGAGCTGTGAAAAACAACCCATTCAATGGCAAATTAAATCCATTGTATACAACATTTCTAGCTATTAGGAATATAAAGAAAGTCTGGATCACAAACTTTTCATAATGCCATCTGTAATTTTAACATTTTAAATCTTGCCTTGTTACAATAAGAAAGCAAAGTTAACAATATCTAGTTTGTCATGTCATGATGTTTTGGTGAGCCCAACTTAATACACTAAATCAGGGATCCTGAAACGGCGGACTCCGCTCTGCATCTGGACCGTGGGACAACTCTCAAATCTGCGGACCCTGGTCTAATCTTAAAAAAAAGAAAAATCTTGCATAAAATATTATTATTATTATTATTAAATGCGAGTGTTGGCGCAAGTGTGGATGTGTGACTCCAGTCCTTCACCCTGTGTATTTTGGTCTCCATGGCAACAATGCGCTGATAGGCTGTGACTTGTTGGGCAAGCGCAGTTCTAGCGTGACCCACAATTTTACTTTATAACTTTTATACAGTCTATGCGCTTTATACCTTTGATGCACAGCACTAAGAACAGCACTACAGCTCTTTCCTCCTTTCTTGTGTCCTTTGTGCCTGTATTTTAAAAGATAAGTGATGATATTTGTTTTGGATTATTTGCAGGGGTTGTGAATGTATTTTGTTTTGTTTTATATAAGTATTTATTTGAATTTATGTTAAAATGAAAAATAAGTTATGGTTTTGAGTATTTATTTGATTGTTGTTTTTATGAAAAGGACATTGTGTTTTGTTGTTAAAATTAAAAATACATTTTATAGTTGAGTCATATATTCATATTTTTCTACTATAGGCTACACCACTGTATTGTTAAGTTAGTTGGTGGTGGATACATTGATTTGTTGTGGCTTGACCGACTAATAAACGGACCTTTGACTCATTGAAAAACAAAAAAGCGTGGACCTTTAAGATTCATATTTGAGAAACACTGGGCTAAATCATATAAAAAACAAGTCCTCCTACCTTGTTTTTGTTTTTTTTATCAGTGGCTTGGAACTAATGAGCTATAGGAACAAATATATGAGCGTTCCCTATCTGACTCAGCCTTGCAGATAAATACTGACAAATAATCTTTAGCTGCAGTCATAGTAACAAAGCTTCTGCTTCTGAGCGAGGACTACAAGAGGTTGCTAGCCGAGAAAGGGTGATTACGTTTGACCAATGCGGAGGAGAGACTGAATACATTAGTAATGGAGGAATACAGAATCAGCAGCTGGAGTTGGAGCAAAGCTTCAGTAATGACTAATCACATCAGCTCTTCTCAACCTTTTTTTTTTTAAAGCAGCAACAGGATGAAGTCTCCAACAGAGAGAGAAATAAAAAAAAATGTGAGTTAACTTACATATGATTTCAAAGTTGTAGCAATTATTTTTTCTTTCTTTTTTAACCCTCCTGTTGTCCTCGAGTCAAGGAAGGAAGGGAGGAAGAAGGAAGGAAAAGAGGGAGGGAAGGAGGGAAGGAGGAAGGAAGGAAGTGAGGAAAGGAAAGAAGGAAGGGAGGAAGGAAAATAAGGAAGGAGGGAGGGAGGAAGGAGGAAGGGAGGGAGAAAGGAAAAGAGGAAGGAAGGAAAGAAGGACAGAGGAAAGAAGGAAGGGGTGAAGGTAGGGGGAGGAAAGAAAGAAGGAAGGGGTGAAGGTAGGGGGGGGAAGAAAGAGAGAAGGAGGGAAGGAAGGGAAGAGGGAGGAAGGAAGGAAGGACAGAAGGAAGGAAGGAAAGAAGGAAGGGAAGAAATAGAGAAGGAGGGAGGGAGGAAGGAAGGAAGGAAGGAAGGGGGATGGAGGGAGGAAAGAAGGAAGGGAGGAAAATAGAGAAGGAGGGAGGAAGGAAGGACAGACGGAAGGAAGGAAGGAAAGAAGGAACAGTCAAAATAGACGGGGTCAATTTGACCCGGGAAGAGGACAGGAAGGTTAACAGCAACAAAATAGTAGAACATGTATACGAGTGGAAATGGTAAAAAAGGTCTTCGGAGGGTACTTTAAAATCAAGGCAGCATTGTTAAAAATGTTGAGCTGCTAAAAAATGTGAAATGAGAACACATAAATGCCAGATAAAAATGCTCAGCACCGCGCCGCACTGTTCCAGCTGATCAGCTCTACCTCCCTGAGAGCTGCTGCAGAATTCACTAGAGGAGAACATGAGCTGAGTCCGTTTCTCCCTTTGGAACGAATGACTCTCCAGAGACATGCGGCACCGCTCCTGCCTCTGCTTATAGTAAGACGGGCGGATAAATGAGGTGAAGGAACGGAGGGGAAATAGCAGAAGGAGAGGAAAGCAAAGCAAGAAAAACTGATGAGAAAACAGAAGCAGAAAAGGACATAATGGAGATATTACAGATGAAAGAAATAATAAAAATGAATAATGTGTCTCATTTCATATGGAGATATTTCATCAAAAAGGCAAAGATAACTGAGATAAAAGAGATATTGACAGAGGGAGGGAGGTAGGGAGGAAAGAAGGAGGGAGGAAGGAAGGGAAGAAGGACAGAGGAAAGAAGGAAGGGGTGAAGGTAGGGGGGAGGAAAGAAAAAAAGAAGGAAGGAGGGAAGGAAGGAAGAAAGGAAAGAAGGAAGGAAGGACGGAGGGAAGAAGGAAGGTAAGAAGGAAGGAAGAAAAGGTGAGAAGGACATAATGGAGAGATTACAGATGAAAAAAATAATAAAAAGGAATAATGTGTCTCATTTCATATGATATGAGATATTTCAACCAAAAGGCGAAGGAAGGTAGGAGGGAGGGAAGGAAGGAAGGAAGGAAGGAAGAAGAGAGGAAAGGAAGGAAGGACAGACAGAGGAAGGAGAGAGGAAAGGAAGGAAGGAGGGAGGAAGGAGAGAGGAAAGGAAGGAAGGAGGGAGGAAGGAGAGAGGAAAGGAAGGAAAGGAAGGAGGAAAGGAAGGAAGAAGGGAGGAAGGAGAGAGGAAAGGAAGGAAGGAGAGAGGAAAGGAAGGAAGGAAGGAAAGAAGGAAGGAAGGAAGGAAGGAAGGAGGGAGGAAGGAGAGATGAAAGGAAGGAAGGAGGGAGGAAGGAAGGAGGAAGGAGAGAGGAAAGGAAGGAAGGAGGGAGGAAGGAGAGATGAAAGGAAGGAAGGAGGGAGGAAGGAGAGAGGAAAGGAAGGAAGGAAGGAAGGAAGGAGGGAGGAAGGAAGGAAGGAAGGAAGGAAGGAAGGAAGGAAGGAAGGAAGGAAGGAAGGAGGGAGGAAGGAAGGAGAGAGGAAAGGAAGGAAGAAAGGAAGGAAGGAAGATAAACTGAGATAAAAGAGATATTGAAAAATTGATTGGAGTGAGAAGAAACACCACAGAGCTGCAAATGATCCCAATTATGAAGAAGCATCTTTGTTTCAAGCTACAGCAACACGTCTCTATATGGAATATGTGTTAACGTGCTCTCTGTGTGCATGTTCATATGTGATAAGCCAACTATAGAAATTCTCCGTGACCAACCAAATTGGCTGCACCTGCCTGACTGAAGAAACAGAAATTGCTTAGTTTATGTTGCAGATTTATGAGCAGTGGGAGGTTTGGCAAAGGGAGCAAAACAACATTAACTTCGAGCACCAGCATATCCGATTTAGAAAGTACTCAGTGCTTCTTAAAATGATTGCCTGCTAGGCGCAATTTAGGCACATAAAGCACAAAAGCAACTAGCAGCGAGCTCTGATTATTCTCATCATAAAAAAAAAAAAAAAAAAAAGCGACACAGACTAAGCAGTACTCTTGAAGTCTAAGTGACGGGGTTGGGCCACTCGAAACACTTGAGCGAAGTCTGATCATTGTTTCAGTGATGAGTTTGGATGCTGAGGAGATTTTGTGGGGATTAAAACAGTTTCTAGTGGATGAAATTACTTTTTGTTAGGAATTTAACCCTTAAACAGGCAGGAGTGGAAAATGAGATGTGAAAACAATTGGCACCTAAAAGTAAAACATGTCCACAAAAACTTTAAATACATAAGGAGAAGTGAAACATTCTTGCTTTCCCCTGGTCATTAATATCACACGTACTAGTTTCTAAACTGATTTTTATCAAAACATCGGCCTACAACAAGGTAGGAAGGTAGGAAGGAAGGAAGGAAGGAAGGAGGGAGGGAGGGAGGGAGGGAGGGAGGGAGGGAGGAAGAAGGAAGGAGAGGAGGGAGGAAGGGAGAAAGAAGGAAGGAAAGGAGGGAGGAAGGGAGAAAGAAGGAAGGAAAGGAGAGAGGGAGGGAGAAAGAAGGAAGGAAAGGAGGGAGGGAGGGAGAAAGAAGGAAGGAAAGGAGAGAGGTAGGAAGGAAGGAAAGGGGGAAGGCGGGAAGGGAGGGAAGGAAGGAAGGAAGGAAGGAAGGATGGAAGAAAGGGAGGAAGAAGGAAGGAAGTAAGGAAGGAAGGAAGGAATAAAAAGGAAGGAGGGAGGAAAGGAAGGAAGAAAGGAAGGAAGGAAGGAAAGGGGGGAAGGAAGGAAGGTAGAAAGGAAGGAAGGAAGGAAGCAAGCAAAGAAGGAAGAGTCAAAACAGACAGGGTCAATTTGACCCGGGAGGACGACAGGAAGGTTAACCAATTCAAGCCATTGACTGACCTCAAGCACTTGAACATCTGGGCAAAGGTAGCCAACCTCTGCCTATCCCCAAAATACTGATGCTATGTTCTTCAGACCAAAACATTTGCACACAATGTCCCACCTCAAAGACTACCAAAGACTCTATCAATGTCCTTGTGGCACCAATATGTCGGGATCAGAACAGTTTGCATTGGTTGAAATTACTTTTTTAAGGAATTATAATAGTCCTGTTCACTTGATGTCCTTGGGATTTTTACCTGACAGGAAGTTAATACATCAATTAGAGGACTCTGAGTCATACACGGGATGAAAAAGGACAGCTCCTGACATTTCTGTTAGGTCTTTTTTAATTTAATGATGTCCTTTTTATTTTTGTCTGACACTTCTTCAATATGATCAAATCTGTTTGCTCACAGCAACACCTGCACCTGTGAAACCTGTGTGGAAATCAGCAAGTACACAATCAAAATCACATAATTACAAAAAGAGGACAATGAGGCATTTGGGCTGCGTTTGCTGGCGGTTAGATTTTTGTCATCATATGGTGCTGCCGTGGTAACAATGGGACTGGTTTTATGTGGCCAATTTGCTCCGGGATGAATGGGCACAGTATCAATGCTGCAGCTTCTGTAGGGAAGCATCTGTAAGCAAGGTGGAGCCATTCATGCTACACTCAGAGCCACGCTGACAATATAACACTGATACATGAACCGTTAACTGACCATGAATACAGTCAATGATTCAACTTTGTGTCGTCCTCCTGACCCCGTCTGTTTTGACTGTTCCTTCTTCCCTTCCTTCCTCCCTCCCTCCCTTCCTTCCTTCCTCCTTCTCTCTTTCTTTCCTTCCTCTCTGTTTCCTCCCTTCCTTCCTTCCTTCTCTCTTTCTTTCCTTCCTCTCTCTTTCCTCCCTTCCTTCTTTCCTTCCTCCATCTTTCTTCGTTCCTTCCTTCCTTTCCTACCTCCCTCCTTCTCTCTTTCTTTCCTCCACCCTACCATTTCCTTCCTTCCTTCCCGCCCTCCTTCCTTCTTTCCTCCCTCTTACCTTCCTTCCCTCCTTCCTCCTTCCCTCCTTTCTTTCCTTCCTTCCTTCGCTCATCCCTCCTTTCCTTCCTTCTTCCTCCCTTCCTTCCTCAACTCGAGGACAACAGGAGGGTTAAAAGAGGAGGTTAAATGCCAGGGCAACAACTCCAGTAGGAAGATAAGAAAAAGAATAATATTCACCAAAGATACCAGAAACTTCATATTATATTTCTCAAAGAGTATTTTAGCGATTGCACCAGTGTCTTCTCTTTCTGTAGAGATAATTTAAAAAAACATAAAATTATAACTGAACTTTAAACTAGAGCAGAAGCATCATCTAAATCTGAGTGAGAGTCTGGATGTGAGACATGTTCTTTCATTTGTTACTAAATTCAACTAAATATAACATTAATATTGATGAATGAGCTGAATTAATTTGAAAGTTAAACTTTGAGGCTGTTTATTAGCTACTGTTGAGATATTTAATGTTTGTGCAGTCGTGAGCTCAGTTCCCAGAATCATCCTTGTGGGTTGAAACTCTGTTGAGACAGCATATTATTAGATATTTCTCTCTAATTCCCCCAAAATATAAATCTTATGTGTCAGCCATGGACTGCTCTCTCTCTCTCCTTCTGTCTCTCTGTAGTTATCTTGAGCAGACTTGATGTAACTGATTTACCTCTCATTAGGGTTGGGTATTGCCTGGATTTTATCAGTACTGCCATAAATACTGATAGAGCTTGATACTTTGATTGATGCTTCTCTCCATAGTTTGGTGCAAAAGACATGGCATGAAAATATGTGACAAGATGCAATGGTTATTTATTGACTAATCTACCCCTAACTCTACATGAGAAGTGCTAACTGCATGCTAACTGAGTGAATAACTAGAGACTTATTCTTATAGCGATAAGGGCTGCAAAGAAAAATCTTGGTCAAATGGTAATCTACCTTCTCTTCAACTAATTGATTGTAACAAGCAAAGTTCATGCCACAAGCAAGGTTAGCACTCCGAGCTAATACGTGCTAATAATGCTACGTCGTTTCTGGGTGAAATCTACTGTCAGCAACACTGGATATCAAACAGAAGAGAAACTGTTACTGTGAGCTGTAAATTCATCACTCCTAAGCAGAGGGCAGAACATAATGTTATCTCAGAGCCTGATAAGCTCAGGCCAGACCTCTCTTCCTCCGGTCAGCTCTCCTTCCTCAGTCTCGGTCTCATCCTGCATGGCGGCTGTCTCCCTGGCTGACCAATGTTGTCTTTCTTTTTTCCATTTTAAGGTGGAAATGAACCAGCATTAAGATACATTATCTCCACATCTGCCGGCTACGTTACATAAATACCAACAGCAGCATTGTTTGTCCAGCGGCTTATCAATATTATGAACAGTTTTACCAATTTATTGCCAGTTCTTGATACCAACCCCTTCTTCTAATTCTTCTAAAAAAATATTCCTGAAACACTTAGCTATTACTGCAACAGTATGTGACAGTATATCTAATCAAACCAATGTGCTATGTATTACATTTATATCCAAGTATTTCACATTACAGAATATTTTCTTGGGTGAAAGTTACCTGGATCATGTTTTTCATCAACATACTTACACTACCTGTACTTTTTCTTTGTTTTTTTAAAGCATTGGTTGCTATAATTGCTAATCTGCATTCACCACCTCCATTGTAGGTATTCAGAAAACAATCTGGCAAATTAAGGCATATTGGGAAAGCAGTGTGAGCCTCCAAAAGCTTTTTCAAATAAACTTCAGTTTGACACAATTCATTTCCAACCCTTTGTCTCCGAGCTGAGTCTGACTGAAAACAAAAACACAGAAAGAAGCTGACAGCATCTTCTCTACTTCCAGGGAAACTTGCTTAATTAGGTGCCTATTTGTGTGCAAAAGCTACTTCATTTACAAGTGTGAGGCTCTGCTGAGGTTAGATAAAGCCTGTGATGGTGGCTGAATTATAAAGAAAATATAGACTGATACAGATCATATTGGTAAAACAAATTGATGGTTTTTTTTTGTTTGTTTATTTAACACCAATGTGGTTAAATCCCACTCCTTCCAACAAGTCATAATTATAGCTTGTTGCTTTCTAATCTAAAGACATGTTCACACTTATGATGTATTTCTGCCTCAATGACTGACTCATATCCAGCACCTTGAACAGCAACCAAGATACTGGGCTGGCTGTTCTGGCAGGAAGGCAGCTGTCCATGGTGCTGAACTGGAGCCAGAGAGAAAGAACTGTATCATATGAATGGGTGTCATCTCTCATTATCCAAATACATAATAGTTGTCTTAATTCGTCAGCATGATCAGTTATTTTATTGACATTAATATTTTTTTTAAATCAATTGAGAGCATTAATTATCTTCCTTTTGAAATGGAAAATGGAAAATCAAGTTGAAAGTGGAGGTGTTACTTACTTGGCACCCTGTTAATTGCTTTAAGAGGACGCAGTACCCTCACTGTCCTGATGGCGGTGAAGTTGACGTTCTGCAGGTCCAGTGAGTATTCAATCATCCTGGAGAAAACAAACATAAACACATCCACAAACTATGTTAATACTTACACATCCCACCAGCATTTAAAGCCGATATAACCGATATGATCAACAAAGAGGGGCGATTTCATCTGACCTTCCGAGCTGTGTTGATTTAATCCCCACTCCTCCCTCCATGTTTGTGCCTATTACAGAGCTTAATATGAATTAATTAGCTGGAATCTATGTAGCTAATGAACCAAGACATTTAAGAAGAAACAGGAGTCAGTGGAAAAATAAGTGTCTGGCACTCTGTCCTTAACTTAACCATTGATTAGTTTGCAGCTGGACATGAATATTAATGCTTTTAGGTGTTTATCTGTTTACAAGGAAAAAGTTACAAAGTGCTGCATCGGCACTAAAAAGTAAAGCAGTCCATCATTTCGACATAGATGGAAGAAGATGTCAAAGCACTAGTGAAGAAGTACAGTAAACCTCCATCCATGATAACTGGATATAACATTTACTGCATGCTGTCAAAGCATCAAAGTGTATCTTGTCGGTTCGCGGGTGTGCACAAGCATGAGAGGCGTAAGATTAAACCTGCAACCATCTGAGAGATGAAAGCAGAGCCTTGTGAAGGAGAAGGGGATCGGAGGTGGAGGTGTGGGGAGTGGGGGGTGGGGGGTAAACATGCTTGAAGTAAGACTAGGTGTGGAATAATAGAGACAGAGGAGGGAAGCAGAAAGCGAGTATTTTGCTATATTTGACCTATTTCTGACTGATATATTACAAGGAAAACATACTTTGCCTGAAGAATGGCAGGAAGAGAGAGACAGTGACAGTGCAAAGAAAGAGGAGGAAGACAGAGGAAGAAAGAAAAACAAAACAAAACAAAACAAAGGGTTGACAGGAGATGGAAAAAGATTGAGATGAGGATGGATAGATCAGAAAAGAATGCGAGTAAAGTACCAAGGGATGATTAAGTGCAATATAACGATGGCAATAAAGCAAGATTGAGAGAGGGAGAGAGCCTGAAGGTTTTATCAAGTGCTGGAGATAATTACAATGATAGGAAAAGAGAGAGAGGAAGGGATGGAGAGAGAGAGAGAGAGAGAGAGAGAGAGAGAGAGAGAGAGAGAGAGAGAGAGAGAGAAAGAGAGAGAGAGAAGAGTGTAATATGCATATACCTGGCTGAACAGAGGAAAGCTGCTCTCAGATAGAGAGAAGGGGGTGGGAGGGGGCGATGTGTCAAGATGTGTGAAAAAGAAAAGTACAAGCAAGAAGCTGAGGTAAGTTTCAAGTATCTCACCCTAAATATTCTCCTCTGAGATATTCCAGCGCTCCACAATAACAAGCTCATTTCAACGAGAGGAGTTTAGTGTTTCTAAAAAGCGCCAGCCAATTATTCATACCTGACCTTTTGACTTACAAATCAGGAGAGGAATCCTAACTTAATTTTTTCTCTCTCTTTTTTTTTTGACAGCTAAATAACTGAAATAGACAGTAACATCTAAATCCTCCAATTTCCTGCTGTTCCAGAGGAAGTTTCACAGATTGAATTGGAGTCCAGAGAGAAGTTTCAAAGTTGGAAAACATGAGTAAGTTATGTAAGGATGTAAGATTGAAAAAGAAAAAAAAAAGGGAAAACATGGTTATGTCAAGCTTTTGCCGGGAAATATAGGCACTGCCAACTTCAATTAAATGTCAGAGTTCTCAAAGTTGTAGAACATTTTACAAGTTGGAAAAAAAGGAAAAAAAAAAACATAGCAAAGTTTTAACGTTGAAACCAGGCGGGGAGCTCCGGTCCTCTGAAATGAGGCCAGCGTGGGAGTAACTTATAACTGCATTCTATCAAAAGGCCACCAGGGGGCGACCGTTTTGGTGTCAAAAGGACTTCCGTCTCTATACAAGTCAATGGAGAATTCACCAACTTCTCACTTGATTTCTAACCTCAGTAAACGTTTTCAAAATGTGTTTATGGTCTCAATCGCTAGTTTAAAGCCTTCTTCAATGCAGTATGATGTTCATTTGGGACATTTTGGCCTCCCTGATTTTATATTTGACGATAAAGCAGGGTATGCATTAGGGTGTGGCTATGTCGTGATTGACAGGTTGATTGACCAATGTCCTCGAGATCCAGCCCTCGCAACCATAGCAACCTCCCCACTCCGCCTCATGACTCCGCCTCATGCCCATATGAGTAGAATCCATGTTTTTACTTTTCCCAACATGCACCTGAAACTTTCAAGATGGCGCTGCCTAGATCCGAAACTATTGGCTTCTGAGCAGCAGTCCACAAACCAATGGGTGATGTTACGGATGTTACATCCATTTCTTTTATACAGTCTATGATTGAAACCCGCAATTCTTTGTCCAGCATTAGTGATCACAATGCTCATGCTCCAAAGCATCTGTGAGGCGTGCATCTATCTCAGCGAGCCATGAAATATGAAACTATATCCTCTCCTGATTTCACCGCACTACCGTAACCTTGGTGATGACAGGAGGCAGCGAGCCCTCAATTCAGACAAAACCAAGCTAGTAAAAAAAAAACACACCGAGCATGAAAAGCGAGGTCGGAGTTCACAGAGTACACCTGGATGTGATTGTATCTGTGTGACCAGAGAGGCTGGGTATTCTACGTGTGGCCATGATGCACTTTGACAGGCGTTTGTTATGAAGGGAGTGGAGAGCTTCGTCCACGCTTACTGTACAATGGGATATAATATATAAAAAAATAAAAGGTCTGACAGCTACTTTGCAGAGCGCAGGGTGAACAGGGAGAGATGACTGTAGTTTGTAGTTTAGTGTGTATATGTGTGAGTGTGAGCGAGTAGATGTGTAGATGTATGTCAATATTTCGGCTAATCCTCCGCCGCAGGGAGAGAACAAAATGAACTGGACTGAGAGTTAGTACAATTGCACGGCAGCGTTTCGACAGCTGCTATTTTAATAATTAATTTGTTGCAGTGGGTTGACAGGACAGGTGTGTGTGTGTGTGTGTGTGTGTGTGTGTGTTTGTGTGTGTGTGTGTGTGTGGGACATGTGGGGATCTGTCATTTTGGGCAATTTTTACAGCAATTTTAGATAAGACAGCTCATTTTGGCCACACAAACACACAAGATTACACATAGAAGTGTGGGTGAACAATCATGAGACACAAACACACACACACACACACAGATGTAAAGACACACAGTCCAAGGGGGATGAGGGTAAAGCGTAATTATTCCTGATGCACCCCAATTTTTCACACACTGAGCAGATGTACTGACAGATAACCTAAGTCTCACTCACACACACACACACACACACACACACACACACACACACACACACACACACACACACACACACACACACACACACAAAGTAGGGAAAGTGCTTGGGGCAGACTCTGGGCTCTCAAAAAGCTGTGTCAAATCAGAAGAAGACAGAGGACACACACACACACATTTTCACTCTCACACTTAAACACTCAAGCACTCGCACACTCCTGAAGAGTGTATTACATAAGCAAGGAACCCACACACACAAACACACACACACACACACACACACACACACACACACACACACACACACACACACAGACGTCAAACTAAATTTAGTGTCTGTCTGTGTTTGAGTTAGGACTGCTCTCCAACCAAACAGCTTCATGAATATTTGAAGGGAAGAACTAGATGACTTTTGTTCTAGCAGCTTTAAACCAGAGACTCTGCTTTTTTTTTTTTTTTAAACCATTTTTTAAAATATCCTCCTTCTCTTTTTTGGAGGATTTTCTCTCTGTGGTGTGTCTTCCCCTCGAGGAAGCTGCTCCATCTCTACCGTTAGCTTTCCCCCTCCAAAAAGCCCCGTCACAAGTTAGCTTTATGAAATATTCTCTCAGGAGTGATCAGAGTGGAACAGTGGGAGGGTTTTCTCCAGGGTTGGTCCTGCTGGTTGAATGAGAAAGCTTTGAAAGTTAGAGCTATAATGTGAGAGAGACGACTATTTGAAATGCCACACAGGACTGGTGAGAAGATTTGCAATGTTAAGTTAATAATTCCAGTCGTAAGACAAAGTGAAAGCATGGAGAAAATGTAAGTTTGTATTATAGTAAGACGGGAACAAAGCAAGTAGTAAAAACTCCTCAATTCTTTTAAAATCACATTAAAACTCATTTCTCTTTTCCTTTCCTCCCTCCCTCCTCCCTTCCTTCCTTCCTTCATTTCCTTCCTCCCTTCCGCCCTCCCTCGTTCTCTCTTTCTTTCCTCTCCCGACCTTCCTCCTTTTATTTAAAGTTTAGTTTTTAACAAGTTTAAAAAATGTTTTCCTTCCTCCCTCCTTTCCTTTCTTCTTCCTCCCTTCCTTCCTCCTTTCCTCCCTCCCTCCCTCCTTCTTTCCCTCTTTCCTTCCTCCCTCCTTTCCTTCCTTCCTTCATTTCCTTCCTCCCTTCCACCCTCCCTCGTTTGCTCTTTCTTTCCTCCCCCTACCTTCCTTCTTTCCTCTGTCCTTCTTTCCTTTCTTCCTTCCTTCCTCTTTTCCTTTCCTCCCTCCTACCCTCCTTCCTTCCTTCTTTCCTCCGTCCTTCCTTCCTTCGTTCCCTCTTTCCTTCCTCCCTTCCTTCCTTCTTCCTCCCTTCCTTAAACTAATCAGTACTAATGACTCACTCGGACATCATCAGTGAGTCATTCTGTTATTCAATCTTTAACAACTCACTCTTTAAGCAGCTGCACATTTAAACAGAAAGGTAAACTTCAGGTTGTTCTCGTCTCACGTTGAGTTTTAATGAGAACCTTTAAGGACACATAACAAAGTTGGAACAGTGGATGAAGGTTTTGTGTCGGCTTGAGGCCTCCTCCTCACAGCGCTGCCTCTTATTTTCCTTCATTTCAATCAAATGAAAGCGGCGTTCCCAACAGTGTTAATTATTTTGCATGGCGCAGTGAACTTCAAAAAGCCACATTCACATCAGTCAGTATCAACATGGCTCTTACATCATTAGATTGTTGTACAAATAACGCCTGTGCCTAAATAAGTCAGAGTTTTAATAAATCATCTCTAATCTGCATTTTAATGACGCTGACACATAATTTATAAAGTGCATAGTATCTGTTTAAGAGTTTATAAGCTGATGTATGTAGTTTATATGTATTAGACCCTTTTACATTTAATAAATGCTCATCATGTTTTTAAATATCACCCATCTGATTCTGATCTGATGTTGATACCAGAATCAATATTAATAATATATTTTCAGTAATTATTGATATTTGTTACTTATTTATTTAAATAATAATTTTCCCAACCAGCATATCTATGATATATTGACCCAGTCCTTGTTTGCTAAGAATTTATTTTTCTGCTTTTGAATGTGCTAAAATTGCTAAATGTAATTGAATTAATCACCAATTAATTTTAATTGATTTAATTTAGTTTTTTCAACCTTGTTTCAACCCCTCAGTATGTTGACTGCTTAGTAGACCAGTCTCAGTTTTATGCACTTATGTATAAAAGATGATGGAGTAGGATCAAATAGCACATAGGAGATGATATTGAGCAGGAGTAAAGCAATAACACAGCTAATATGCTAATAGTTTGTAATTATTTATGTTAAATATTGCAATGGTCTGTTCTATATAAATAAATGAATCCACTGTTTGAAGGCAAAAGTGACTACTGATGGTGCATCCTGAAAAATCAGCAGCCATTTTACCAATATTACAATCCGAATAAAAGCTCTCAAGCATGTTTTTATTTTTAATTTTCCAAATTCTGTAAGACTGGGGCATGAAGACACTCACTACACCAGTCTACCAGCAGCAACAGCCAAAAAGTCATCGAATTTGGTGCAGCATAAATTAGAAAAAATCTATTTAGTTATAGTGATTCCAGCTTTGGAAATGCACAATAACACACAGCTAAATAGATATTATAGATTTAGGTAATTCCAATGACTCTACACCGGCCTAATAGGCATGAATAAACTAATATGGCAATTACCAGAGAGCACTAAACGCCTCATTTTATGCCAACAGTCCAGGCCAAAGTCCTTCTGGAGAGGATGGCATCAATTATTAAAATGAGATTAATGGATGGGGTAGATCTTCTGTCCCAGAAGTGGTTTGCAAGTCAGAGAAGATAGAGGGAGCACACACACACATGCACACAAACACAAGTGGAGTGAACACACAAATACACACATTACCCACAGCTCTGATACACTCTTTTCCCTCATTTTTATCTTTTTTTTTTTTGCAACTTTTCCATCTAACAAAAACTCACTCTTTAACCCCTCCTGTTGTCCTCGAGTCAAGGAAGGGAGGGAGGGAGGGAGGGAGGAAGGAAGAAAGGATGGAAGGGAGGGAGGAAGGGAGGAGGGAAGGAAGGAAGAAAAGGAGGGAGGAAGGGAGGAAGGGAGGAAGGGAGGAAGGAAGGAAGGGAGGGAGGGAGGGAGGGAGGGAGGGTGGAAGGAAGGAAGGAAGGAAGAAAAGGAGGGAGGAACGGAGGAGGGAAGGAAGGAAGGAAATGAGGGTGGAAGGAAGGAAAGGAGGGAAGAAGGAAGGAAGAAAAGGAGGGAGGAAAGGAAGGAAAGGAGGGAGGAAGGAAGGAAGGAAGGAAGGAAGGAAGGAAGGAAGGCAGGAAGGAAGGAAGGAAAGGAGGGAGGAAAGGAAGGAAGGAAAGAAGGAACAGTCAAAACAGACCCTAACCCTAACCCTAACCCTAACCCGGGAGGACGACAGGAAGGTTTATCTTTCCCTTTTTTATTGCCTACATTCTGTCTCTCCATCTTTTTCCTTTTGCATTTCAAACCTTTCTACTTTCCTCATTATCTGTTTTGTATTGTGCGTGTGTGTGTGTGTGTGTGTGTGTGTGTGTGTTTTCACTATGTGTGTATTATTTTCACTCTCCTCTATCTAATGAGCTACTGTTACACCTCCAGATGGGTACAGATGCTCATACATGAACTCTCTGTGTGTATGTGTGTGTGTGTGTGTGTGTGTGTGTGTGTGTGTGTGTGTGTGTATTTATGTGTGTGTTATATGTGCACACACGTGAATAACTTGTCAAAGAGGAAATCCAGATGTCTAACTGTTGTGGTTGCCCATCTCTCTTTCCACATGTTCCCACCCTCTGTCACATTTAAGCCCCTGACTCACATTACTTCTATATAATAAACCAGACAGAAGGAGAGTAGATGGCCGCATTGGACTCATTAAATCTTTGTGAAGACAAACCAACAATTAATCCTACTTACTGTACATGTATTATGTGTGTATATACAAAGCCTAAATCTCATTCCTTTATGTCACAGACCTCTAATTGTCGTCTAAAAACAATTACCAGCCGTCACATCTTCAGTCTCAAGAGAGAAGTTCCTTGTTTCGGCAGATGGCACTGAGCACGCAGGCGGAAACATGGTTCAACAACATTGTCTTTGGGGGTGAAGGAACATGTCAGCCAGTGCAATAGTGTGGCTCATTGACCTGCTCATGCACATATAGGAATATAGGAAATAGGCTGTGAGTTTCTGAGGGCCGCTCTACTTTTACCGTAATAGCTGGAGAAGCTGTGTCTCAATCCAGACCTTTGGCCTATTGCAATATACGAATAAAGCTATATCTGCAGTTTCATATGCTTTGATGTAGGCTAAAGAATACTGGAATAAATTACCTCTTGTAAATTAGACAATAGGTATAATCAGGATAGATGACTATGATGGAGTTATTTAACTTACAACAAAAAAAGGAGATTGACATTTCAAGTTGGAGGGTTGACTGAATATGATGCTGCTCTGTTAAAGGATAAGTACCGTTTTTTACAACCTGGACCATATTTCTAGCATAAAATACGATCATTTACTCACCCAGACAACTTTGGTGTCATTTGGAGTCGTTCGGACGAAATTAGCTCCAGTGGAGCGCCGCGTATATCCGTATAATGAGAGTACATGGGGCACCGAAGCGCAGCCTCTATATAACACATTATCTGCCCTGAAACTAGTTCATTTCACCAATATTTAGTTATGATACGTTAGTGCTATTCCCCTCCGAGCCCGTGGTGGCATGTTATCAACATCCGGGGTCTAACCTTCTTATTATAGTTCACCATGGCTAAGACCTTCAATGACATCATCCAGATCGGAGGTTAGTAGGTCAACCTAAACCTTTAAACTCATTAGACACAGTCCAGAAAGCAGTAGCCACAGTGATCAAGGATAAGCATCTTCACTGATACATATTGGCAAGTTTTTTTTTTCAAGAGAGAGGTGCTAATATCTGACCAAAAAGAAAAAAGAGATTGGCAAGTCACAGAAGAGTCTTAAATGTCACTAAATCTAGAAAAAGAGGTTTCATAACAATCCCAATCTGTCGTGTATTTACCAAATTTAGAAATTGTGGTTTAACATTACGGTTTACTGAGTAGTTACCCCAATGCCTGGGCCTTGTGGCTGCATGCCTTATCTCAGAGGTTTCTGCCCTCGCTGGTTAATCTACAGCTTTGTGCATACTCGTAAATAAAACCTTTCTTCCTCTGCTTGCACTGTGGCTAAACACATCCTCGACCCAGACACAATCTTCTCCTGGAACGCCCACAGATGAAATAGATCGATCTCATCTTTTACTTAGTAGGGGTTAGATTAGAAGATCAATATGTTCCTAAAATGTCAGAGTGGTATTCTAAGGAATCAGCTGCATTACCAGCCAGAAAAGAAAGATAAAAAAAATACTTTAACTGTGATGTAATGGATGATTTTATTCAAAGTGAATTTCATCCAGTTTTTAATGGGTATATATATATATATTTAGCGTGGGTGGGCTAAAGTTTTAATTGACCCTTAAGTGGTACATTTTATGCTATATGCAGTTTCTAGTATTCTATCATCAAAGTGAACATGTGACACCTAAAGGGAACTTAAATAGATGTAAGTGAATCATTCATTAACAATGAATCATTCATTAAGGTGACGGCCTGTAAGTAGTTATCTACAATATGTTTTACTGGTGGTATCATACTGCTAATTTACAGTGCAGTTTTACATTTGCTGGTTTATACATCATATGAGGTTGATCTTTACTGGGGAAAGTGCTCAGATGACCAGTGGTAAGAGAGAAAGAGTGAATCTGTTTGACTTTATCTGAGAAGAATCAGTCATGAACACACACATGATGGTGCTCCATAGTACCAGACTCATTCACAGGCTTCATTTACTATACGCTTAGTGTCAGAAACCATTCAGGATCATTAACTTAATAAACTCATGTATCATCTACCCATTAAACTAATTACAAGATATGTGTCCATGACATATAACACCAAACACACACTCAACATACATACATAAGACAAGACTTATGTAGATCAAACAAATCCACATACTAAACCTTCCTGTCGTCCTCCTGGGTCAAATTGACCCCGTCTGTTTTGACTGTTCCTTCTTTCCTCCCTTCCTTCCTTCCGTCTGTCCTTCCTCACTCCTTCTCTCTTTCCTCCCTTCCTTCCTCCTTCTTTCCTTCCTTCTTTCCTTCCCTCCTTCCTTCCTCCTTCTTTTCCTTCCTTCGTCCTTCCTTGTCTCTTTCTTTCCTCCCCATTATCTTCCTTCTTTCCTTCCTTCCTGCCTTCCTCTTTTACTTTCTCTCTCCCTCCCTCCTTCCTTCTTTCCTCCCTCCCTCGTACCTTCCTTTTTTCCTTTTCTCCCTTCCTTCCTCCCTCCTTTCCTTTCCTTCCTTCTTCCTCTCTCCCTTCCTCCCTCCTTTCTCTCCTTTCTTTCCTTCTTCCTCCCTTCCTTACTTCCTTTCCTCCCTCCTTCCTTCCTCCCTCCTTTCCTTCCTTCTTTCCTTCCCTCCTTCCTTCCTCCTTCTTTTCCTTCCTTCGTCCCTCCTTTCCTTCCTTCTTCCTCCCTTCCCTCCTTTCCTTCCTTCTTCCTCCCTTCCTTCCTTCCTTTCCTCCCTCCTTCCTTCCTCCCTCCTTTCCTTCCTTCTTTCTTTCCTTCCCTCCTTCCTTCCTCCTTCTTTTCCTTCCTTCGTCCCTCCTTTCCTTCCTTCTTCCTCCCTTCCCTCCTTTCCTTCCTTCTTCCTCCCTTCCTTCCTTGACACGAGGACAACAGGAGAGTTAATGACTGATTGAAATATGGAGTATAATTAGTGTTTGCATTAATAGTGTATGGAGTAGCAACATGCACACTGACTACAAATATATTATATGGACAATACGTCACAGTACAATCCTCCGCCTTCGTAATTAACTATTTCATACATTTTCATTCTCGTATTGAAAATTGGAAGAAATCATGCAAAATAGGTGGACATTTGAATATAAATGACATTTTTCTCTTTTCATTTCTCTCTTTTCTGTTTGTCCACTTCTGTGTGTGCTCTGTATTCTGCATGTTGATTATATGGACTGTATGATAAAGCAAACTGCTCGTTGATTACTTACTTGCTACATGTAGTATTTTTCTGCTCCTTCACCATGTACTATTATGTTTAATTACATACAAGTAAACTATAATCAATGTTGAAATAGCTGTGCTATTATAATATCATGTGCAATTACTGCTCCATGCAATATCTTACAGTTATTATCTACTCAGATGCATATGCATAATATTTGTCTTCATACACGTGATTGCATGTTTTTATTTAATACCAAGTGCTGCTTTACACTTTTTCTCACATGTAGCTTCAAAAGTATGTTGTGACAAGAATTTAATCACCCAGTTTGACTCATTGTTACTCTGTGCAGATGTCATAGGACCTTTTGAACCTTTAGAAGCAAAGCTGAAACATATCCAAAGAAAATAATAGGTGGGTCAGATACAAAATAGTTAACCCTCCTGTTGTCCTCGAGGGAGGGAGGAAGGGATGAAGAAGGAAGGAAAGGAGGAAGGGAGGAAGGGAGGAAGGAAGGAAGGTAGGAGGGAGAGAGAAAGGAAAAGAGGAAGGTAGAGGGAGGAAGGAAGGAAGCAAGGTAGGAGGGAGGAAGGAAGGAAGGAGGGAGAGAGAGAGAAAGGAAAGGAGGAAGGTAGGAGGGAGTAACGTGGGAGGAAGGAAGGAGGGAGGGAGGAAGGAAAGATGGAAAGGAGGAAGGTAGGAGGGAGGAAGGAAAGAAAGAAAGGAAGAAAAAAGAGAGAAGGAGGAAGGGAGGAAGGAAGGAAGGAAAAAAGAGAGAAGGAGGGAGAGAGGAAGGAACAGTTAAAACCGAAGGGGTCAATTTGACGCGGGAGGACGACACAAAGGTTAAAAGAAGAATTAACCTCACCAATGTGGATAAAAACAACAAACTGCTATTCTTCTTTTTCATTTCATTGGGGTTGCAGACTATTCTGATTCACTGAGTAATGACTTGATTGAGTGCCTGATTCAGCACTGAAACAGCACATGTCCTCTCTTTTCCGAACTGATGAGATGGGATTCACTCAAAACAATGAGGTAGCTAGTTGGTTCAGTCACTAACAGGTTTGTTGTAAATATCTTTTTCACCTGAAGTCAAGAGATCTGACAATCAGATGCAAACCCCTTTTATCTACCAAGAGAATTCACCTCTATTACATTACCAGCCTGCCTTGTCACAGAACTGGAGAATTTATTGATTTTTATAATGGCAGATTTTAGTCGTATCAAATGAGAAACAGCACCACTGGAATAAAAGCAGCAAGTGAAGGTCGACACAAAAGAGGACAAAACACTAGATTTTTTGGTAAAGTACCTTCCCACGAGCAGATCAAGCTTTTAGAGAGACCTCCGTGGATCACAAGTTGATCTTTCTCATCTGTCACTACACATAAACTCAGTACTCAAAACCATAAAATGAACTGAAAACACAGATGTGATCCAACACTGGGCACTGTGACTATTTGGACAAAACCATGAATATCCAACTGGACTCTAGAGGTGATGTAATTATTCTACGTTCTACAGAGACACACGCTAATGGTCACAGCCCAAAAAAATTACCCCAAAGTTCCTGCAGTGCAAATTGCCCTGATAGTGTAATATTTCCCATAGTATCAAAGCCCTTCCAAGTCTACACAGAATTGTTTGGCATATCCCTTAACAGTGGTGTGCACAAGCGGGTCGCACCCCCTCTTGGCCCAATTGTTGAAAAACACACGCTAAGGTGCCCTCCTGGGTGCCAAAATGCGTGATAAGGTGCCCTCCTGGTTGGCAAAACACACTAAACTGCCCTCTTGGGTGGCAAAAACATGCACTAAAGTGCCCTCTTCTGTGGTGAGAACGTGCTGTATGTGCCTTTTTTTCTTTTTGCCCCTGCCCTTCAAGAAGTCTGTGCACGCCACTGTCCCTTAAACACCTTAATGCACCTCCATCCTTACGCCATTGGGGCCTGCAGCCTTGTCTGAGTGGAGTCTTTCCAGTTGCATTTGCACCTGGTCAGTTGTGATGGTTGGGGGAGTATTGAGGGGAGAGGGGTAGTTCCAGTTATAGGGAGCTGAGAGGGACTGGAGGTTGATGGTCAAGGGGCTGGAGATTGGGTGTTAAACCTTTTGAAAAACAGGTTTAATTCACTGTGCCTGGTCAGACTTTCTCATACAGCTGCTGGTCTGATTGTAGCAGGTAATTCTCATCGTGTGAGTCCATACTTCGCTTTGCTTGCACTCCATCCTCCTCCTTTAGACGTCCTTGACCTCTTTGATCTTAGTTCTACAGTAAGTGGTTTCTGGACCCTCTTGATCTCCTTCTTGTCCCTTGCTTTCAAAGCCCTATTTGTGTCAATAAAGAGGGTCTTTGGGTCTTTATGTCTCTGGTAATCCAGGGTTTGTTATTCAAGAAACACAGCGTGGGTAGGGATGGCATGTCCACACAGAAGCTAATATAATCCATAATGCAGTGTGTGAGCTTGTCGATGTTCCCACCATGTGGCTTGGTTTGAGTCTTCCAGTCCATAGCCTTGAAACAGACCCTCAGACTCTCAGATTGCTGATTTTGTGTTAAAACAGCCCAAGTGACTGCAGTACTGGGAATAGGTTGTTTCAGGTACAAGTGAGAGAACAAAAAATAAAATCCAGGAAGTCTGGTTTACATCGTAGTTAAATAGATGGACGAAGGAAGGAAAGGAGGGAGGAAGGAAGGAGGGAAGGAAGGAAGAAGGAAGGAAAGGAGGGAGGGATGAAGGAAGGAAAGGAGGGAGGAAGGAAGGAAGGAGGGAAGGAAGGAAGGGAGGAAGAAGGAAGGAAAGGAGGGAAGGGAGGAAGAAGAAAGGGAAGGAAAGAAGGAAGGAAAGGAGGGAGGGATGAAGGAAGGAAAAGAGGGAGGAAAGGAAACAAGGAAGGTAGGAGTGAGGGAGGAAAGAAGGAAGGAGGGAGGGAGAGAGAAAGGAAAAGAGGAAGGAAGGAAAGAAGGAAGGTAATGGGGAGGAAAGAAAGAGACAAGGAGGGAGGGAGGACGGACAGAAGGAAGGAAGAAAGGTGGACGGAGGAATGAAAGAAGGAAGCGAGGAAAGAGAGAAGGAGTGAGGAAGGAAAGACGGAAGGAAGGAAAGGAGGAAAGAAGGAACAGTCAAAACAGACGGGGTCAATTTGACCCGGGAGGACGAGACAAAGATTAAAGGACATCGAAGAGATCAATGAATTTGAAGAAGCACAGAAATTTATAAAACTAAGACACAGGATTTCAGAGCTGTGGGAAGTTGTAAGGATGAAAATCATTCTACTGTATCTTTCATTGTGATGATTAGTAAGCAGCATACAGTCAAACAGTCAAAAGCTTGGGCCTACAAAGGTGTGTCCAAACATCTTTACATGCTACTGTAAAAGCAGCATTCAATTTACCAACCAATCTATAAGGAGCATGTGCTTGTAATACCAATGCAGCATCTTGCATCTTGTCAGTCTCAACATGGCCTCAGTGCAATCTTTCAAAAATGATTTCTTAGCAATAAACACATTTCTGTTCCACGTGAAAGTCAGTAATCATTTAGAGCTTCCTGTCGTCCTCCCGGGTCAAATTGACCCCGTCTGTTTTGACTGTTTCTTCTTTCCCCCCTTCCTTCTTTACTCTGTCCTTCTTCCCTCCCTTCCTCCCTCTTTTCCTTTTTCCTTCCCTCCCCCTTCCTTCTTTCCTCCCTTCCTTGTTTCCTTTCCTCTTTTCCTTCCTCCCTCCTTTTCTTCCTTCCTTCCTTCCTCCCTTCCTTCCGTCTGTCCTTCCTCCCTCCCTCCTTCTCTCTTTCTTTCCTCTTTCCCTTCCTTCCTTCCTTCCTTCCTTCCTTCCTTCCTTCTTCTCTCTTTCTTTCCTCACCCCTACCTTCCTCCCATCCTTCTTTACTCTGTCCTTCCTCCCTCACTCCTCCCTTCTTCCTCCCTTCCTTCCTTGACTACAGGACAACAGGACGGTTAAGAACATGAATGTTTCCATCCAATATTTCATTAAAAACCAACATGAGCGGGCTGCACTTATTTCTGTCACAGGAAAAGAACCACTATGGTGTGAATATAGATATATATGTAAACTGCCAACCCATACCGGGATCAATTATGACTTCCCATCTGCTCGCCTTATCAAGTAGAAGGTTTGGCAGCTCCGAATATAAGGGAGGGAGACAGTTAAGATATATAGTGTATGCATATGTTTTATACATGAAGGACTGTACAGTTAAACTCACATACACATGTATAGTACAACAGAACAGGGAGAAACAGATGGCACTGACAAAAAAGAAAGAAAAAAAAAAGAATCAAATACAAACAACAGTGACTCACAAAGACAAACACATTTGTTCAGACGCAGGTATGGATTCATCAACATGACATGAGAGTAACACACGACTGAAATCAGTGTCAGAATCCCTTCTTAAGACGAGAGAAGACATTTCCTTCATTCAGTTTGCTTGTTTCACTGTTTACATTTAAATATCGGCAAACCCAACAGCCATATTGATATTATCCTCTATAGCAGGGGTGTCAAACATGCGGCCCGTGGGTCAGAACCGGCCCGCCGAGGGGTCCACCCCGGCCCACTTCCTGTCTTCTTTTCCTTTCTTCTTTTCATTCTTTGTTACTTAATTCCTTTCTTCCTTCCATCTTTCCTTCCTGTCTTCTTTCCTTCCTTCCTTCCTTCCAAATGTCCTGTCTTCCCTCCACCTTTTCTTCCTGTCTTCTCTTCCTTCCTTCCTTCCTTCCTTCCACCTGTCCTGACTTCCCTCCATCTTTTCTTCCTGTCTTCTCTTCCTTCTTCTCCCTCCTTCCTTCCTTCCATTTGTCCTTTCTTCCTTCCATCGTCCCTTCCTTCCTCACTCCTTGACTCCTTCCTCCCTCCCTTTCCTCCCTCCCCTTCCTCCCTTCCTTTCCTTCCTTCCTTCCTTCCTTCCTTCCTTCCTTCCTTCCTTCCATCTTTTTAATGACCCAGCCCACATCAGATCAGATTGTACTGTATGTGGCCCTTGAATGAAAATTAGTTTGACACCTCTGCTCTATAGGACTCAACTTTACGTTGATATTTCTGACAATGACTGATGATGGAGGAAGTGAAAAACAAACTAATAATCTTGTGTTTAGTAAGACCTACTGCAAAAACCAGTCCCAGAAGAAGAAGAATTAGCAGTTATGAACCTTGTGTTCTTAATTTTGAGTGCCACTTAAGTTATACATATAGAGTATATATAATTTAATTAGTTAAAAGGACAGACTGGCTCTGTCAGCACAATCAACAACTCTTCGCCAGCATTTTCTCACATATTTTTTTTTTCTTACTGTATGTTTGATTAACAGAACCACAGTGTAATCTGAGCTATCCTCTGCAGCGTAATTATTTATGTATTATGAAACTATGTGAGGCTGCCTTCGTTTATACTCAGATTTTAGGCTTTCTGAGATGGAAGTTGACATTTGTGAGAGAAACATGGTAAAATCTTGGATCACTGGTCCACAGCAGTGGTTTCAAGTACTCTGGCTGTCACATTTAACCCTTTCATGCATGGATTATGATAACCTCAGACCGGATATTACATTATTATAACATAAATGCAATGATTTACAAGCAAAAAAGTGACTGCAGATGAAGTGGTAGTGTATAGGATGATGCACTAATCTACTGTGGTGGCTGAAGTGCAACTATACCATTACAATATATAAGAATCCATCATCATGCATATAGAAAACAGCTCATGAATGGCTGTCCACTGTAGTGATCATTATGTGTGAAAGGGTTAAGGTTTGTATATCTGCATCTACAAACCAATCAGAGTATAACATGAAATGATACCCTGGTCGTCATGACATTTTAATAAGGTTTGGGGAGGAAAAACACATGCACGCACAAAATGATGAATACAAAATGAAAAAGAAGTTGGTGTGTATGGATGATACGAGCTGATGATGTGCCACTCCTTTTGCATGCTTTTTTTTTTTCTGTTTACATGCCACCGCTACGATTCACCATGCATACTGAAAGATTTCATTTGACCCGTCTCGCACAGTTTGACATGCAATAAACATACCACGCCATCACACTGTGCAAAGGTACCTTTCATGAGCTAAAAGCTGTTTCATGCACCTTTCCAGCCTGGCGAGGATGAAATCATCAGTGATACACAAGATTATCCGCCACTGTGGTGAATCTGTAAGCAGCTAAACTTCTGTGCAGCATCACCCATCAAGAACCGATCATGCAACAGCAGCATCTAACTGTTACTACAGCAGCTTTAACCCTCCTGTCGTCCTCCCGGGTCAAATTGACCCCAACTCTTTTTACTGTTTCTGCTTTCCTTCCTTCCTCTTTCTTTAATTTTTCCTTCGTTCTTCCCCTCTTTCCATACTGTACTTCTTTCCTCACTTCCTTCCTTCATTCCTTCCTTCCTTCTCTCCTTACTTCCTTCCTCTTTTCTTTACTTCCATCCTCCTTTCCTTCCTGCCTTCCTCCCTTCTTTCCATCCTCCCTTCCTTCCTTCCTTCCTCATTCCTTCCTTCCTTCCTTCTGTCCTCATTCCTTCCTTCCTTCCTTCCTCCCTCCCTTCTTTACTTCCATCCTCCTTTCCTTCCTGCCTTCCTCCCTTCTTTCCATCCTCCCTTCCTTCCTTCCTTCCTTCCTCATTCCTTCCTTCCTTCCTTCTGTCCTTCCTTATTTCCTTCCTTCCTTATTTCCTTCCTCCCATCTTTACTTCCTTCCTCCTTTCCTTCCTGCCTTCCTTCTCTCCTTACTTCCTTCCTCTTTTCCTCCCTCCCTCCCTCCTTACTCCTTTCCTTCTTTCAATCCTCCCTCCCTCCCTCCCTTCCTCATTCCTTCCTTCCTTATTTCCTTCCTTTCTTCCTGTCCTTCCTTCCTGTACAACAGCAGCATTAAAGCAGATGGTGGTGGTGCGTCAGATTGCCCATTGAGCAGTGCTGGTGCTGCTATGAGGAAGAGTGGAGAAAGTGAGCAACCGCCTGAGCAACATCCACCACACCTCTGGTTGTTATTCTTACAATAGGTTTGATAAGGATGCATTTAGAGTGTGAAATGTGTAAATTTATGAGCCCTGACATTTCTCCTGTAATATGCTTTGATGTCACTTCTTTCCCAGATATATTGCTCATATTTTTCATCTATGTGCTTTCAACACATCAGCATGTCTTCACCTCCTCTCCTGCTCCCTCTGCAGAGTGTTGGAGACAGATAGAGAGTGTGAAGGGAGAGAGGAGGAGTTGAGAGAATGAATAGATCCTGAGAGAGGAGGTGTAAAGCTGGGCCTGCGCTCGTAGATAGCCTCTCGAGCGCTACCCCAGATGACAGACTCTTACAAAAGAATACCCGCACACGTTTAAATATACAGTATGCACACACGAGCCTTATGTACACAAGGATCACGAGGGGCAGATTCCAGTTTCAATTATTCAAACATTTCCGAAGCAGAGCAACTCTGAGGGGAGAGAAATGAAATTGGTTGTTGAGCTATAATGATCGAAGCCAGAACAGCTCTGACTACTGCTTGTTAAAGACTGAAAGACAGTTATAAGCGTAAAGACAAGAGGGTGAAAAATGTGAAGTGTGTGCTAATTCGTAATGATGAAAAACAAAATTGTGAATTCATTCAAAAATGTAATTCACTACATGTTTTAAACCCAAATATGTGCTTTTATATTCACATTTGACTCTAAACTGTGACTGAAAACTGGTTATTTCACTCTCTTCACAAGGTGGTAGATTTTTCCTGCTTCCAGTGCAGTTTCACTTCCAAAATATGTTTCTGTGACTAATGCCTGCTTCACACCAAACTACTTTTCAAGTGATTTCACTGTCACGGATAAATCTCCAATGTCGGATTAAAATCTTGAGAATTTTTCCAGAGTTGTGGTTGTTTGAGTTTGGTGTCAAACAACCTCAACTCTCATGAAACTGAATCCAAGCTGTTTTAAGTCTGTTTTAAGTCAGTCTTTTCTTTAATGTCTTGAAGTTACCATGAAATTAAATATGTTTAATATTATCAGCTCATGCACATATTAAAGTTCAATGACGTGAATGTTATCAACAACCAATAGGCGCTCTCTCTTCAGCACCAAACAGGAAGCAACAAGCTTGGTAGATATAGTATAAATGGCAGCGACTCAGAGGTGGTGAATCTTTTCTGTCTCTGTTATCTTAACTAGGATCATCTCCATATTCTTTTTAAGTTAGTTTTTTTTAATGTCTTGATGTTACCATACAATTAAATATGTTCAATAAATATTATCAGCTCATGCAAATACTAAATTTCAGTAATGTGAACGTTATCAACAAGCCTATTGGTTGCTGCTCTCTCTTCAGCACCAAACAGGAAGCAGCGTGGTTTGGTAGATAAAGCAAAAATGGCAGCGACTCAGAGGTGGTGAATCTTTTCTGTCCCTGTTATCTTAACTAAGATCATCTCCACATTCTGCAGTGTCTTCTCATTTTCTTTTTGGCTATACTCACAAGGGCAACTGTGGCCAAAAGCTGCTTCATGCTCCGTTGTTTAACAGTTTATGTTCTTGTAAATTTCCACCAGGATGATGGAAATGATCTCCAAAGGGATTTAGTTGCAGTCTTAAGGCCCATTTACGCTCAACAGACGTACAAAAATGTATCTGTCCTTTTCAAACAATGTTACCGTCACTGCTCACATACTTCCATGCGTCCTTTACGTTGGCATGGATGTTAACCAATACATCCACCAGGGGGCAGCACAGAGTCAAACGTTTATGACAACAACAAACTCAAAAACAAACATGGCGACTGTGGAGGAGATATTGATAATGTTCCTCTTGCATAAAAGACAAAAACGATGTGTTTAAAGTTTCTAACCAACTCACAAAACCTTTCCTCAAAAAGTTCCTCCATTGTTATTTCTTCTTCTTGTCTCACTAGAGCTACGTATCGAGTACTGACAGCAACACTGCCCCCCCATGGTTTCTGGTGGTACTGCTCCGTTTGGTCCATATCCGTAAGCTTTATGGAAACGTGCAGAAATACGGACGAAATGAACGCAGAGCACTGACAGAAGGCTCCGTCTGTATCCATATTTAACGTTGAGCATAAAGGGGCCTTAAGTGACCCTGCAAGATCTCCAGTCTTTATACAATTATGAAGCATTGTCTTTTTTATGTGAGAGGGTGTCACACTTTAGTCTTTAGTCTATGGTGTAGGCATAAACCTCCAGTTTCCTCCTGCCTCTTAGCAAAAGTCCTAATGCTGAATAATGCCAGGTGCCAACATTAGATGACTAAACGAAGAAAAAAAAAAAGACTAGCCACTATAATTCTAACACCTTCTTTTTCTTCTCTGCCTTTTTTCCCTCTCTCTATTTCTCTCTATCTCAATCCCTCTCTGTCCACTCCGCTGTGGGCGAAAAACAGTGGCGCAGTGCTCCAACAAATTAGGATCAGCGTCACTCATTGGAAGTAATGTTATTACTGCAACCAAGAGCCAAGGGCAGCTGTAAATATAATCACCACACAAAAGATCTGAATATGGGGAGACAGATATCCTATGGCGCTGGTTTCATTGTGCATAATAGGTCTGCCATCGCTCCCTTAGCCGTAAGGAACCTAAGGGGAAAGACTGAGGACCAATAAGGAAATGTGTTTAATGTGGTTCAATGTGAAAAGATTAATGTACTATAGACTCGACTCATACTTCCCATTAAATATTATGGGTTTCCCCCAGTGGTATTTAAAATGAAAATGTTAATAAATCTCAATGACAGTTGTATCCTGATAGTTTGCAAATACATCATGCATCAAACCAGTTGAACAGTGTATCAAAATACACTTGGTTAATACTTCATATCTACATTTAACAGCACACTTTAAAGTCCGTGTAAAGTAGGAATAAATATGTGTTCTGAGTTTGACATACCACAGAAAAGTGTGTTGTTAACCACCCTGCCAAATTTGAATGATTAAATTATATGAAATGAGGCTTCAAAGTTGTGTAAAAATCAGCCTCTTTCTCTGCTCCCAAACGCTGTGCAAGTGCCCTCCGAGTTCGCTGAAGCGCCGCCCCCTACCAAGTGTCACCTGTCAATCAAAGTCACCTCCTCTACCAGAAACATGGACGCTACGTCGGAGAGCTTTCTGCTGCTAACTAGCTCGGCGGCAAACTGGCTAACTGTAGACAGTAGTAGTAGTAGTGTGCGCTGAATGTATTTATACCTCTACAGCAGCAGGGGCGGGATTCAGACCCGCCCACTAAATCCTGAATACAAAAATCTTGAAACACAGTTTGTGAAGCCTAGCTCCACAATTCAAATCTAAATGGTCGAAATGCTTTTGACACCTTTTTTAGAAATACATTTATGACCTATTTAATGTGTTTAGAAGAAAACGTCTGAATTCACTTTACACAGTCTTTAAATAACTGAATATTTAAAAATGATTGGGTAATTGTTTTGTTTTTTAATATTTTATGGCACAATACTACCATATAGTTTGTTTTAGTAGAGGTGGGTAAAGTTGGACTGTGATACTGTGGCTTGGATTTCATCTCTAAAATGTAACTAGCAAGAAAATATATGTTTTTTATTTTTTTATTATAACCTATAACTGTACATTTCAAAAGTTCTCACCAATAAAACATATTGTTGCTTACCAGTGGACATGGCAACTATCTAGCGAACTCATTAACACCCAAACAAATGAAATGTTAATTTGAGTCATAAAGCACAAGAACACAAAGGCTTTCAGCTGGAGTTCTGTCTGTCACAATGAAAAACGCCCAGGGAATACACACTCAGCAGTAAGTCATAGCTAGGGGGGAGATCTTCCTCAAAAAGCTGACTTGGAAACCTGCCGACTCCACATCAGTACAGACACACACACACATGACGCTCTCACTTTGTTCCATACAAACTAACTGTGTGCAGGAGTCGTCTGCTTCAGCAGTACAGCGGAGCTAAGCTGAGCTTGGTGTGGAACCCATGCTGATCCTAATCCCTTTCCTGCAGCTTGCCTACTGTTTGTATTTGCAGCACACTAGTTCCCAGGGGTGCGACGTTTTATCATACCCCCCTCCTTGCCGCTACACGCGCCGCATGTGGTGGATGTTGGACTGCGGAGTAATTGGTGGCAGTGGTGGCGGTGGCGGTATCTGTCTGCCTTGTACGCTCTGAGCATTGGGGTTTGGCGTGCAGAGACGAAGCGGCAAAAGTCTGTAACTGCTGCTTAAAGGATGATGACTGAAGGAATGAGAGAGGAGGAGAGGGAGGGAGGAGAGGGAGGGGTGAGGAAAAGACATACGAGCTGAAATTGTTGGATCAGAGTGGAAAGAAAAAAGACCAGATAAAACATTACAAGAAAGAGAGATAGTGGAAGTATCTCCTCGAGCCTGAAGGATAGAGCAGTGTGTGCTGTTGTTGAAATTTATAGAATATCTAAAGGAAACCAAGGCAGGAGAAGTAAATGAGAAATGTTCATCTTGCCTCGAAGGGAAAAGAGGAGGAGGAGAATGAAGAGAGAGGAAACAAAGAGGCAGGGAGAATATATGTAAGATGGAAAATTGCAACTTCAGTAAAATATGTATTTTTTAAACTACAGGGGCATAAAGAAAAAAAACAATAATGAATCTGATAAAGATGTAAACAATTCTCTCCTTCCCTCCCTCCTTCCTTCCTTCCTTACCTTCCTTCCTTCTTTCTTCTGTCCTTCTTTCTTCATCTTTTTATTTCTCCCTCCTTCCTTCTCTCTTTTCTCCATCCTTCCTTATTTCCTTTCCTCCCCTCCTCCCTCCTTTCCGTCCTTCCCTCCTTCCCTTCCTTCTTCCCTCCTCCCTTCCATCCTTCCTTCCTTGACTATATGGGCATAAAGAAAAAAACAATAATGAATCTGATAAAGATGTAAACAATTCCCTCCTTCCCTCCTTCCTTCCCTTCCTCCTACCTTCCTTCCTTCTTTCTTCTGTCCTTCTTTCCTTCCTTCGTCTTTTTATTTCTCCCTCCCTCCTTCTCTCTTTCCTCCGTCCTTCCTTATTTCCTTTCCTCCCTTATTTCCTTTCCTTCCTTCCTTCCGTCCTTCCCTCCTTCCCTTCCTTCTTCCCTTCTTCCTTCCATCCTTCCTTTCTTGACTATATGTTTTTTTTAAACAATGGGGGCATAAAGAAAAAAAACAACAATGAATCTGATAAAGATGTAAAAAAATATATATAGATGTATGCAAACATGCTCTTTTGACCTAATATATAAATCAATTACTTGACTCAAAAAGCAAATTAAAATACTTCTCCAATGGTCTCATTAGAAAATCTGCTAGAGACTGAGCTCCTAAAATGCTGATGGCACTGTAGGAAGAGAAAATGTCAGGTGAGAAAAGAGATGTGCTTATATCTTGTCGTGCCACTGTTTTTTTTTTTACATACTGAGGGAGTGTGGTACACTTGCTTCCTTAAGATAAAACAATTTGTTGAGATTCCAACATTGCAAGAGGACATTTACTATAAATATGATCGGGTTACAAGATTATCTACAAAAGCTTTCGGGTGTTTGAGGACATATAATCCTATTTTAAATGCTTTAAACCAACCATCTCCATCTAGAAACCAGGGTATTTTTAGGTTTTGACAATTGAAAGTTAAAAGGTATTAAAAGGTCTACCAAGAAAGCAGGATCTTCTTAATTTGTATCTTTCAAATGGAAAAACACAAAATAATGAACCTGAAGTGCAATTTGTGTGTGCTTATATCTTGTTGTGTGTTTTATGGTTGTTTGTTCTAGGAGGATTCATGTTTTCACCGTGAGTATATTTGTCTTCAGGAATTGCAACAGCCATGACACTTTCCTTCCTCCTTTCCTTCCTCCCTCCCTCCTTTTTTCTTTCTTTCCTCCCCCTACCTTCCTCCCTTCCTTATTTCCTCTGTCCTTCTTTCCTTGCTTCCTCTTTTCCTTTCTCCCTCCCTCCTTCTTTATTTCCTCCGTCCTTCCTTATTTCGCTTCCTCCCCTCCTCCCTCCTTTCCTTCCTCCCTCCCTCCTTCCTTCCTTCCTTCCTTCCTTCCTTCCTTCCTTCCTCTCCTTCTCTCTTTCTTTCCTCCCCCCTACCTTCCTCCCTTCCTTCCTTCTTTCCTTCCTTCCTCTTTTCCTTTCTCCCTCCCTCCCACCTTCATTCTTTCCTCTGTCCTTCCTTATTTCCTTTCCTCCCCTCCTCCCCTCCTCCCCCCTTTCCTCCCTTCCTTCTTTCCTCCCTCCCTTCTTCTCTTTCTTTCCTCCCCCCTACCTTCCTCCCTTCCTTCTTTCTTCTGTCCTTCTTTCCTTCCTTCCTGTTTTCCTCCTATATTTGTCTTCAAGAATTGCAACAGCCATGACACTTTTTAGACACATTGCTAAAACAAACATATAGTTTCCAGACTCCCATATTGTTTAAAAAAAAAAAAAGAAAAAGCATACTATATGACCTGCTGGTCTGACTGCTAGTCTAGTTTCTACTCTTTACAACACTTCTGAAAAACAAAAGGAATCCTTTGTGTGTTAAAAAAAAGGGAACAATTGGAATAATGTATTGCTCACCTGTAGCCAGTAGCCCTAAAACACAGAAAGGCTTTGTCCATTTGTCGGCTTTCGTAATGTGTGATCCATTGTTATGCAAATCATTTTGTTCCCATGTGATGTTCAGTAGGTGAGCGTGTGCTTCAGAAGCTGACACTGACACAGTTTTGTTGTTCTTAAGATGCTTTTTTTCTGTCACTAAACGTTTACATCAATGTCCCGTCTCATTCTCACCGCGCCTTGTTTGTCAAGTGGAGTAACGTAAATGTGTCATTTGGGGAAGTAGGAGTATTTGTTTTGATGCAGCAGCTCTTCCTCCTATAGTGAGAGAATTACTGGCACATAAAAATGAGACAGTATTGAGACTTAATTGTAAATCACAAAAATGTTTCAATCTGATAATCGTGCAGCCCAAATTAGACCTATCACTTATAACTGTTCCTTCTTTCCTCCCTTCCTTCCCTCCGTCTGTCCTTCCTCCCTTCTTCTCTCTTTCTTTCCTTCCTCTCTCTTTCCTCCCTTCCTTCTTTCCTTCCTCCATCACCCTTTCTTCCTTCTTTCTGTCCTTCCTTCCTCCCTCCCTCCTTCTTTCCTTCCTTTCTCTCCCTCCTTTTTTCTTTCTTTCTTTCCTCCCCCCACCTTCCTCCCTTCCTTGTTTCCTCTGTCCTTCTTTCCTTCCTTCATTCCTCTTTTCCTTTCTCCCTCCCTCCGTCCCTCCTTCTTTCTTTCCTCCATCCTTGCTTATTTCCTTTCCTCCCCTCCTCCCTTCTTTCCTTCCTTCCTCTCTTCCTTCTTTCCTCCCACCCTCCTTCTCTCTTTCTTTCCTCCCCCCATCTTCCTCCCTTCCTTCTTTCCTCTGTCCTTCTTTCCTTCCTTCCTCTTTTCCTTTCTCCCTCCCTCCCTCCTTCTTTCCTCTGTCCTCGTTTCCTCCCTCCTTTCCTTCCTCCCTCCCTCCCTCCCTTTTTCTTTCTTTCCTTCCCTCCCTCCCTCCTTCCTTTTTCTTTCTTTCCTTCCCTCCCTCCCTCCTTCCTTCCTTCCTTTCCTTCCTCCCTTCCTTCTTTCCTCCCTCCCTTCTTCTCTTTCTTTCCTCCCCCTACCTTCCTCCCTTCCTTCTTTCCTCTGTCCTTCTTTCCTTCCTTCCTCTTTTCCTTTCTCCCTCCCTCCCACCTTCTTTCTTTCCTCCATCCTTCCTTTTTTCCTTTCCTCCCCTCCTCCCTCCTTTCCTTTCTTCCTTCCGTTCTTCTCTCCTTCCCTTCCTTCCTTCCCTCCTCCCTTCCATCCTTCCTTCCTCCCTCCCTTCCTTCCTTGGCTCGAGGACCAGCCAGCAGGAGATACATGTGACATCACCAGACTGCCTTTAAACACAACCTGCTGGTGTAATATTCTTTAAAGATTATCTCTTTTTTTTTTAATAAATTTCTGGTGTTTCTTCTCTACATGTCAATAATTTCTTTAAAAAAACAACAACTACTCAAGGGCATAAAAATGATAAGATACAACTTGAATGTTTTGAGTCATCAAATTATGTTAACTGCTTTAATTTTAATGTGCCAAGAGATAATGTGGTACCCCAGCTTTAGTAATGCATGCTTCTTGCCAGAACTTTTTTTTTTTTGTCATCTTCCTTATTCAGTCACGATCTCTATTTTCTTGTACCTCATAAAATTACTTAAGTTGAACGCCTTCAAATAAGGTCTCTGTGCTTATTCAGGCAGTGCACAGCTCTGGTTTCAATTTCGGCAACAAGTGTTAATGATGCATATTTTAAAAGGAATGATGTGTTTCATTACAATAAAGTGCTGCAGCAGGAAAAATGTAACAGTCGACTTTTCTGAGACCTTGTCAGTACTGTCAGCTGATGTGATATTTGCAATCTGTAATCTGTATTTTTCTTGCTGATCTGCGGCAAGAAGAAACCACCTGTAGGATTTTATGTGTGAAGAAAGAAGAAGAATTTGATTTAGATTCAGAATTTATACCCAAGTTTAATCATCCATTACTTGATGTCATAGATTTGGTTCAGCTAATTCTAGTTCCTTGTTAAGGAAGGTGAGCACTTGAAACCTGATCTGTCTTTATCCATTTCCAAATATGTACAGAAGGACATATTTGTTCTTGTTACCTTCCAAAATTACCCAAATGAGTATTTTCCTATAAGCAGGACAACATAATGTTTTAGCGCTTTCCTTTCAAACAACCCTAATCCTAATTTGGATGTCTGTTTTCTGATCTCCTCTTGTCCTCGAGTCAAAGAAGGAAGGAAGGAAGGAAGAAGGAAGGAAAGGAGGAAGGAAGGGAGGAAGAGGGAAGGAAAGGAAGGAAGGAAGGGAGGAAGGAAGAAGGAAAGAAATGAGGGAGGGAGGAAGGAAGGATGGATGGAAGGGAGGAAGAAGGATGGAACAGAAGGAAGGGAGGGAGGGAGGGAAGGAGGGAGGGAAGGAGGATGGAAGGGAGGAAGAAGGAATGAAAGGAGGGAGGAAGGAAGGAAGGAAGGAAGGAAAGGAGGGAAGAAGAAAGGGAGGAAGGAAGGAAATGAGGGAGGGAGGAAGGAAGGATGGAGGAAGAAGGAAGGAATGGAGGAAGAAGGATGGAAAGGAAGGAAGGGAGGAAGAAGGATGGAAAGGAAAGAAAGGGAGGGAGGAAGGAGCGATGGAAGGGAGGAAGAAGGAAGGAAAGGAGGGAAGAAGGAAGGGAGGAAGGAAGAAGGAAGGAAATGAGGGAGGGAGGGAGGAATGATGGATGGAAGGAAGGGAGGAAGAAAAGAGTAAGAAGGATGGAAAGGAAGGAAGGGAGGAAGAAGGATGAAAAGGTAGGAAGGGGGGAGGGAGGAAGGAAGGGATGATAACAACTTTCTATCCATCCATCCATCTCCATCTCCTCCCTACAAATACAAGGTTTTGCAACATCAACATACTTCCACCTTTGTTCCTAACAGACACGAATCATCCATTACGGCCACTGGAAGTCAAACATAAGCATAGACCCTTTCAATCACTTCAACACATGGCTGCAATTTAAAAAGATCCGAGCACTTTGAAATGCTAACTTTCATTTAGAGACATACAATTTCAGCCTCATGTCCTGATTAATAGACAGTACTTCAAATCTTCAAATGTTTTAAAGACACCCACACCTTCACACAAGAGAGAAAAGAAGATGTCTAAAAAGGAATTAAATATGTGCAATGCAGTGCTATCAAAGCCGACTGCAACAGGTGGTCATTACCAGGTGCTCTGACTGACTAACACAGTAAGAGCTCACTCTCTTACTGTCTTGTTCAGAGCACCTGTTGCAGCCACCTGTAAATTATTAAATATGAGTTGGCATGAATGCACGAAATCACATAGCAGGTGTATCATCGTGTTATAAAAACTGAAAAGGGTTTAGGCTGAAACTTGAAGAAACGCAACCCTGCTCCCGTCATTGGCAAACCATGATTGGTGATTGAAGGTTCAGTAGAATCTAAAAAATGCTCTTATTTTGTAGGAAAAATGACAAATATTCCTCTATTTGACTCTCTCTCTTCTTCAGAGTAAAATAAGCCAGTTTTAAAAAGGGACATATCATGTTTTTGTGTTTTTTCTGTTATGTTCATGATGTCAGATGTCTATTTTAAACATGATCAAAGGTTTAACACTTTAAGGTGAACACATGTAAAAAATGTTCTCATGACAAAAATGACAAGTACTCTTCTGTCCTGTTTTCTCTTTTTCAAAGAATAATATCAGCCAGGGAGTTTAAAAAGGGACATATCATGTTTTTGTGATTTGCCTGTTATGCTCATACTATTATGATGTCAGATGTCTATGTTGAACATGATCAAAGGTCTAACACTTCAGGTGAACATATGTAAAAAAAACTGTTGTTAGCTTTGTCTTCTTGCTTATTTCAAATTTGAGTATGTACAGATGTGTTTGAGAGGTTTCCATTTCGAGGAAAGAATGAGAAAAACTAATAAGTAAAGTAAAATCCTACAATTTTAATTTGTTCTTGAGCTGCTGAGATGGTAGCTAACCAATCAGGACAGGGTGAGCTCATCATGAGGGGGCTGTTAACCCTCCTGTCATCCTCTCGGGTCAAATTGACCCCGTCTCTTTTGACTGTTCCTCCCTCCTTCCCTCTTTCTTTGCTCCTTCCATACTTCTTTCCTCACTTCCTTCTTTCCTCCCTCCTTACTCCTTTCCTTCCTTCCTTCCTTCCTCATTCCTTCCTTACTTCCTCCTTTCCTTCCTTCCTTCCTTCCTCATCCCTCCCTTCCTTCCTTCCTTGACCTGAGGACAACAGGAGGGTTAAAGAAACAGGAGCTAAAACGGCCTGTTTTAAACAGAGGCTGAACTGAGGCGCTACAAAAAGAGCCAGTATATGACAATTAAGGAGTTTTTTAACTGTAAATCATGCAAATATATTCCAATAGAGTCCCAGAATATAAATGTAGGCCTGGAAATATCCACATTATGTCCTCTTTAAGTGGTTTTACTTCACCAGCAAAAAGGTTTCGGCTCATATTCATCATGTCAGCAGTAACAGCATGACCCCATGCAGAATTGATGGCAGGGTAATTTCACCTGATTCATAAAATTACATCACAGTGATTATCTCAACTGAATTAAATTATCATTGTGTTATTGTCAACCGTGTCCCAGGTGTAAGCCAATCACTATCACCATGTTAATATTTAATGCCATGTTACATATTTAACACAGACATGATCAACCGTGCATGGTGCAGCACGATGGATCATGAACTGTCAGAAAGACAGAGCCGAGCCGAGCCTAAAAAAAGGGATTTGGAGGCTGGTCTTTAAATAGACTCAAGATAAATCAAATTTAAAAATGTGAACTTTCAAATAATTCAAATGTGCTGTATTTAGAAGCTGTAGTTTTAACATACATATTTAAAACACTTACAGTAGGCTTATAAAAAGAAAAATACATCAATCGGGTGTTTACCATCACGCTTTCATCTGTGCTATGATGTCATGTCCCCTGATGTACAAAAAAGGCATAAAGCAAAGAGATCAGGTCCTCACCCTGCCATGACGATGAAAAAATCCAGCCGGTTCCAGGTGTCTCCAAGGTAACAGCGTCGACCGAAGATTCCCAGAGCGACCATCTTTATAACCATCTCCATAGCGAAGAAGATGTAGATGAATGCATCAAAGGCCTGACAGAAAAGACAAAACGAGAGACAAGAGACAAGGTGTCAAAAATGGAAAAAAAAGGTATCCACTTCAAACTCCACACAGCTCCATGACATCAGAGTGCCGGTTGGAATTTCAGAGATAGATATCTAAAGCTCAGCAGATAAAACTGAAAGATTTGCATCAGTTGATACCTTTTGGAAGTCTATTTAAACCTGTAATAGCTGTTTAAGGGGTTTTTTTCATCACCTTTTAAGTTGATGCGGTTGACTTGCTAGTAAACAGTTACTTATTTACGCATGCAAAAGTAACAGAGAAACTTTATCATTCATTTGAAGTCATGGTTCTGACCAGCTGGCAAATGTTACGTCCAATTGTCCCTGCCTTTTCTTTTCACTCCGATTTTTTGGCTATGCCAACACATCCAGCAGTTAAAGAGCAACAGTATTTGGAGTATTGTTTCTCTCTCTGGCCAGCTGGTGAATATAAGCACAATGTTTTACTCTCTTTAGCTTCTACATGCTCCTCTTTGTTCACCAGCTAGTCGCTAACTGTATTGGGAAGCGTGTCTATGTTGCCTCAGCCCTATGTTCCCTCAGCCCTATGTTCCCTCAGCCCTTTGTTCCCTCAGCCCTATGTTCCCTCAGCCCTGTGTTCCCTCAGCCCTATGTTTCTTTAGCTTGATGTTCGCTCAGCCCTATGTTCCCTCAGCCCTAAGTTCCCTCAGCCCTATGTTCCCTCAGCCCTGTGTTCCCTCAGCCCTATGTTTCCTCAGCCCTGTGTTCCCTCAGCCTTATGTTCCCTCAGCCCTATGTTTCCTTAGCCCTATGTTTCCTCAGCCCTAAGTTCCCTCAGCCCTATATTTCCTCAGCCTCATGTTCCCTCAGCCCTACTTTCCCTCAGTTTAATAATAAAATAAAGAATTTCACCTGTCTTTCAAACATTTTCATAGATGAAACACAATATGTACATTATGGAAATTGGTGGAAAATCCTTGAGGGAACATACTGTAAGGCTGAGGGAACATAGGGCCTAATTGTGATGGGTGAAAAAATTAACATAGAGCTGTGGGAACATAGGGATGAAGCCCTGTGTTGAGGCTGATTATACAGTGTAGAGGGGAGTATTTTCAATGTTTTTCTCCTATAAATATGTATATTATTTTGGAAATAAGGTATAATTTTATCTAATACAAATTTACCTACAAAAAATGCATCAATTGAACAGTTTAAATCCATAGAGGGCATGATAGGGACCACTGGAATAAAATGTGTGATTTAAGACTATAAACATTGTGTGATTGTTTGTGATGGTAATTCTTGAGTCTTGAGTTTTACAGAAAATAGCACATTAAATAAAAAATAAAACCATCCAGGCATCCTATCTAATAAACCCTGAACACTGTGAAATTAATGGGTTGTGACTGGACTACATCAACAAGTGCGAAAACACCACCTGGTGCTATGAATCTGTAGCAACATGCTGATGACAGGACCGAAATTTGGATAAGATGGTGCCAATCCTGCCTGCTGTCAAAAGCCCACAGAGGCATAAGGGGGGGAAATATTATGTTTTCTTGACTCATCTTTATCAAATGGGCATTTAGGGCCAAGCCAAGCTGTGAGCAATGGATGAATCTTCTAGACTTACTAAGAAAACCCGTCTGAAGTCCGGAGTGCAAAAGGAGCCTCAAGCACACTATCTGTAGATTTTCTGCAGACTTTCCAAAAGACTCAACTTCAGGTGAATACTTCACAAGGCTTAGTTCTTAAGATTATCCCCGAGTCAAACTCCCTTTCTTTCCGAGCCCCGTCTCCCTCCTTATCAATCTCTGTCCCTGATGTTTTTTCCCCCCAAAACCTCCCTGCTGAACTCTTACTCCCATTCCTGTTAATAACCATCTTATTTGCCTCCTTTCTCCTCTCTTTCCCCTTCACATTTCCATTTATCTTTTTTCTGAACTTGCTTCTCTCTATTAAATCTCTATTGCTAGTTTTCGCACTCCATCTCCTTCTCTCCTTCTCTCCTTCTCTCAGCCCTCCCCCCCTTTCTCCCCAGTCGAGCAGTTTGCCCTAAACGGTGGGGTAATGGAAAATAATTTGTTTGAGGAGTAATCAGAGATAAGCCCCACATCAACATCCCCCACCTCACTCCCAGCTTTAATCAAGCATCTAATTAAAAGAAGAATGAAAAAAAATCCAAATAAATCAAAGATCTCAGCTTGCTAATGCATGTTATTGCTGTTGTGAGCAAAAAGCTTAGATTAGCTGGTGTCCTTTTTTTGTGTGTACATGAGGATTAGAGATGAACTGATGCGCTCAGCGTTGCCTGTAATTTGATTTTCAGTGAGTACTGTAGGCAACATCATCTGAATCTGAAGCACTGATGTGGATCTTTGTTTTGCCACTCATCGAACTCAGCAGTCCTGGAGGAGGAGGAGCGTACAGATGCCAGATGTCCTGCTAATGTGAAGGATCGGTCAACGTTTGTAACCTCGACCTTTGTCAAATCCGAGGGTAGATGGACGAGGTGCCACCTTTTGTAAAGTTCACTGACCCAGAGGGGATGAAAACTCGACCAAATGTCAAAAAGTCCTTCTCTGACATTTGCGCAGCTGTCTTTCTCGCACCTCTCAATCTGTTTTGCTTTTTTTTTCTGTCAGTTTTCTTCTCTTTTTTTTTCTTTCATGTCTCACACTGTCTCTATACTTCTGTCTTCATCCATCTTTCCCCACATGCTCTTATATCACTCTTTCATCTCTTTTTTGTTCTTAAAATTGATACTGATACCAGTAATTACGAGTTCTGATATATCATAATTACATTTATTAATAGTCATCTGTACTTAGAGGGACACCACATTTAGAAAATAAACTTCTCAGTGCACTCAAGTGGACAAACTATGTAATGGCAAACCCCTTCTCTAAATCATCTCAGTGGTTTTGGCATTTCTGTACTGCAATTTCTCCAATTACACATTGGCCGACGGCGTTAACGCTGCTGATACCAGATGTAGCCGTAAAAAAAAGCCAAATGCACTCATTCATTAATTCTTTGCAGGTGTAGAAGGGGTAATTATCCAGACAAAAAAAAGACCACATGCAATGATGATATGAAAAACGTTTAACCTGAGGATAACTATTAGTGGTTGAAAAGCTGCCATGTCCATTTCAATCATCATTCATTGCTGCTCTAAAGCTTGATTTTTTTTTTTTTTTTTTGGATGTGCCCTACATTACATCACAAACACAAATACAGAGAGGTTGGTTTGGGATTTGTAGTAAAATATAAACTCTTTCTGGTTCATTATCTTAACAATATATTTCCACGGTGGACCAAACCATTTCATGCAGATACAGGAGGGTGGTCAGTCAATATGGATGGTTACTTTTTGGTCAATGGGGATATTTAACTTTTACTGCCAAAAACAAGTAAAAATCATAGACTGTATAAAAGAAATGGACGTAACATCCGTGACGTCACCCATTGGTTTGTGGACTGCTGCTCGGAAGCCAATAGTAACGAATCTGTGCAGCGCCATCTTGAAAATTGCAGGTGCATGCTGGGAAAAATAAAAACACGGATTCTACTTATATGGGCATGAGGTGGGGTCATGGGCGGAGCGGGGAGGTTGCTATGGTTGCAAGGGCTGGATCTCGAGGACATTGGTCAATCAACCTGTCAATCAGGACGTAGCCACGCCCTAATGCATACCCTGCTTTATCGTCAATATAAAATCAGGGAGGCCAAAATGTCACAAATGAACATCATACTGCATTGAAGAAGGCTTTAAACTAGCGATTGAGACCATAAACACATTTTGAAAACGTTTACTGAGGTTAGAAATCAAGTGAGAAGTTGGTGAATTCTCCATTGACTTGTATAGAGACGGAAGTCCTTTTGACACCAAAACGGTCGCCCCCTGGTGGCCTTTTGATAAAATGCAGTTCTAAGTTACTTCCGCGTTGGCCTCATTTCAGAGGACCGGAAAACCCCGCCTGGTAAAAACACAGAGATCATTAATTTTATTATTATATTTGAAATATAAATACTCAATGATGATGGTTTAATAATTTTATATTAGTATTTACCTATTTTTTGGGGCCCCTGTCTAACTTTTCCCCCCTATACGGCGGCCCTGTTTCCACCTATAGTCTAATGGACGATACATCTAGTAAAGTATCACATAATCATGACTTATTGTGGGAATATGAAATGCATAATAATGTCATTGCAAAGATTTTGTCTTAATTGCTGAAAATGATCAGTTTTCTCAGACAAATCTCACAGTATAAGAAATTGAGGGCAAACATGCTATTTTAGGTTCAACAATGCCTTCCATTATACATTTAAACACTATGGAGCAAAATACAAAACATAAAAGATAAACTACTTATTTCTACCCGTTGAAAATCATTTAGCTCCGAAGGTACTAAACCTTTCACACGTTTAAAGAATTTTCTTTTTCAATCCAACTTGGTAAGTAGATCAAACAATGACGCTATTATAAAAGACACTTAAGGTAACAAGTGTATCAGCCTTGATGGATTCGTATCTAAACTCAAGCGTGATGAAGGACGACATTTGCATGAGCACGTCTGTTTCTGAGGAGCTTGTGTTATTGATTCTCTTACATTTCTTATTCAGTGAGATAAAAAAAGAAAAAGAAAAACGCTGAAGCCTTTGACACAACAACCTGAGATCTCTATAAAGATTCTCACCCATCCAGGTAACGGAATGAGTCAAATGCAAATGAAGCTGCTGTTTGGTGAAGATGTTTCAACACATGAACTAAAAAAAGCCCCTCGCATAACTTGCTATTCTTTAATGTCTTTTATAGATACAAAATAAGATGATGTTTAACCTTCCTGTCGTCCTCCCGGGTCAAATTGACCCTGTCTGTTTTGACTGTTCCTTCTTTCCTCCCTTCCTCCCTCCTTTCCTTCCTCTCTCCTTCCTTCCTTCCCCCTTCTTTCCTTCCTTTTCTCCCTCCTTCCTTCTCTCTTTCTTTCCTCTCCCCTACCTTCTTCCCTCCCTTCTTTCCTCTGTCCTTCTTTCTTTCTTTCTTTCCTCCCTTCCTCTTTTCCTTTCTCCCTCCCTCCCTTCCTCCCTCTTTTCCTTCCTTCCTTCCTTTTCTCCCTCCCTCCTTCTCTCTTTGTTCCTCCCCTCTACCTTCTTCCCTCCCTTCTTTCCTCTGTCCTTCTTTCTTTCTTTCTTTCCTCCCTTCCTCTTTTCCTTTCTCCCTCCCTCCCTCCCTCCTACCTCTTTTCCTTCCTTCCTTCCTTTTCTCCCTCCCTCCTTCTCTCTTTGTTCCTCCCCTCTACCTTCTTCCCTCCCTTCTTTCCTCTGTCCTTCTTTCTTTCTTTCTTTCCTCCCTTCCTCTTTTCCTTTCTCCCTCCCTCCCTCCTACCTTCCTTCCTTCCTTCTTTCCTCCATCCGTTCTCCCTTCCTCCCTCCTTTCCTTCCTCTCTCCTTCCTTCCTTCCCCCTTCTTTCCTTCCTTTTCTCCCTCCTTCCTTCTCTCTTTCTTTCCTCTCCCCTACCTTCTTCCCTCCCTTCTTTCCTCTGTCCTTCTTTCTTTCCTCCCTTCCTCTTTTCCTTTCTCCCTCCCTCCCTCCCTCCTACCTCTTTTCCTTCCTTCCTTCCTTTTCTCCCTCCCTCCTTCTCTCTTTGTTCCTCCCCTCTACCTTCTTCCCTCCCTTCTTTCCTCTGTCCTTCTTTCTTTCTTTCTTTCCTCCCTTCCTCTTTTCCTTTCTCCCTCCCTCCCTCCTACCTTCCTTCCTTCCTTCTTTCCTCCATCCGTTCTCCCTTCCTCCTACCTACCTACCTTCCTTCCTTCCTTCTTCTTCCCTTCTTTTCTTCCTTCCTCCTTTCCTTCTTCTTCCCTTCCTTCCTTGACTTGAGGACAACAGGAGGGTTAAAACTCTATACATCTGCACTCAATTTGTCACCAAAATCGTGTTTTTCCCCATTTCTCCCCATCAATGCACCAGCACCGTTTTTCTATCTGACTAAATAACTAGCTAAGCTTCCAGAGGTCTTAAAGTCCACATTTGTTAGAGCTTATAGATTGTGCTGGTGAGGCACCATTGAATTCATGTTATTGAACAACGGATTTTCTGAGAGGAGTATATTGACTGCGGCGCTGTAGCCCACTAAATCCATGCTGATATTGAATAGGAGGTCTATAGATACTTGGAGGAGAAATTCTATTAGGTCCAACTCACCAGCCACCCCCCCCCCCCCCCCCCACATCCCCCCACCAACCCCCCAAGGGAGCTGAATCAATCTACTGCTGTTGTATGATGAGTGTGGTGCCTTGTGTATGTATTCGTGTGAGAATGTGAAAAAAAAAAAAAAAAAAAAGGACTCCGAGGTGATTCAACAAGCGTTTCACACTGACAGACTGGAGACATACGTGCACACGCTCGCGCACAGATGTTACACCCACTCAGGCCACCTTTGTCATAAGTAGGAAAGGATTCTGTTTCTCTTTTCTTTTTCTTTTTTTTTTTTTTTTTTGCCGGATGACGAGCTGCTGAGGTGCCGTATGTGAGAGAGTCATGCTCGCTCCACCATAAAGACCACATGCTAGCAATGAGTCACCACGTGGAGTTTCAGGCCGCAGCATGGGAGAGAAGGGGAGCGCGGAGGGAGAGCGAGACGAAGATGGAGGGAAAGGAAAGAAGGAGAGAGGGTGAGAGGAGATTTGCATGTTGTGAATTTGTGAGTTTAAAAAAAAAAGAGTATGTGGGAACAGACGTACACATGGTGAGCACTTCCTAGAAACACATTTGTTTGCTCTTCTTCTAGGAATATGTTGGCATGTAGCGTGTGCATGAATTAGTGTGTTCAAGTTTGTGTGTTTGTGTGTTCTTGGATGTTTTGTTTTGTGCGTCCATTTGTGTGTTTTTCAGAGTTTAACCTTCGTATCGTCCTCCCGGGTCAAATTTACCCCGTCTGTTTTGACTGTTCCTTCTTTTCTCCCTTCCTTCCTTCCTTCCTTCCTTCCGTCCTTCCTTCCGTCCTTCCTTCCTCTCTCCTTCCTTCCTTCCTTCCTTCCGTCCTCCCTTTTCTCCCTCCCTCCTTCTCTCTTTCTTTCCTCCCCCTAACTTCTTCCCTTCCTTCCTTCCTTCCTTTTCTCCCTCCCTCCTTCTCTCTTTCTTTCCTCCCCCTTACCTTCTTCCCTCTGTCCTTCTTTCTTTCTTTCCTCCCTCCCTCTTTTCCTTTCTCCCTTCCTTCCTCCCTCCCTCCTACCTTCCTTCCTTCCTTCTTTCCACCGTCCTCCCTCCCTCCCTCCTTTCCTCCGTCCGTCCTCCTTTCCTTTCCTCCCTTCCTTTCCTCCCTTCCTTCCTCCCTCTTTTCCTTCCTTCCTCCCTCCTTTCCTTCCTTCTTCCTCCCCTCCTCCCTTGACTCGAGGACAACAGGGTTAATGTAGCCTCTCTATGCTTATTAGGCCTGCAACGGATCATCATTGGTCCGTGATCCGTTCGGACCATCTATTTCGGTTCGGCACACGCATGATACGCGGATTGATTTATGAAAAAAAAAAAAAAAAATGTGCGCATGTTCAGTCCACACACAGCTGTAACCATTCCTGCTAGTTCCAGGGACAGAGCTACTTAACACGCTCTGGGTAAAAGTCTGCAACAGTTCCCTTTTCAATAAGCAAACTATGGCTCGTTGTGATTTATTGTCCTCAGTGTACAACATGTAGAACAGTGGGCATGGAAAATAAAAGTAGGCTAGACTTCGGTGACTACTGTAACGATAACTGCTGCCTCTAGTGCTACGTCTGTTTCCTTATACTCGCGCTGCCACACAAACCAGCTGATCCGAAAAATGATCCGATCCGTGACTCTGATCCGAGGAACGATCCGAACCGTGAGTTTTTTGATTCGTTGCACCCCTAATGCTTATGGAGGTTATGTATAAAAAACTGTGCTTGTTAATGTATGTTTGTACCTACACCATGCATGTATGTATGTACTGTGTGAAAACATCATCAGATATGCATGATCTTGTGTAGCTAAGTAAAATGTATTTATAGAGCACTTCAAAATAGTTACAAAGTGCTCCATAGAGGCTTGAGTCACATTTGCAGTTCTTATGCTGTGATGTTCATTATAAAGAAAACCACATCTTTAGACAGATAAGAGGTGAGGGCTTACGTTTGTTTTGAATCCTTAGCAGCTGAGCTAAGTACTGGAAGTCTAAATATTACCCAGTGGGTGGTGTCAGAGTAAAAAGAAAAAATAAATGTGTTAGCGTGGTAATTACAGTATGTTCCATCATTGTTTGGACAGTACATCACATTATCTGTTCAATAAGATACTTCAGGAGCGTCAAGCCCACCGGCAGGTGATCACATCGCTGGTGAATGATGCTGCTTGAGAAGGAACATCTGAGGCCTCATTTAGAAATGTGTGTTTTCCTAAATCACGTCTTACTTTCATCTTAAATTTTTGCATCTCTCCTTTGAACCTCAAATGACAGACTTCACTGGAGGCATTCAGGTGCAGTGTTGAGTGTAGTTCCCCCGCATTTTGGAACAATACACAATCACAGTAATTATGCGTGTGAAACATGGAAAGATAGAGGTGAAGCCTAAAAATATGCTTCAGGTTGCAGTTAGACGGCATGTGTAGACAGCTGGATTGATTAAAAATGCAGCTGAAATGCTTTCGGTGTACACACACACGGTGTAAAACACAAGAAAGAGAAAAGAAACAATGAGAGGATTTTGGTTATACAGGGAAAATAGATCAATCAATCGAAAAGCTCAAACAGTGCCTCAGCTCAGCTATATGCTAATTACACAGTGGTACTTAGCATGCTTAGAGTGGTAGTGTTGACATGATGAATCTGTATCAGCATGTGGAAAGTCAGAAGATATCAAAGTCCATTTTCAGACCAGACCTTCCATTAACAGATTCATTATTTGTCAAGAAATTTGGTGAAAGACGACCAACCACAGACAGCATGGGAGAGACAATGTGTGTGTGTGTGTGGTGTGTGTGTGTGTGTGTGTGTGTGTGAGCGTGCTTTCCTCACCTGCAGAATTTGGCATCGGTCTGAGGAGCAGTCGATGTTCTCACAGGGCTGGTACATCCCCAGGGTCACGCAGTTCAATAAGATCACCATCATACTCACACGTTCGAACCAAGTAGAAACACAGTCGGTTAAGGGAAGATACCACACAGAGTAACACAGAGCAAAATAAAACCACAGGTAAAAAAAAAAAAAACACGTTCAATCTCAGAGCTGCAGTAAATGACAGAGATATATAGGTTTTAGTTTAACTGCATGTCACTAAATCCAAAATGTGAGAGTGCTGAGAATGATTGAAAAAGACTAATTTAAAGATTGCAATTCTGCTTTAGTTTTATCTACAACTACTGACTACATTGTAATATATTCTAATACTAATGTGTACATAGTCTTAGAGCTTAAAATAAAAGCTTAGTTTGAGCTGTCATATACTACATTTGAGCAGAGATGATAGAATAACCAAAGAATATAAGATATAATATGTGATATAAGATGCATGTTTAATCTTCGTGTTGTCCTCCCGGGTCAAATTCACCCTGTCTGTTTTGACTGTTCCTTCCTTCCTTCCTTCCTTCTTTCTTTCCTTCCTTCCTTCCTTCCTTCCTTCCTTCCTTCCTTCCTTCCTTCCTTCCTTCCTTCCTTCCTTCCTTCCTTCCTGTCTCCTTCCCTCTTCCTTCCCCCTACCTTCTTCCCTCCCTTCTTTCCTCTGTCCTTCCTCCTTTTCTTCCTCCCTCCCTCCCTCCCTCCCTCCCTCCCTCCTACCTTCCTTCCTTCCTTCTTTCCTCCAGCCTCCCTCCCTCCCTCCCTCCTCCCTTCTTTCCTCCATCTGTCCGTCCTCCCTTCCTCCTTTCCTTCCTTCTTCCTTCCTTCCTTCCTTGACTCGAGAACAACAGGAGGGTCAAAATGAAGTCTCTCAATAATAAGTATTCACATGAACTGAGAAAATAAAACTAGTGTTATAATAAATCTACCTGAAGCAGCTCCATAAAGTTTAAATGTGACACTTCACAGTACATTTTCTATTGTTACTGCACAGTACCACATCACTCCTAAAGGTCTTTTCTTTACCAATACTCTAACATTTACACCAAAGGCTTTCAAAAAAGTTGAAGACGGAGCCTCTATGTCAGCATTACTGTAAAATTGCAGCAGTACTAGAGAAGCAAAAGGTGAACCCTGCAGGGTCCAATTCAGTTACGAAATGTCACACTATTACACTTTGATTTTCTTCGGGGCTGCCATGATTTTTCTGAAACCACTTGTGTCTAAATGTTCATGGACTTTTAGAGTGTTGGCTTTTGCAGGTATTTTCAATAGATCTGAAACATGCATATAGAGTGTGTGGTTTACAATGTGCATGCTATAACATTAGCACATCTTCTTTTAACTGTATTATTTCTGTGACATACACACATACATCTCAAAGAAATCCAAATTAATAAAGCTCTGCAAAACTATTACACTTTGATTTTTTTCGGGCCTGCCATGATTTTTCTTAACCTTCGTGTCGTCCTCCCGGGTCAAATTGACCCCGTCTGTTTTGACTGTTCGTTCCGTCCTTCCTTCCTTCCGTCCTTCCTTCCTTCTTTCCTTCCTTCCTTCCTTCCTTCCTTCCTTCCTTCCTTCCTTCCTCCCTCCCTTCCTTCACCCTACTTTCTTCCCTCCCTTCCTCTTTTCCTTTCTCCCTCCCTCCCTCCTTCCTTCCTTCCTTCTTTCTTTCCTCCATCCTCCCTCCCTCCCTCCTCCCTTCCTTCCTTCTTTCCTCCATCTGTCCTCCCTTCTTCCTTTCCTTTCCTCCCTTCCTTCCTTTCTTCTTCCTCCCTTCCCTCCTTTCCTTCCTTCTTCCTTCCTTCCACCCTCCCTCCTTTCCTTCCTTCTTTCTCCCTTCCTCCCTCCCTCCTTTCCTTCCTTCTTCCTCCCTTCCCTCCTTTCCTTCCTTCTTCTTCCCTCCTTTCCTTCCTTGACTTGAGGACAACAGGAGGGTTAATGTGGCATATTAAGTGTATATGATGTTTTTAAAGTAGAATAAAAATATAATATCGCTTATGACTGATCTTTAAATTTTATCATCATACCACACAGTCCTTGAGCAAGGCACTGCATCCCTACATCTTCAGTAGGTCCTACATAGGAAGATCCTTGTTCCTTTGATTAGCCAAAAACCAAAAAAGCTCCAGAACAAATGTGATGCCAAATGTTTTGAGACTACCGCAGCATAAACAACACTTGTTTTCAGAAGAGGTTAACGGAGCAAGCAGAAGAGGCGAAAACCGAAGCTGTAAACTAGAGAAGGGTGACAGAAACAAAGCAGCAGAGTGTGACGGAGTGATTCAATATGCATTTTTCTGTGTGTTGAGGGAGTGAGAGTGCACTGCTTGACTAACAAGCGTGTGAAGGAGGGGGATGTGCTGTAATAGCCCAGGAGGTCCAATCCATCCCTAAGGCTATACAGCACAGGCACAGGATGCTGAAGTGCTCCCATCAGCAGACTACAACACACAGCCTGAAGTATGGGAGCAGCTTTAGTGAGGAATAAGAGCCAGAAGAAAAAAAAAGGGCAACATGTTCTTCTCTGAGTGTGCCACACTGCGAGTTTGAACGGACAAGAATTCCCAGAAAAAGATTTCAATTCTCAACATGTTTCTCTTGGCCCTACCTCAACCTTCAAACAAAGAGATGGACTACTGTAGATATCGCAGCATGGATAAAGATAGGCTATGAGTGGGCAAAACACATGCATATACACATAAACACAGAGACAGAGCTTCAAACACATGCACACACAAACACCCACTCATTAACACACACACACACACCGGCAGGAAAGCACACACAAGCTGATATGAGCACGTGCAATCCAAACAACATGTTCAAAAAACACAAACGCTCGCAGTCACCCACCCACACACACTCACACACACTAAAACACACACACACACACACACACACACACACACACACACACACACACACACTCCCCTCACATTAAGTCTCACATTAAATCAAACATTAAATCAATGCGTGTCAGCTGATGGAGATCATTTAAAGAGAAATATTCAGCGCTGCAAGGAAGGCATGTTTTAATATAGACGTGCTGCAGGCTAATAGCTAATAGCTGTAAAGTATAGGCACGAGAGAAAAGGTTAAGGGGCAAGATTTGTCTTCTCGTACATGTTCGTTCGACCTCCATGACTGTACTGCCTAACCAAACATCAAACACAACCGTTAATGCACTGTAGGATCCATTTTTAAATTGGGTTAAAACCCTTAAATATTTGCTTTTGGAAGTAAAGGCCCCAGTTTCTGGATATTTAATACAAATTTAACCCTCCTGCTGTCCTGGAAGAAAGGAAGGAAGGAAGAAAGGAAGGAAGGAAGGAAGGAAGGGAGGAAGGAAGGAAGGAAGGAAGGCAGGATAGAGGAAAGAAGGAAGGAAGGTAGGAAGGTAGGAGGAAGGGAGGAAGGGAGGGAGGGAGGAAAGAAGGAAGGACGGAGGGAGGGAGGGAGAAAAGAAAGGTGGAAAGGAAGGAAGGTACAGTAGGGACGAAGGAAGGAAGGAAGGTAGGGAGGAAGGAAAGAAGGAAGGGAGGGAGAAAAGAAAGGTGGAAAGAAGGAAGGAAGGTAGGGAGGAAGGAAAGAAGGAAGGGAGGGAGGGAGAAAAGAAAGGTGGAAAGGAAGGAAGGTACAGTAGGGAGGAAGGAAGGAAGGAAGGTAGGGAGGAAGGAAAGAAGGAAGGGAGGGAGAAAAGAAAGGTGGAAAGAAGGAAGGAAGGTACAGTAGGGAGGAAGGAAGGAAGGAAGGGAGGGAGAAAGTAAAAGAGGAAGGAAGGAAAGAAGGAAAGGAAGGAAGGAAGGAAGGAAGGAAGGAAGGAAGGAAGGAAGGAAGGAAGGAAGGAAGGAAGGAAGGAACAGTCAAAACAAACAGGGTCAATTTGACCCTTTAGCAGTAGCAAACAAATGCACGCTTGTACACTTGCACACATTTAAAATTGTTCATTTACATTAAAATTTTAATATGGAAGAACAAAATAACCCAAATTCTAAAATGCATGGGCACAAATTGTAAGCAGAAAATCCCTGGCCTAGTAAGCTTTAGTTTCAGGAAGATAAGATTATACAATATGATAATGAGGCAAGAAGCTATGAAATTTGATCAAACTGTTCTTGCTTCACTTTGCAGGAGATATAGAACCATAAATTATGAAATAAATACAGCATTAGAATAACATTTGGGGCTTAAATAAAGTTTTTTGATCGTAGTTAAACTATTTCCAATTAAACAACACTCCCTGCTGCTGTTCATTTGCCATTTATAACTATGCCCCCCCCCACTTATTTTTTATTGATTTTAAAAATAAATAAAAATAATAATAATAAATAAATAAAATAATAATAATAATAATAATGATAAAAATAAAATAAAATAAATAAATAAAAATAATAATAATTTTAAAAAAAATTAAAAAAGAAGAGACAAAAAAAAGAGAAAAGAACGTAAATAGACAACAAAAACAAACTAACACAAAAATACCCACACAAGACAGAAAGCAAATACAGAATATTGCATCAGGAGTAATTAAGTAAGTAAGTATTGTGACTAAATCATGACCAACTAAAAATGGCTGTGCCCAATTATTTTAGACCATGCCAAATCAGTCAAGCCCCTCCGAAGGGCAATGGGTCCCATCTTCCCCAATATAGTTCAAAAAAGGGTTCCAGATATTGAAAAATTTGAATAGTTTGTTTTTCAACCATTTATAACTATGACTGATAGGAAATGGGAAATGAACAGCAGCTTTTTAGCCTGAAATGATATATAATCATCTTTTAAGATGATATCACACACAGATTAGTAAACAGTCAAGCAGTCACAGAGCAACATTATTAAACATTTGAAGCATAATTTGTCTCTGGCCAGCTGGCAAATATAAGCTCACAATCTTTAACTCTCTTTTAGCTCCAATTTTGGGCTTGACCAACTCCTGAGGGAAATATTTGGCTCTTTATCTGCTGTTTGTTTGTGTTTGCTGAAAGTATTGCATCATCAGGTAGCTAAGAAACAGCTGCTCGCCATGACTGAAAAATACACTATGAGAGTGGAGAGATTGAACCATAACAGGAGAGTTGAGTGTTGCTGAATAATGCCATTTAAGTAGTACTTAGCAAATTGGGGAGTACTATAACAGCTGCACAAACAACCTACAACAAAATCGCAGGCGGACGCTTCGTCGAAAGTGACGTACAATTGAAGTACAATTCAACCTATACAGTAGATCAAAGAGAAAGCTTTGAGAATAAGTGCCTCAACACTCAGCTCCATGTTCCACTCAGTCTTGGTTCCACTTGACACGAGTGCCACAAGGTTTGCAGGTGCATAAAAGATTACTTAGTTACTTTGTGTCGTCCTCCCAGGTCAAATTGACCCCGTCTGTTTTGACTGTTCCTTCTTTCCTTCTTTTCTTCCTTCCTCACTCCTTCTCTCTTTCCTCCATCCCCCTTTCTTCCTTCTGTCTGTCCTTCATTCCTCAATCCCTCCTTGTCTCTTTCCTCCCCATTACTTTCCTTCCTTCTTTCCTTCCTTCCTCTTTTCCTTTCTCTCTCCCTCCCTCCCTCCCTCCTACCTTCCTTCTTTCCTTTCCTTCCTTCCTTCTTTCCTCCCTCCTACCTTCCTTCTTTCCTTTCCTCCCTTCCTTCCTTCGTTCCCTCCTTCCTCCCTCATTTCCTTCCTTCTTACTTCCTTCTGCCTCCCTCCAGTCCTTCCTTCTTCCTCCCTCCTTTCCTTCCTTTCCTTCCTTCTTCCTCCCTCCCTCCTTTCCTCCCTTCCTTCCTTGACTCGAGGACAACAGGAGGGTTAATGTGGCATATTAAGTGTACATGATGTTTTTTAAAGTAGAATAAAATATAATATCACTTACAACTGATAAGGATCTTTAAATATTATCATCAAACCACAACCAGGCACATACTACACATCACCACACACACACACACACATACGCATTTTTGCCACTTCAGCTTTTTTCTGTAGCTAGCCCTTCCTAATGAGGACGGAGATATCATCTGCAGGTGTCACTGAGCTCATGGTGAGCGCCTGGGAACACACCATCTAAAAAAGCGTATAGCCTTTCCAGGCACACTTTAATGTGAAAAGCATGGCTGACTAAAACTGCAGGTCAGCGCTTTCTTATTCCACCAGTCTAAGTAATGATGACAGCCTTTGGGCTAATGCTATATTATCTCGGGGTTATTTTCACTGTCATATGCATTCTTTAAAAAAAAAAAAAGCCTCTGTGGGTTGCCAGAATCTCCGGCTTACCAGTTTAGCTTCTCGTGCTCGTTGCCTATACATGAGCTGCCTTTAACAAGTGTCTGTCTGTCTCCCTCCGCTTCTAAAAAATGAGTCAATTAGTGTAGGTGCCTTGGAGGAGGCTCTGTATCTTCTTTTCTTTCTCTCTCTCTCTCTCGCTCTCGTTCATGCAGAGAAACATGCACACACACACTGCACATCAACACTGCAACTGGATGGCGAACGAGGTAGAATTCAATGCACAAAGCTCTATTACAGACAAGCAAGGTGTTTGAAGAAGATTAACTCAGAAATTGTTTTATAGAACTGTTTCACCTCCAGAATTGTTTAACCTCCATTTTTTCTCTCCTTTTGTCAGGTAGTGATTGCCAAATAGGCTGCTGTTTTTCAGCATGCTCTGCTTCACATTCAAACAGGAGCTGTCACTCACGTCTGGAGCCTGGAACACCTACAGTATTACACCATGCTGTAGGCCACTGAGCAGCTCGGTTATAATAGTTTGATATACAGCTTGACAGATATGGCTTTGTGATTCCTGCTTTATGAAGAATTAGAGCATTGTTGTGTCAAGTTACAGTTGCCCTCAATACATGTTTTAGACTTGGCATGGTGAAAACAGCTTCTAAAATAGCATTTCAGCAGTGTTGGTACACAAAACCCTTATAATAAACATCCTCATGAATAAAAATAAGTATATGGAAGACAATGCATGTCATCACATCATTAAAATCCAATCCTAGTTGGAAATAAAGAGATTTAAAGATACACACTTTGATGTCAGTTGTTAGTAGATGCTAAACATTTTAGGGTCTTATAATTTCCAATACTGATTCATCCATTAATTACTTCAATAGTCCATCAAATGTGAAGAGATGGTGTAATGGGAATTCTTATTATTCGTCTTCTCCGATACAAATGAGTAGCTATGTCATATGATTAGGTGTATGTGTGTGTTTCATAATCTGCTGACCATGACACCACGTATGTTACATGAGATGCTGATTGAGTGAACATCACGTATGTTATAACCTACTGACTAACCATTGTCCTGATTGTACACACATTATGACTATTGTGCTGACATTGTTCTGACGAAAGAACAAGGTCATCCTTTCTGTGGTAATGTATTGTATATAATCTGACTATTTCCTCTGCTCTGGGCTCGCTCAGGCCATCTCACGCTTGAGACAGCAAGGAGTCTGTCTGCAGACGACTGAATAAACTAGAGAAAGACAACAAACGACTTTGTACTTCTTGATACAAAATACTGCCGTAACAATGGAAAATGACCATTGCAAGCTCTGATAGCTAATAATGAATTAAAACAGTCTCTAGACTTGAACAACTGACTGATTAAATCAACTCAGCTCAACAGAAGAAGAGTTCACATTCATTTTGGCCTTTCCAAGATTTCCCTGGCAACTCATTGTCCACACCTGCAGGTTTGACAAAGCTTGAGCCAGAAATCCAGAAACTGACTCAATTACATCACAGATCTGGCAGGAAACAAACCCAAGATTTAAAAAAGGCCAAATAAAATCCAAACATTACCCGAAAGATTTGGATGTGCCGAAAAAGCATAACAGCGTGACAGAGCTAGAAAGAGCTGGGAGGCTGAAAATGTGTGGCAGCGGGGGCTAAATGAATTCTTAATACCTCACTGCGTGGCGTCACTCTTTCTAACCCTTTTTTCTCTCGATGTCCCTCTGCCTCGCTCGCTCTCGCCTTCCCACTCTGGGTTTTTTTTTTTATTGTTTCCAAAGAGACACGCAGGAGGCAAACGACCGCCGGTTTCCACGGCAACCAATCAACTATCAAATGAAGTAAATAGTCACAAAGACAAGAGAGAAGGATAGAGAGAGAGAGAGAGAGAGAGAGAGAGAGAGAGAGAGAGAGAGAGAGAGAGAGAGAGAGAGAGACCAGGAGGTTATTTTGGTATCAGTGTTTTTAAGTGAGACTCCATCAAGTCGTCACTGTCTGCGTCAACTGCTACAACTGATAATATATCTGTGATACAGTATCTCTAATAAAGTATATCCGTTTATGTTTTTACCATAGACTGTATAAAAGAAATGGACGTAACATCCGTGACGTCACCCATAGGATTGTGGACTGCTGCTCGGAAGCCAATAGTTTCGAATGTAGGCAGCGCCATCTTGAAAATTTCAGGTGCATGCTGGGAAAAATAAAAAATATAAAATCAGGGAGGCCAAAATGTCCCAAATGAACATCATACTGCATTGAAGAAGGCTTTAAACTAGCGATTGAGACCATAAACACATTTTGAAAACGTTTACTGAGGTTAGAAATCAAGTGAGAAGTTGGTGAATTCTCCATTGACTTGTATAGAGACGGAAGTCCTTTTGACACCAAAGCGGTCGCCCCCTGGTGGCCTTTTGATAGAATGCAGCTCTAAGTTACTTCCGCGTTGGCCTCATTCCAGAGGACCGGAACTCCCCGCCTGGTTTTGACATGAAAATAGGTATTCAGGTGACTATGATGATCAGCTGCTGGACAGTTAACAAAACACTGAATTTAATTGGGAGGAAGTTTGGAGTTGGAAAAATTATAGAGGGAAATAAGAATTGCTCTGATCAAGTGGCTGACCCCGAACCTTAACCTTAACCAGGATAATCCAACAAACTAATGCTTAATTGTTTACAGGTGCTGTCTGATTGTTTAGTATGGATTTTAACAGGTTGTAAAAGAATAGTTGGGACGAGGATCTCATGTTTTCTCTTATCTGTCTAACTGGTAAATAAACAAAAAAATTAAGAATTACAGACTGGGACTATTTTTTTGCCAACTACAGTCAGGAGTAGTATAACCATGCCAGTATTGGTAGTATTGTGCATGTGCTATTCTGTACAGGGACCAAAACAAAACAAAATATCAAGAAGTAGTTCCAATACAAAAAATAACCAATTTTTGTGTTTGATTTGATATAAAGTCAATTATAGACTAATACATGATGAATTCAGTGCCTCAAATTAAGATACACTTGGAAATAAGAACAAAAGAACCAGAAAACTTAAAAATACAGTATGAACAAACAACTGATAAAAGTCATCAACTGTATGATGTATTTTAAGTATCAAGTAATAAGTAAAGCATAAAAAAGCATAAAAATTACAATTGCTGTTCTTACATTGTGTAGATCAGTGTTAGAGTTTTACAGCCCACTTGGTGAACTACTGTATATTGGCACCTCAGATCTGAACTGAGAGCTGATATCAGACTCTACTGTACATACATTTTCATTTTCAATTTCTCATCTGACTTTGAGGAAGAAAGCTAATAAAGTAAATTCCAAAATATTGAATTATTCATTTAAACTGATGAACTGGTTTAATTACTGAAATGTGTCGTCTTTCCCCTTTTTCCTTTTCCCTTTTCTGTTCTCTGCTCAAAAAGCTGAGCATGAAACTTTACCTGGAAAGTTGTTTCCTTTAAAAGCAAAAGCTTGTTGCCTCAGAGTAAAGAGTTGATGTCATTTGCTATGCTGCTGTCAGCACGTTTGACATACTGCACAGGCTTTTATCTTAACAACATTTACCCCTTCAGTCTTTATTTTTTGTTCTTTTGTTTCCTATAGACACATTTATCTCACCTCCAATTGATCGCAGTCTCCTTTTCTATCTTTTACTGTACTCTCTCTCTCTCGCTCTCTCTCTCCTCTCCTCCATCACTGTATAATGTTCACAGAGCCTGGCAGGTCTTCTTTTTCTTCCTGGAATTTTCCATCAGGGGTTCTTCGATCCAGTATAGTTGACTGGATAAAGGGAGGGTGGAGTGTGTGTCTGAGTGTGTACGAGTGTGTGTGTGTGTGTGTGTGTGTGTGTGTGTGTGTGTGTGTATTGGACAGCAGTAAATGTCATGGGATATCACACAGTAATGCTCCACAGCGTCTCATGTCAGCTTCTCTTTTCCCTAAGCTGTCAGGTCAGAAGAGTACACATAGACACATGCATGCACGCTCACACACAAACACACACACACACACACACACACACACACACACACACACACACACACACACACACACACAGTAAAGGTTATATGGATAATTTCAGGACAACAGAAGCTGTTACTTGTTCTATGAATCTCTCGTTGCTCATCAGCGTCGCTGCCTCAAACACTAATTCCGGTCATTTGTCTTCACCCTTGATTAGATTTTAACCGATGTTTGGTTAAAGGTGTAATATGAAGCTTTTAAACTATAAATCATTACAGTAACTCTGCAGCATTAGTATAATTAATATTAACAAATGAGAATTATAATATCGTTCACATGATTGTCCGCCTCTATCTAGTCTAGCTGAAGCTGAGTCTGAGCTATAATAAACTGTATCCACTGCTGAGATGAGTTCTGGCTCTTACATCTTGAATTAATTCCTTCTTTTCATCACCTTCGGAAAAAAAAGTAACAAGTAAAAGTAACAGTGAAGACTAACTAAGCAGTTGCATATGGAATGAGCTATCTATTTGGGTGATTCCCAGCTGAGATGGTACATACACCACAGGGAGTCCTTGGAAACAACGCAGAGCAGCTCAGCCAATGTGTAAAAGTAGAAATTATGATACAATTTAAAAACACTTATTTGTGCTCAATAGAGAAATCAACACACAGAGAGAATTTTAACCTTCCTGTCACCCTCCCTTATTTTCTATTTTGTCTATTTTGACAGTTCCTTCTTTCCTCCTTTCCTTCCTTCCATCTGTCCTTCCTTCCTTCCTTTCTCCCTCCCTTCTTTCCTCCCTCCATCCCGCTTCCTTCTTTCCTTATGTCCTTCCTTCCTTCCTTCCTCCCTCCCTTCCTTCTTTCCTCCCTCCATCCCCCTTCCTTCTTTCCTTCTGTCTTTCCTTCCTTCCTTCCTTCCCTCCTTCTCTCTTTCTTTCCTCCACCCCTTCCTTCTTTCCTTCCTTCCTCTTTTCCTTTCTCTCTCCCTCCCTCTCTCTCTTTTATGACGAGCCAACTCCATGTCACCCCATATCATGATGCCACTGAGAGTTTAAAGGAGCAGACAAGCTGAAACAACCATCTAATGCCACTCCAAAGGGTAATAACTTGGTATAAACTGCTGTTGATGAAAACAAACAGGCCTAAACATCAGCTTTGGAGTCACTGTTTTGAAGGAAAACCCCAAAAACTATGCATTTTTATATCATTAATAAAATCTGGATTAAAATCAAATTCAAGAAAACTAATTTGGCGGGGAGATGAAGGGGTTCTTGAACACATCTGACAAGACTAAAGGGTTACCAAGACTAAACCACTGATCTAGTTGTTTCACTATGGAGCTTCTTGAGCAATTACAGTCAATATAACATGGACGATACCAGTCTCATTACACCATCTCATTAAATACAGAGAACATCAAAACACTTCATCATCTGCATAATCTGATAAAAACATAAAAGAACAGTTGAACCTAAAGTGAACACTGTTTTCTATATGATCACACACACAAGCTGCGGTTCTGATAAGCTTTGAAATCAGCCAGGTTATGACCTTATATACGCACATATACACACAGGCCGGTATTTGCATAACTGAGAGAAGAAGAAGAAATATACTTGACTACTTTGCTGGACTATGCTTATTCTTGCTTTGGGCTGTCGTTTTGAATTAGCGTTATGTTGTAAGGACCAGGCGGGGAGTTCCGGTCCTCTGAAATGAGGCCAACGAGGAAGTAACTTAAAACTGCATTCTATCAAAAGGCCACCAGGGGGCGACCGTTTTGGTGTCAAAAGGACTTCCGTCTCTATACAAGTCAATGGAGAATTCACCAACTTCTCACTTGATTTCTAACCTCAGTAAACGTTTTCAAAATGTGTTTATGGTCTCAATCGCTAGTTTAAAGCCTTCTTCAATGCAGTATGATGTTCATTTGTGAAATTTTGGCCTCCCTGATTTGATATTTGACGATAAAGCAGGGTATGCATTAGGGCGTGGCTACGTCGTGATTGACAGGTTGATTGACCAATGTCCTCAAGATCCAGCCCTCGCAACCGTAGCAACCTCCCCACTCCGCCCATGGCTCCACCTACGGCCCCGCCTAATGCCCATATAAGTAGAATCCGTGTTTATATTTTTCCCAGCATGCACCTGACCCAGCATCCTCCCAGCAGTCCACAAATCAATGGGTAACGTCACAGATTTTACGTCCATTTCTTTTATACAGTCTATGGTCAGGACAGAAAATTGTTTGTGAATCATTGTTATTTACTCTTATCATTCTCTCTCTTGGTCAGTGGGAAGTTGTGTCTTAATTATATGAAGAAAATACAAAATGCTTGCCAGAAAAGCATACAGTATAATATCCCATTTTTCGGAGGTCAAAGCCAGGGTTCAGCTATAGACCAGCTGCCGTTTGATGATTCATGGCTTGTGAAACTCATCTTTGACCTGAGGAGGAACTCTAGAGGGACAATCCTGCTATCTGGTTTTAGACTGTTTACTGGCTTTTCCGGCTGTAACAAATCTTCAAAAAGCTTGATTAAAGTTTTTAGAGACTCACTCAACTTTTTATATCTCCAAATCTATGACCACACCGTCTCTCTCTCTCTCTCTCTCTCTCTCTCGTTCTCTTTCTGTCTGTGTCTCCCACTCTTTCTCTCCCAGATGGCCAGTGCACAGCTGCCATAGGATTCCTGGAGACAAGTTCTGCCCTGTTGCTGTGGCAACCGGTACTGATATAAAATATTAGGAACCCCTCTGTTGTGTGTGCATATGTGCGTGCTGTGTTTGGGTTTGAGAGAGCGCACTGAACATTTGTTTTACATAATTCACATTTTTCCAAATTAAAACATCAGTTCATCATCCGATATCTGTAAAACTCTTGCTTGGCTGAAAAGGTCTCAGTTAGCCGACTTCCCGAAATGAGACTGTAATTTGGTTTAATTTCGTGTCATCAATCAATTTCATAATAGACGGTGCCACTTTGTTTTAAATGGCATCCAACTCACTTGACATTCAGATATTGAATCATTGAGCGTGATTGCACACCAGATGCTTTGAGCGATGCTACAAGTCCAAGACACAGACACACACATACTGACACACAAAAGGTGGATCCATGGGTTTTGGTGAGACTATCAACGTAGCGTGACTTCATTTAGCAGTCCATCACATGCTGGAAATTGAATTAAGGAGATGAGCTGCAGCAAAGGAGAGGGCTGAAGCATGGGCGCAGATTTGGGTATGGATGGTAGGGACATGAAGCTACCCATGTAATGATGTTACTAGATTGTTCCTACCAGTGTTATTATTGATCTAGCCACTTTAACTCTGCATAGTGTTAACATTAAAATCTCTGTCAAAAAACTGCCCTATTATGATATAGAGTGAAAAAGCTGGATATGAAAGATACTCAAATTGATGATCTGGCAACCCTAAACTTCTTCGTCTGTGGAGAATCTCATACGTTTAGCATTTACAGTCTTTCCTTGCCACTGTCACCAAATGCTTGTTCATTTGGGAATTTAAAGTCCGTGTAAAGTAAGAATAAATATGTGTTCTGAGTTTGACATACCACAGAAAAGTGTGTTGTTAACCACCCTGCCAAATTTGAATGATTAAAAAAATCGCCAAATATATGAAATTAGGCTTCAAAGTTGTGTAAAAATCAGCCTCTTTCTCTGCTCCCAAATGCTGTGGGAATGCCCTCAGAGTCCGCTGAAACCCCGCCCCCTACCAAGTGTCATCTGTCAATCAAAGTCACCACCTCTACCAGAAACATGGACGCTACGTCTGAGAGCTTTCTGCTGCTAACTCGGCTGCTAGCTCGGCGGCTAACTCGGCTGCTAGCTGGCTAACTGTAGACTGTAGTAGTAGTAGTGTGCGCTGAATGTATTTATACCTCTACAGCAGCAGGGGCGGGTTTATGCTAATCAGACCCGCCCACTAAATCCTGAATACAGAAATCTTGAAACACAGTTTGTGAAGCCTAGCTCCACAATTCAAATCTATATGGTTGAAATGCTTTTTACACCTTTTTTAGAAATACATTTATGACCTATTTAATGTGTTTAGAAGAAAATGTCTGAATTCACTTTACACGGTCTTTAAATTAAACCTGCTCTATATGTAGCTTGCCTTGAGATGACTTCTGTTGTGATTTGGCGCTATATAAATAAAGTTTGATAAAAACTGATAAACATTTCAAACCTCACAGAATTGAAAACAACCCCACTGGACAAAACTAAGATCATTTGCTATCATATTTAATGTCAAGTGTTAGGTATTGTTGGTTAATTTATAACTGTTGCTCAGACATACTGTTTAATTAAATAATGTTATTCCTCCGAAAAAGCAACTTAAGACATCTGGCCCTTTTTAAAGAAGAACCGAAGTCTCAGTAACAGTTGGGTTTAGTTAATAATAATAATGTTATATAATCAATCTAAACATTCATCTTTGAAAGTAGTGAGAGAAATATTTACTATTTAATACCAACTATCACTTTTCTCTCTTTATAGCACGCAAAAGAGTGACAGAGAGAAAGTACACACACAATAATTTTGGCTGCCAAACAAACGTTAAACCAAAAAGTTTAAACCAAACCTACGCCTTTGGACTGGAAGGGATGGAGAGAGATAGATAAAGTTCCCCTGGTTTACCAACAGCTGCCAAGTAAGGAGTCCTTTAGTAGTGATGGGGAGATATGGGGAATTGGAAGTAGCAGGGAGATTCTCAGTGTGCAATTTTAGATAGCTTGTAAGACACAAACATGCACACAGAGTCTTCCTTTAGACCATCTGGTGGGATTTTCTGTGCTTTCCTTCTCACTTTCTTTTTTTTAATGTTCTTTCATTTTCTGTCTGTGCTGCAGCATGGTGGTAAAAATGATGCAGAGTTCAAGTATGTAGGTTTCCTCTCAAGCCAATGGTGGGCTTAATGGATGGGCTTACTGAGGCTCAAGCCTTGGTTATGGGAGACCAAGAACCTCATGAGACATTAGTTTAAAAAAGAAATAAAGAAAAGATAAATTCACAATGAAGTAACCTGTGATGTGGAGCTCTTTATAAAACCACAATTTACATAATTACGTTGGTTTGAGCATGGCAGTGTGGTATCAGGCAACAGCAAAAAGTTTTCACTGTCAAAGTAAGAGCATTGAAAAGGACAAACAAAAATATCACATGAACTTGGAGGAGATCGCTGTGGCAGAAGTGATTCGATTTCGAGAGTTTGTGTGCTATGAGGCGAACATATCAGCAGTTGGTCGTGGATTTTAGAGACACAATGAAGTGAACTGAAAAGCCACTTCTGAAGGTAAGACAATATGTTCTTTTTATACTTGTTCCTTGCTTGTGATATTTGAGAGATTTTCAATTTAAAAGACTGAGCTTATCATGTTTCTACTGTGAAATATTGGGCCAAGAATATATACGTATTTTTCTTCTTAAATCTGTCGTACCTTTTTCATAAAGTGGAATTTATGAGTGTGTCACGTCGGATTCACCAAACACTTGTATCACCAGGAAACAGTCGTAAATGACCTTCATAAACATGATGAATCCCACCTGTTCTAAATGTCGCCCCCAAAATACCATATAAGGTCAGACGACCGGCAGGTTGAGGAGAAGCTCCAACCCCCCCCCGGGAAAATTTGAGTTCCCCCAACAGACAAGATAACATCACGTTTTATTGCTTTGGAGGACTGCAGGTTGGTTGTGCGTGACAAGTACGACAGGTCTGCATCATTCGTAAATTTTGTTCGTACCTAAGAGAAAATCTGCATGCTGAATGCTGCAAATCCTCGTACATATGGTTTAAGAACGAATCTGTGCGTACGAGTGGTTCTTGCATCTCGCCCAATGTCTCATTTCAGTGAGTTTCACATTCTGTTTTCTGATAAGGAGGAGGCATTTTATTTACTGTTCGTAGAGTTTGTGGAGTTTGACTGTGTGGAGTCTGCATGTTCTTCCCTGCGTATGCGTGGGTTTCTCCAAAACGTCACAGCCTCAGGGCCTGAAGTAATATTAAGGCACCCCTGTCTCCTGCCCACGACCATTGCTTCATGCTATTCCCATCCTCCAGCTCTGTCAGGCTTGTGTAACTGAGAGGCGAAAGCAGAGGAACACACTGACCATCAATTACGCAATCCAACTGCTGATGGAGCTAAAAATACTAAGACTAGTATTTACCAGTGATAGAAAAGGAAAGAGAGAAATTATTATATATTACAATGCAAGAAGAAGCTATACGCCAGCTTTATTCTTTAACCAATCGAGTTGGTGGTCAGACTTGCAAAAGATGAGATCCAAGATGTGAGACAGTCTGACTCTTCTCCAATTCTCAAGCCTGCAGCTCTACTTCTTCCTCTCACTACTTTCTTTTGTCACTCATCTCTTTCCCACACTGCCTACACCCTACACTTACTCATTCTTTCACTCAACATCACACCATGTTCCCTTTTGTATAATTATTACACATTATTTTGTACACCAATGTTCTCTTCAGCCTTTCAGATGTATTTTGTTTTTTTCCTTCCTACTCAACTCTTCCTGGATTGCTCTGTATAGGGAGATCAATTAGTCCTTAAATTGTCGTAATGATTGTTTGAGAGTGATTTGTCCCTGTGTTTTTTTGTGTTGTTTGGCATCATTATAATCTGGCTGAGACATAACAAGGTAACACATTAATATTCATGATATTAACAAGAGGAACAAAGTGGTGTATCTGTAGAGACAAGTATCACTTTCAGCGGGGATGAGGCGCTTCCTAAATTGAGACGCTAATTTCGGTTCACAGAACAAAGGTGCACAAACATGCACTCGCACACACGCACACACACACACACACACACACACACACACACATACACACACACACGCACAACGCATTAACACATGCCAGTCACAGTTCCCAAGATAACACAATGCAGATAGCAATCATTGGGGGCGAGTGTTAATGACAGACTAATGACTGCCATTTAACAAACTTGGGAGAACGGCTTCATTTGAGTCTGTCTCAGCTTCTCACTTTTTCGAAGTTGACACTTTATTACCATTTCCCTAAAAAAAGACCTTGCTCTTAAAATTAACACTTGAACACCTGAAAATAAAACTTTTTCTCACTTTTCCTTCTTTAATCTATTTCAGTTATCAGTTACATATCCTTTAACACATTTCTGTCGCACTTCTGCAGCACAGTTACTCCCTTAAAGCGATGGTTCGGCATAATTTTGACCTAGCGTCATATGCACCATGAGGTCTATCTAATCAGCGCCTCAGCCGTTCATTTCCATTTGGTAAAGCTCTAAACTGTTTACTGCTAAAGCTGTAAACATCGTCAAAATATCGCAAGATCACACACAGATCTTTGGATGTGCTGTGCAGGATCTCGCGAGACCACACAGTATTTCAGTGATTGCACGAGATTTCGACGATGTTTACAGCTTTAGCATTAGCAGCAGAGTAAAAGCCATCAGGTAAGTGTTTATTTTAATAAACTCCTCGTGTACTTAAAAACTTTCCAATGCATCGATTTATGAGTAAAGACCCTATTTGTACTACTGTAGAAGTTTGATGTGAATCCAGGCATTATTAGTGGGGTCATTTACCAGATACACTGGTGGTCCCGTTAGCGTCTGTACTAAGTCATTCAGCTGATGGCTCTAACTCCACTATTTTCCGACCAAATGAAAATAAACGGCTGAGGTGGTGTTTAGATAGACCTCATGGTGCATATGATGCTAGGTCGAAATTACGCCGAACCATCGCTTTAATGAGAGGAACATTGAGGTGAAAACAATTCATTTCATAAAACCAACCTCTTCCCATTAGAATCATAATCTACATTTCTACATTAAAAGCTCCTCTACATGTTCACAAATCTTCTCAGTTGGAAGCTTCCACACTGAGAATTACGTGATCAAAATAATCAAACCAAATTCAGAAATGAGAATGATAAAAACCATAAAAGTATCAGCTGTTCCAACTTAATATGTGCAACAGGAGAGTGAGCTCACACAGGCCTGAGCAGAGGTCTAAGCAGGCAAAATTAGCATAAACAACTGCGGGGGTGGGCTACAGTATGGATGTGTAGGGTCTCAGTGGATCTTGAGACCTATATCTGTGAAAATGTTTGCTACCAATGATTTTGTGTTGTTGAGATATGTTCATACACAAAACATTCATACGACAACAGCAGAGTAAAGTAGGTGAAGATTAGCATGTTCATGGTAAAGACACTGAAAGTTAAGGTATGGCTAAGAAGCAGAGATTACTTCCAGGGTCCTTGGAGACAGAAAAAAACGTGTCTTTCGTCAAACTTCATGAAGTGGACAAGCGTTGTGTTACTGGAGTTTTGTCCTTCTATGGTTTGCCAACAAGAACACTAAGATTAGGGAAAGAGAAATTAACTTGGATGTATTTAGATCTATCTTCAATATTGCCGTCATGTTCAAGAGCTGTAACATTAAAAAAGAGATACTGTGTAAAGCAAGGCACGTGAGTTTATTGGTGTTTCCCTAACCCTGCAATAGACAAACTATAAAAGGCTAAAACTGCTCAGTTGGACTCCGAGCATCTACTTCATGATGGAGTCCTCCCTCTTCCCCTCTGGTATTTATTACCCTCTGTCCAAGATGAAGTCAAACAGATATAAACACTCCTTTAACATATGAGCCATCAAATGTTATTATGAGTGCGGTGTTTTGTGAGTTGCTGTTCTTTTCATAATAATTTGAACTTTGTGTTCCTGACTTTGAAATGCTTTCACTAATTCAACTAAATACTGAACTGAACAAATGACACTAACACTAATATACTGGTAATTTATTGACAACTTCCATTGATAGAAAAAACGTATTTTCCTTTCTTTTCTTTTTTTTTGCAGTTCAAGGTTGCAAAAATACCTTTTAACTACAACAACATGAAAGAAAAAACATATTTCAAGTGAACTTCAGTAGCAGGAAAAAGTTCCAAGTCGGCGTTTGGTTCTGTGAAGATAGCCAGAAAGACTTTTATATACTAAATAACACACATGCAGATCTGAGCAAACTCATAACCAGCAGCACGAGGTCAGAGCACCTGACTTCTATAATCACCATGGCGACACAGACAGCTGCGAGGTGCGAGGAAGTAAAAGCGAGGGATGAAAGGATTGAAAGAAAGGAGGAGGTATAACAGAGGAGAAAAAAAAACAACTGAGGTGATGCTAGTGATCCTGGTACACACACACACACACACACACATAAAGCAACCTGCTGTGCTAATTACTGGGTCTGCAGTTCTTTGAAGGCTGCTGCTCACCTTGGCTGGTCCCTTACCTATTAACACACACACACACACCTACACACACACACACACACACACACACACACACACACACACACACACTGGCTGTCTCTCTACAGGAAGCAGTGTGTTATTTCAGCACCTGCAGGCTCAGTGGGTGATGCTAAGATGAAAATAATATGTATTGGCATCTACCAGCATGAAGACAGTGCAGCAATACGTGACATCAACAGCACGTGGCTGTCTGGAGCAGAGGGGAGTAAATGCAAAGAGGAGATGTCATGTCACACAGGGAGAGGAGATGTAAATTAAATATGTGGGGTCAAATGAGAGAGAGGTCAACAATCTCTAACTCACTCTTAAAAACAAATAGATCAGAAGTGACACCAGGGTCGGGGAGGTTAAGTATAGTTGGGTTGTTTGTTTGAATGATGTGATATTACTTTGAAAAAACATAACAAACAACAGTAAAGTGAATAAGAGTGCTGGTCATGTGTAATAGATGGCATAAAGTACCATCTGACCTGCAGAATATTTAGATGAATGAATGTGGTATTGGAAAATATTTAATTTAATTTAATTGTTACTTTATAATTAGTAGAAATGACAGAAGTATAGAAGCTATAATGATTTTATGGCCCATCTTTTCCATTGGAAGTGATTTTTCTGTATGACTTCAACTGATTCCACTATCTGTCTCCACCTCCAATACAGTAGCTTCATTAAAGTGAACTTTTTATGTCTGGTGCTGTAACGCAATCAAACAGATCCACCACCAAATCCAACTCTGAGAAATCCAATGAAAAATGCAAAGTCGAGACCAATCAGCTGCTATTAAAACTAATGCTGAAACCTTGAGGTCGCATCATGACTTCTTTTTTTCTTTTTTTTAATAGATAGAGGGAATAAATCACCACTCTCAAATTAATTTTATATTTCTACTTCAGTATGTGTCTGTAGCCCCACTCACACCAATGAGAGTCAGTAAATTAACCAAAAAAAATACTTTCGTCCTCAGACATTTTATTAAGGAATCTCATTTGTCTGTGCCATCGCCAGTACTGGCTGTAACTGCTGTAAGAAGTGAGACTAATAGATGAAACAGAAGATTTAACTGGGAAAAGGTTGACCATTAAAATGAATTGCAGCTTCTGCAGATGAACAAATTGTCTATTCAGTGAAACAGGATTTGCCAATTTTATGATAAAAGATGGTTTGAAGAGTGCAGAATAGACAGAATGAAGGTGGTGATTCCAAAAACAACATATTCCCATATAGGAAACAATGTGCTGCTTCTAAAACAACAAGTAAACTGGATTAGTCATTACTTTCGGATACGTTAACAGTCAAAGCTTTGAAGTTATTGTAATTAATTACAATCTTAATTCAGAGATCATGGTTTATAGAAGAGGTGATATCATTAAGCCTTATATATTTATGTGTATACTGTAGGTCCAAAAGAGTCCAAATTAGATATATAACACTTAATGTCATGATCAGGGAGTGTTTACAGCCAAACTAAATCCCACCCTGATTTGATGACCAGGCGGGTATTCTGGTCCTCTGAAATGAGGTCAACGCGGAAGTAACTTAGAACTGCATTCTATCAAAAGGCCACCAGGGGGCGACCGTCTCTATACAAGTCAATGGAGAATTCACCAACTTCTCACTTGATTTCTAACCTCAGTAAACGTTTTCAAAATGTGTTTATGGTCTCAATCACTAGTTTAAAGCCTTCTTCAATGCAGTATGATGTTCATTTGTGACATTTTGGCCTCCCTGATTTTATATGTGACGATAAAGCAGGGTATGCATTAGGGTGTGTGGCTACATCGTGATTGACAGGTTGATTGACCAATGTCCTCGAAATCCAGCCCTCGTAACCATAGCAACCTCCCCGCTCCGCCCATGGCCCCCGCCTCATGCCCATATAAGTAGAATCCGTGATTTTTATTTTTCCCAGCATGCACCTGAAATTTTCATGATGGCGCTGCCTAGATTTGAAACTTTTGGCTTCCGAGCAGCAGTCCACAAACCAATGGGTGACGTCACGGATGTTACGTCCATTTCTTTTATACAGTCTACGATATCGACACTCATGGAAACACATAAAGGAACAAGAGAGAGAAACACACACAGACACTGGTTCACAGTGTGGGGGGGGGGGGGGGGGGCATACCGATAAACATGAATAGAGTGTGCGATACAATATGTGAAAATTATCAGTGAAAAGTCAAATTAATTAATAGTGACAGTTTCATTTAGAAAATGTAAATTTTTCTGCCCTATTGTCGGATGTGTAAACTAGCGTGAATACACATGCAGACACACACAAATGCCTCCATTCACACTCACTTAAATGAATGTATAGGCATTAAAAGATAATAAAGGCAAACAATCAGACTCATACATACTCCTCTACACACACACACACACACACACACACACACACACACACACACACACACACACACACACAGCATCAGTGGGATTTCCTCATGGGTGTCTATTCCCTATCTGCTTCACACTGCTCTGTCAACATGTGGCAGAAACATTTCAAAGGGAGGAGAGAGAGAGAGAAGGACAAGGGCGGTCATGAGGGAAACAATGCAGGATGAAAGAGAGAGAGAGAGAGGAAGTGGTACACTGTATAGATGAGTAAACCAGCTTATCAGAGCAGAACTGTGAAGAGATAAATATGTATATTTTGGCTTGAATCTGGCTTTTTTGACTTTTGAGCTGCAATTTTAGTTTGTGAAGCATACAAGGTCAGAAACAATGAAATGGAAAACAGCAGAGATAAAAGAAGAATGTAGATAATGCTTGATTTAAATGTTAAAGAGCGGCTGAAATACAAGATTTTAGATGGAGTAAGCAAAAAATAAAGAAGAAAAGGACACGACAGGTTCCTGTATTCCAGCATTTCCACCAGTTTGACAGGTAGGTACAGTGACATTAGCATAATGATTAACAGTGACATTAGCATAATGATTAATACCGGCATTAGCATAAGCACTGTGCCAGGGAGAGCATGGGAGAAAGTGACGGAAACAGCAGGACAGCACAAGAAAGCTGGAGTATAAAAGGAAAATGATGTATACCAGCAGAGGATGGAAACACTAATTATGTAGAAAAAACAAAGAGGATGAAGACAGAAGATGACATTTTTTTTCCGCAGCTGTCAACAGCTTCAGCACTGTCTTTCCCAAGATGTCTTCATAAATAAGTTTACTCTTCATCCATGCAGCATGTCCAGCTATGAGACAGGAATGTCCCAATGAGGGAGACCAGCTGTCAGTTTTATTCCCTCTGGTAACACAGCTACAAGCCGTTTCCTTTTCTATAGGTAGCAACACTGACCAACGCATGCTAATACTATGGTACGCTATTTAAACATACATAACACATTAGTGCTGGGCGATTATGGCAAAAATCAAAATCATGATTAATTGAACTTTTAACTTTGATTACGATTAATGAACGATTATCTCCACCCTTGATGAACAATTATGTATTTTCACAGTTTCTTTTGTTTTTATATTTTCAGACATGAAAACGGGTCATGGGTGAAAAATGTGAGAAGGATACGACCCCTCTAGGGGGGTCTGAGGGCATGCTCCCCGGAAGAAAATTTTGAATATTTCATATTTGAAAGCATCAATCTGATGCATTTTCAGAGGAAATTCAAGCAGAACTACAAGACAGTATGTATAATAAAGTATCTATACATGGTCACATTATGCTATAGAAGAAATGAGACTGACAGCTTCTCTCATGAAATGCACAACTTTAATAGTGCAATCGGCTGGCAGAGAAGCTTCCGCCGCTCTGGACTGCACAGTAAAATTCACAACCCAATCAGGTGCTCTCGCGCTCGTGGGTGTCCCCCCCCCCCCCAAATATTTTCTCATCAGAACTGCACGATTCACGTAGGTCGTCTATTTTGGTTTCAAAACGGCGAATTTCGCCGAAAGGTGAGTGATTTTCATGTATGATTTTCCACTGCTGCCCTCATACATGAGTATCTTTAGGGAGTGAAAATAATGATGTTTTAAGGTGTGACGCTGTGGTTAATGTCTAGTTTACTTGATTAGAACTATGTAAAGATCATGGTTTTGGTTAAAATGATCACTGGAGACAAGTTTTCAAATTCCTTTAAAGATATGCAATCTTTGCTGTCATGGCAACAGTGAACACCACGATTAACTGACATGAGCAAGATTAAGTCGATTAGAGTTTCTAAATGTCGGTTTCGATTACTTTTCGATTACTTGCCCAGACCTATAACGCATATTCAAAAAATCTCGACTGTTTTTCTAAACCTGTGGATTGATAATAGTCCATTACAACCAGTCCAGGAATGTTGAATATTTCCAGTATTAAGGGCCTCTAATAGGAAGTAAACTCAGAATCTGTGCAGAAAATATTCATTACCATAAAAAATGTTCAATAGCAGCCAAATAACAGTCTCACTGATGTTTCAGTCTGTGTCTGTGTCTGAACAGAAGCTCAATAATAAATCAATTTAGCACCGGGCACAGTGAAAATGAAGACAACAGTAAACATGCCATCCGGTCTGACTGATGAAGTCCTCGTCCAGGGTCAATCAGTAACAAATACGCTATTTAGGTTCGGGGCAACAATTGTGATTTCCCCTTAGGTATCCAAATCTGTTATGTTTTGAAAGCTGAAATGAAGCAGTGAGATGCATCATTACTCAACACTTCAGGTAAAATATAACACACAAACTAATGTTGCAACCTCTAGTCGATAAAAGTCAGCCGCTAGAGATTTTTTGAGTAAATGAATGATACTCTGCATTCACTGAATATGAAGATTAGTGGATCTGATTTGAATGACTGGCATCTGATCTATTGCCGCTGCTTAGATTTCATGCTGGGAATATGGAGAGAAGAAACAAAGCATATCATCCATGTGCTTCTATCTGATACAGGAAGTGGAATATGCAGGAAGAATTAGAAGAAAGGATGAAATTATGGTTCTCCAGAGTCATGGTCGATCACACACACTTTCATTCATATTAAAGGTGCACTGTGTACCCTAAATATTTGTGTAAAATATAACCCTTTTTTTGTATATTAAACCCTGTATTGTTTACATCCTTGAGATCCGTGGAGTAATGAAAAGCTTTGTAGGACTGTGCATTGCATCACCTATGTGTACGTCCTTGTGTGTGTACATGCACAAGGCAAACACAATGGGGACCCAGCCATAAAAATAAAAAAACTCCATAGTGCTAAATTGCATCACAAACTCAGGAAGCATTTAAGACCCTCCAGAATAAAAGCAGATGGAGGCTGCATAGATATTTTCCAAGTGCACCAGGCAAAGCAGCAAAACATGTCAACCTATAGTGCCCAATGAGTACATGCCAAGTTATAATAAAAAAAGTTATAGATGTCTCAAAAGGCTTCACAAGTCTATAAAACACAAAACAACACGGCAACACTTCAAATAAAAGACGGAAGAAAGCATCCATATTCACCTTCCATGGTGAACTCAGCAATTGATTTATAGACTAGTGCACTGTAAGCAAAATTCACCAGCAAAGATGCTCTGCCAGCCATACACTGCTCGGACAAAGAATAACCAATTGCCATCATTAAAGGTAACAGCTACAGACACTGCCAGGAAATTAATTTAGCAATTAAATTGTACAGATTTGGACAGGACAGTCCATCAGCTGCATTACTCCAGTCATCATTATATCACTTCACCCAGAGGATAATTCAAAGCTATCGACAACTATCAATTTGCCTTTTTCATGAGGAAAAAGCATCATAACATCCATTACACAACCCCCGGGTTTATATGACCAACCCCTCCACACAGACACCTCATCAATTGACGCCACGCTGGAATTTCATATAATTTTAATGGCAAGGTCTCATCCAAATCGGCCATTACAGTCAGATGTCGTTTAACTGCTACTAATAGCCAAACCAATCAGCGGCCAGACATTGTATCACATGTCTAGGGGGGGGTTTAACAAGGGAATGCTCATTAGAAGTATTACTCCAAGAAGAGCAGATGGGTAAAGGACAGAGGGATCAAACTGATTTCAGCAGATGAACAAAATATCAAAGAGGCTTTGTGTTGCTTTTCTTAGAAAGAACCACTCATAAAATATAAGGGTAACTTTGATAGCTTCTGTTTAAACACTAAATGTGGTTGTTGTGAGTATGTATCCTGGATATATCTGTGAATGTGAGAGTGTGTGTGTGTGTATGTGCAATAACGCCAGTGGCACAGAGGGCCACATGTGTTGGTACAGAGGAGATTGAAAGTGAATTGGAAGCTATTAATCTGACCTTGCCTTGCTATCAGATTTGGTTTGGAGCAGGATATATATTCACTCCACATGCTCTGTTTCTCTTCTCACAAGCTGCTGCTTCTCTCTCTCTCTCTCTCTCTCTCTCTCTCTCTCTCTCTCTCTCTCTCTTTCTCTCTCTCTCTCTCTTTCTCTCTCTCTGGATCTCCCTCTTGTTCTCCCTTCTTTCCAATCCACAGGTATACGTTTCAGTGAGGAGAACAGAATTTCACATCTCCACCTTTTGAAATGATTTCCATTATTTCCTTTCCCCACATGCTGCTCTGATTATCCTTTCTCTATGTGAATGAACTCATCTCTGTTTCTGCCTGAGTGCTGGTTAACATGATATTCACAGCTCCACACTCCGCTCTCTATCTGTACTTTTAGCCCAGCATCAGTGGATTCACACAGATGTGGATACAATACGATGACAGTTCTCTCCCTGATGGAAACGGTTTTGTTGTACAAAGTATGGAAGTGAAAGCACAGACCGTGGCGCATTTGCCTTTGCAGTCGAATCAGGAAGGAAAATGTACAATTTAGCAAAAACAAATAGCACCTCCACAGGGATTGTAAAACTATGCAGAACCAAACTCCATCTAAAATAGCCATAAACTGGGTTTGCAAATGCTGTCTAGCCACCACTCTCAATGTAACAACAGGACTGTATCCTTTGGATAGCAATATTGTTAAAATGCAATAAGATAATGTTTTTTTGTTGTTGCTACATAAAGAATACTGTTATGGCTGCAGGAAACAATTTGGCTCTTTTCCTCTTCAAACAGTTTAATTAATATTGGTTCTTGTTCAGGTCTAAACATCCAGCAAACAAAATCCATAAGAAAAAAACTGAATTGCTGACATCAAAATTGATTAAATTGACTCTGTGTAATACGAGGGGATTGGTTATAGTGCAGTTGACTCAAAGAATAAAACACCTGGCTCTGCACTTTGCTTAGCTGGTTTCACTTCATTATTTTGATTGGCACAAATACCCCTTTTCCACCGAGCTGGAGCCAGTGCTGGTTCGGAGCTAGTGCTAGAGCCAGTGCTCAATTGGTGCTAATCCAAGCAGCTCTTATGAACCTGTTGCTTTTCCACCGGCAAGGAGCCACACGATTACGTCACTGTATAACGTAGCAAGCGTGCGCCTTTGAAGCACTTCCATGATTCACCACTGAGAGGCAGCAACATGCCGCAAGGCATCTAGCCTGCTGGAAACGAAGAAGAAGAAGAAGAAGAAGAAGAAGACGACAGCTCTGGCAAAAAAAAGATAAAAATAGTACTTTTAATCAACAAATCTTTAACCCTCTGTAAATGCCATGCTAGTCTGCTAATGAACGTTAACGCCGCTAGTCTGCTAATAAACATTAGCCCCGCTAGCCGGCTAATAAACATTAGCCCCGCTAGCCGACTGAGGCTCAGGGCTGGAGCTTTGGCGGTGGAAAAGCAAAGAACCGGTGCTTAGTCAGGCTCTGGCTCCGAACCAGCACCAGCTTCAGCTCGGTGGAAAAGGGGTATAACAGAACAGCAAACTAACGGTTGACCACACAAGGACTAAAAGATGAGTGAATAGTAGACTTACATTTAGGTGGCAGGTGGTCCTCAGAAGTATACCAAAATACATGAAAAAATATGTGCTCTAAAAGATTTCTAGAGAGGCTTTGATTCAACTTTATTTTTAGTATGCAAGTCGAGTGTCACCGATATAAATGCTCCTTCAATCAGTGATATCCAACACCTGGAAAACAGTTTGGTTCTGTCTCTCTATAATAATTCTCGGCAGAATGTTTTGACGTTGTTTTCTCACAACGATGGAGTAAAACAAGTGTGAAACTGCACACTGTGGGTGTGTATTATGGATTACAGGCAGAGAAAAAGACCCGAGCAATCATACTGAAAATGAGCATACGAGTAAAAAATAAAACTGATGTGCAAATGAAAGACAGGAGATAAATGGCAAAATCCATTTCTATTAAGTGCAGAATGAAAAAAAGTTTGATCTGTCAATTACTGCAAATAGCCAGAGGCATTATTTTTTTAATGCTGATTGTCAACTATCCCACTTTCACCCACTGACAGCTTCTCACTGCTTTTGCAAAATGATTTAATACAATGAAAACCACAAAATGATTTACTGTCTGTAAGGAAAAAAGGGTGGAGAAGAAGAGTGATAGAGAAATAAGAAGCGTGAGAGGCTTGTGGGGTCTTACGCTCCCCCTGAAAAAGGCTCGGCCCCCACCTAAACCTCTTCTAACCCCAATCTCCCAGTAATGTTTTGGAATAAAAAATACATATGAAGACATCAGACTGACTTTTATATAACAAAACTAAACTATGAAATCATATTTATTATTTACGTAAGAGATGATGAACACTGACTTTGCTGCTTGTTGAGATTTGATTGGTTGCTTCGTGTCATTGCAAGTGTGATTGTGCATCATGTTAACGTTAGTCTAGCAGTTTGTAGCCTCCTGGGTCAAATTGACCCGTCTGTTTGGACTGTTCCTTCTTTACTCTCTTCCTTCCTCTCTCTTTCCTCCCTTCCTTCTTTCCTTCCTCCACCCCCTTACTTCCTTTCCTCTGTCCTTCCTTCCTCTCTCTTTCTTCCTTCCTTCTGTCCTTCCTTCCTTCCTTCATTCCTCCCTCCATCTCTATTTCTTCCTTCCTTCCTTACCTCTTTCCTTCTTTTCTTCCTTCTTCCTTCCTCCCTGCTTTCCTTGCTTCTTCCCTCCCTTCCTCTTTCTGTCCTTCCTTCCTTCCTTTCCTTGCTTCTTCCCCCTTTCCTCCTTCCTTCTTCCTTCCTTCCTTCCTTCCTTCCTCCCTCCTTTCCTTGCTTCTTCCCCCCTTCCTCCTTCCTTCTTCCTCTTTCTGTCCTTCCTTCCTTCCTCCCTCCTTGCCTTGCTTCTTCTCCCCTTCCTCCTTCCTTTCCTTCCTTCTTCCTCCCTTCCTTCCTTGACTCGAGGACAACAGGAGGGTTAAAGCTAATTAGCTGATTATGGACTGCTATACTTTTTGTTATTGCTGGCAGGTGGGCAGTAGCCGGAGGTATGTATTCATGTTTCCAGTAAAGTAAAATAGCACCGCACTGCAATATTCAACTCTAACCAGCTGTTTTACTTACAGCTACTGTTGTTGCTAATATTGCGTAACTCCACAGATACTTTTTGTGTTGACTATAATTAGGATTGTGAATGTTTGTGCTCTTTGTTGTATTTGTTTTTGGATTCATTGAATCTTGTTTTTCTGTAGTTGGATTATCGGTTACATTCATTAGCACCTGCTATAAACAAAACAGCCCTCTTCAACCCTCCACTCCTGTAGCTCCACCACTCACTATTCTCTGGTGCCACTACTGAAGCTGAGCCAGCAGCTACCACAGGACCCTGTAAACTCTGATAATTGGCAAACATAAAACTCTTATTTCCTAAAAACTCTTTGCCTACAGCACATCTCTCTGTATAGAGCCCTGTCTAACCTGTACTTGTTCATTTTTCTTTCTATTAGCTCTTCAATTTGAACCCTTTCTTTCCATTTCTGTCCATTTGACCTTTCGTATGATAAAAAAAAACCCTCCGTCTTTCAAGTTACACTCCTTTATTTTTTAGTGTCCTCAAAGTTCCTTCCAGATCAGTGTCTGAGTGAACTGTCAAATTAAATTTTCAATTTCCACCCATATCACCACAGCTACACTGACTGTTCTCAGGCTCGGCTTCATCTGTCTGACTTCAAGTGGTTAGAGACTGAAGAGGGATGTGGAGCTCTGAAAAGCAAGCTACATAAGTATATAAATCCAGTTGTCTGAGAGAAGAGGATATCTCCTTAGCGCCGAGTGCTGAGAGTGTCCTGGCCAAAGGGGGCTGACTGCAGAGAGCCGTCTGGCTAAGGAAAACCATACACCTGTGAGCAGTGTGGGAGAACTTTAGCTTTCTGTCACCACCAACCGGGAGGATACCATGGCTATTAACCTGCACCGGAGGCCGATTCATCACAGCAAGCCCAGTGTTTGGGCCTGTGCCGCGATCACCACTGGGCCCTATGAGGAAATGTGATGGCTGAGTGGTGATCCTGTCACCTTACCGTCTGTTGAAGAAAAGCATTGCTTGTCTGGATGCTGAGATCAGAGAGAAAGACAAGCTAATCCTGGAATTTTCCATTCCTTCGTGGACTGGCTCCATCACCACAGGTGTGCCAAAGCTTTGGTCTGTTTCTGCCCAAACTGAGGATCCATGGTTTGTCTTGGGAGTAAAGCCCAAAACAATGATTACCTCTACTCTCTCTCATGTCCCAGCAGAGCCACGGTCTCATATCGATAGAATAAAGGCATCAGAGCACCACAAGAGAAAACATGTTGTAAAGCAGCCATCTCCACCTCTGGACGAACCACTGGCCAACAAACCTTAACATCTGTTCAGTTTTCTCCACTGGAGGGATGCTCGCACCTTTCATTGTCCCCTCTGTCTCCAACTGACCAAGTGCCAGGATCCTCAGCTGGTCCCTCTCTATCACCTCTCTATTACATTCGACATTGGGGTCCGTCTCACCAATATCATGCCCCCCTAATGGTGGCTAGGCCTGCACAACCGTCTGCACCTCTATAGTCCAGCACAAGGTTGTCCAGAAAAAAGTCCCAGGTGTCTGTGTAAAGGACTTTAAGCTGACCACTCTGCAACTGATCAACCAACTAATCTGCCTAAGCTTATTCACGTTGGTGTCAACGATGTACAAAATCCACAACTGAGGTTTTAGAACATCTTGTTGTCACCTCACCTACACATTTGGTGATGTGCAATTCAGTCGTTTAAGCCAACGCCACATCTGGCTTAAGGATCACTAGATGAATAGAGATATTCCCTTTGTCGATAACTTTGCTGCCTTTTTAAATAGGCTTCAGTATTAGTTATTATAATATTACTAATATTAGTATTAGTACAACTTCAACTGTGAGTGACGGAAACTAAAACAAAAATTCATAAAATCACATTGTATGATTTTTAAGTAATTAATTTGCATTTCATTGCATGACGTAAGTATTTGATACATCAGAAAAACAGAACTTAATATTTTGTTTGTGATTTTCTGGATTTACTGTACCTTTAAGACTTTTACCTCCGAACTTGGAGTGAGTCCATCTGACTGTGCTTACTGCTCATACCATACAATCCCACTCATGTTCCCAGGTATAAATCAACAATAGACATATATTTATATTTCCTGTACAAACTATTCAAACCCTGACATTTTCATAATTATAAACCTAAATCCCAAACAAGCACCAAGTTGCCAACTATGAGTAAGCCCTCCTGTGACTCTAGTAAAGTCTTTTATAACCCATATGCTTTTCAATCCAGAAATTGCCTTCCTTTGACGCATTTAAACATCAGAAAGCAATGCAAACAATTTAAATTGGATCACCTGTGTCACAGACTGATCACAAAATCCTGGTTCTGACAGAAACCTGGCTTAAACAGAGGAAACATCATTTTGAGGTCTCCCTAAATAACTTAAAGGTGTACAGAATAAACAGAGCTGGAGGTGGGGGTGGTGTACCTATTTATTTGTTTTAAATGTTGCCTGTGCCTCATTCTTTTGAATTTGCTGCTCTAAAATTGTGCTTTTTATATTTTATATTTATTATTTTATATGTAAATTAATGTGGTGGGTGTTTACAGACCACCCTCAGCTACATCTGGAGCAGTTAGCCAACTTAGTTGCTCAGTACAATAATGAAGAAATGTAAATTTAACCTGAACTGATCGATAAATTATTTAACCCTCCTGTTGTCCTTGAGTCAAGGAAGGAAGGGAGGAAGAAGGAAGGAAAGGAAAGGAGGGAGGGAGGAAGAAGGAAGGAAGGGGGGAGGAAGGAAAGGAGGAAGGGAGGAAGAAGGAAGGAAAGGAGGGAGGGAGTGGGAAAGGAAGGAAGGAAAGAAAGAGAGAAGGAGGGCGGGAGGAAGGAAGGGAAGGAAAGAAGGAGGGAGGGAGGAAGGAAGGAAGGAAGGAAGGAAGGGAGGAAAGAGAGAGGAAGGAAAGAAAGAGAGAAGGAGGGAGGAAGGACAGACGGAAGGAAGGAAGGGAGGAAAGAAGGAACAGTCAAAACAGGCGGGGTCAATTTGACCCGGGAGGACGACAGGAAGGTTAAACAGCTTGAAAAGATGTGTGACAATCTCGGTCTGTTGCAGCTGATCGATGAGCTGATCAGATACAATTTGATGGACCTTTCAAAATCTACATTGATAGATTCGATTTGCTCAAACATAACTTAACCATGTTATGTGATATGTTGCTTCTGTGCACTTTAATAACTACTTTTAATGGGACCACTGCAGAAAATTACAGATGAACATTTAATTTACTGACTATCCCTTTAACAAACTGGCCATAATGTTGCACTTTGACCATATACACGATCCAGCAATATACAAGGTTTTGATCTCTAGTCCACGTAAGATCAAACTCCAGGTTTTTCATCAAAATACATTTAAAAACCTTTCTATAAACAGGCTTTCCTGAGTGACAGTAATATATGTACATCAACAGACCTGAAATACCTGATGTAGAACTGACATTACAATATTTTACTAATTTATTACAAGCGACAAAAACCTGGGCTTTAGCGAGGCAAATCGGTGAAGCAACCAATCGGCTGATTTTTAACACAACTCAGAAATAAATTCACATCCTTCCTGAGAAAAGCAAAATCCGATTATTACGTGGAATTAATCTCTATAGCACTTCCACCAATCTGTCAAAATTCTGCAAAGCAGGAAATATAAATATCAACAAATCCTCTACGTCTATTCCGTCTTATGTTATGTTTAATGACAGCTCAATAAATAAGACATCAGCGATTCGCCATGCTTTAAACTCACATTTTGTTGCTGCTGGAAATCTGTTTGATACGGTGTCCTCAGGATCAGCTCTAAATAATAAGCCCTTGGCTCATGTGACCTCCATAAACCGTCCCTCTCTGTTCACCCTACAGGCTCTCACTCCCTCTGCTGTTAAAGAGGCACTTCAAGCTATTGATCGCAGGAAAGCAACTGAAAAGGATACTTTAGATTAGACCCTTATTTTTAATGCTCTGTGGACCATCCATTGACCAGGTGCAATGAGATTGATCAATCATTTCATGGAAAGAGGTCAAAAATATTTTATTCCAACTTCATGAGCGACTGTGTATGTTTGATATTTATATCTTTAGTGGAGATGTCCCTTCCTTCCTTCCGTCTGTCCTTCCTCCCTCCTTGTCTCTTTCTTTCCTCCCTTCCTTCTTTCCTTCCTCCATCCCCTTTCTTCCTTCTTTCCTCCCTCCCTCCTTCTCTCTTTCTTTCTTCCCCCCTACCGTCCTCCCTTCCTTCCTTCTTCCTCCCTCCCTCCTTTCCTTCCTACTTCCTCCCTCCTTTCCTTCCTTCTTCCTCCCTTCCTCCTTTCCTCCCTTCCTTCCTTTACTCGAGGACAACAGGAGCGTTAAATAATTTATAGACCAGTTTAGGTTAAAGTTACCTAGAATTTACATTTCTTCATTATTGTACTGAGGCAACTAAGTTGATATAAAATATAAAAAACACAATTTTAGAGCAGCAAATTCAAAAGCATGTGACACTATTGATCACGCTGATCTCCTACAGAGGCTTTGTGATATTGGTTTTGATTACAACTCCTGTAAATGGTTCCAGGACTACAGACAGCAATGCAAGGCAAGGCAAGACGGAAAGCCTGATTTATTTATTCCTTCGGCCATCAGGCTTTGAAATGCTGCTGACAGCTAAATGAACACAGGCCATGCATTGTAAACCTGAGAGCCCTAATGTGTATATTTCTATTACTGTTACTTGCTGCTAGCTCTAGTTGCCCATGCCAACCTGAGGTACTGACAGAGCGGATGCTGTATGTGTTTCTTTTTTTGTTTTGTTCTTTCCATGTGACTTGAGGCTGCAAACTGAATTGCCCTGCAGGGATAAATAAAGTAGTTTAATTGATTTGATTGATATGTGATTTTGGGAAATGATTGTTCTGTATTTCTAACAGTGTCAAAGAGGGTTCAACAAGGTTCCACATTGGGCCCTAACTTATTCACAGTTTGTAATACAAATATTACATATTTTATGACAAATTGTAATGCCCACGGTTCTGTATTGCTTTGCCGATAATCCTACAACAAGCCAAATTTGACAAGATTCACTTTTTTAAAATTTGAAACTAGGTCGTCCTCCAATTGGAAGAGCACATGTTGATGTGTCCTTGGGCAAGACACTTAACCTCAAATTGCTCCCATTGCTGCGCCAACGGTGTGTGACTGAGAATGAATGGTTAAATTTCCCCTGATGAGCAGGTTAGCACCCTGCGTGGTAGCCCCCGCCATCAGTGTATGAATGGGTTGTGATGTAAAGCGCTTTGAGTGGTCGTAAAGACTAGAAAGGCGCTATATAAGTACAGTCCAAACACAGCTAAATATATGCTATTCTCTAGAGCCAGAGGTATGTGGACAGTAGAGTGCGTATAACTACCCTCAATAGATAAAATATTGATCCTGGCTGAATCTAAAAGTTACTACTAAATTTCACATTCACACACTTATCAGCAAACAGCAAGAAAACAATTTGATATGTGTATAGAAACAACTAATTCTCTTCTGTTCAGTAAGAAGCAGGTAATTGAGGCTCTCTCATTGTCTTGTTGGAGTATAGTGATGTTATCTATACACACGCCTCTGCTTTAATTCTTAAACCCCTAGATTCAGTTTATCAGTCCACCTGAAGATTTATTACCACTGACAGTTATCCCACACACTATTGCCTCTTGTATGAAAAGGTTGGGTGTGCATCTCTAACAGTAAGACATGACAGGTATCGGTTGTCCTGAAAGGCAACCTGACATCGTACATCCATTCATTATTGTACTGCTCCTATAATCAATATTCAACTTGTTCAAGTGATTGGATAATGATTGATGTCCCTGCTTTTACATTGAACATTGAAACATGACACATTTCCACCTTGAGGTCAATTTAAAAGCATGATTGCAAACTATTCAGCTGTCAAATGTTACCGCTTTTAATCTTTTATTGGCTTTTGTTTGCTTTCTCATTGGTTGTTCTTGTGTGAAAATTATTCTGTTTTGTTCACTTAACATAATTGAAAATGAGGGCATGCCTTAAATAATCTTTGACTTTAAATGAAGGTTAAATGACTTCAAAATAACTTGTGTGATTTTCTATAATTTTGGTCATCATTCCTAAATGATTCTGATATATTATTATTATATGATATTTTATAACAGAAACAGACATTTTTACGACGGAGTATTAGGGCCACATTGAGGGGAGGGGGGGAAATCACAAACTTCGAGAATAAAGTCATAATTTACGAGAATAAAGTCATAATGATTTCCTCCAAGTCCGTCTGGTTCTTTCTCTGGAAAAGATGCATTTTCTTACATATTCTTTTTAAAGTCCTAATACTTATGATGATATGATGCTGATGTGCCAAAAGATTAAGTATCTCCTTGTTTGTTAAACCTATCGTAAAGTACAACTCCACAAAATCCTCCACGGCCCTCATTTTACCAACTGTCTTCCTCTAAAACAACAGGTTAGAATATTATGACTTTATTCTTGAAGTTTGTGATTTGTTTTTTTTTTCTCAATGAGGCCCTAATACTCCTATTAACAACCTTTCTGAGTGTTGTGGTGGTGGTTATATTTACCCAGATCTGAGAGTAAATAGAGCAATAGCAAATAATTTAATCTGAAGAAGGAGGCTTTGCTTTAGAATATGCCAATTTAAATATCATGCATATTTGTCTGATGTTAGAAATGTGTGTACATCTGAATGCCTGCTCTCTTTTTGTTTGCTTTTCTTTGTTATTCATTCAATATTAATTTCCTTATTGTTTATATGATGGGAAAGGGTCAATTTAAGGATTCTCTTTAATTTCTCTATTCAATTCAACAACTATAGGCCTGACTATGAGTTTTAATTCTGCCTGAAACCAAATTTAGTCAATATCTTTCCTGTTTAAGATTCCATAATATCTACACGAGTGAATGTACTCATAAAGTCAAACAGGATGTCGCTTGTGGATCAATCTACAGCGTCACTCAATAATAGGAACTTAAAATGTGAGAAAATGGACTTGGTCAATACAAGCCCTTTTCATTTTGGCGAAGAAACAAAGAGACACACACACACACACACACACACACAAGCACACACACTATATTCCCTCATACTGACTCTCAATCAATACAGTGATTTGATTGAATGGTGAAAGTGTGTCGAGTGTAGTTCGGCAGCTCTGTGAAAGACAGGCAGGTTATCCTCACATTTAGTCCATTTTCAGACCTTTTAAGACATTTACAGGCGAATCAAACACACCAAATATTTCATTCTGATTCAACACCTCTGTCACACACGGAGTACTACAAATACTTAGGTCTTACTCTAGAAGACTGTCTTCCCTTTGAAGAAGGGATAAAAGCTTTATCAGCCTGCAGGTAGGGCACTGGGAGCTGTCCTTAATAAGGTTAAGCTCTATGTAGGGATCTTGGTTATAAAACCTAAACACAGTTGTATGAATCTTGTGCGTGTCCTATTTTGGATTATCACGCAGGGGTCTGGGGTTATTGTAAGCAAACAAAATGTGACGCAGTTCAGAACAGATGAAGGTGGGAGCCATGTGACGCGCTGTGGAGTAGAGTAATCAACATGCTCGATAACAGACTGACAAAAACTAAACTTGGATTAGAGTTAAAAGAATAAAATATGGAGGAAAGGAGGAAGGAAGGAAGGAGGGAAGGACAGAGGGAAGGGATGAATGAAAGGAAGGAAGGAAGGAGTAAAGAATGAAGGAAGGATGGAAAGATGAAGTAAAGAAGGAAGGAAGGATGGAGTAAAGAAGGAAGGGAGGAAAGAATAAAGGGAGGAAGGAAAGGAAGGAAGGAAGGACGGAAGAAAGAAAGAAGGAAGGTAGTAGGGAGGGAGGAAAGGATGAAGGAGGCAGGAAGAAGGAAGGAAAGGAGGGAGAAAGGAAGGACGGAGTAAAGAAGGAAGGGAAGAAGGAGGAAGGACGGAGGAAAGAAGGAAGGGAGGAAGGAAGGTAGGAGGGAGGGAGGAAAAAAGGAAGGAAGGTAAGGGTGGAGTAAAGAAGGAAAGAAGGTAGGATGTAGGATGGAATGAAGAAGGAAGGGAGGAAGGAAAGGAAGGAGGGAAGGACAGAGGAAAGAAGGAAGGAAGGTAGGAGGGAGGGAGGGAGGAAATAAGGAAGAAGGGAGGAAGGGAGAGAAAGAAAAAGAGGAAGGAAGGAAAGAAGAACAGAGGAAAGAAGGAAGGGAGGAAAGAGAGAGGAAGGAAACAAAGTGAGAAGGAGGGAGGGAGTAAGGAAGGACGGAAGGAAGGAAGGGAGGAAAGAAGAAACAGTCAAAACAGACAGGGGGTCAATTTGACCTAGGAGGACGACAGGAAGCTCAAAACAATATTATTTGAAATTCATAAACAGAAATCTTTGCTATACTCTTCATCTTAAAGTATCTGCAGCATGCCATGATTTGTTTTCTTTATCTAATGAATGACGACTTCAGTTTACAGGCAAAGTGTTTCATCTCGCTGAGCGTATGAGGAGGCTTTATATTGGATGTGTCTCATATGATATGACTAAGTTATGTTTTATAGCTGTAATGTCTCAGGAGTAGCATTGTGTTCATATTTAGTTTGACATTGATTGACATGTATGGAGGAGTATTATATTTGTTCTTTTGCTCTCATTATGTTACTGCTCTTGTTTCTTATGTTTTTGTAGTGTGTTCAAAGCACACGTGGGCTGTGCACCTTCTGGAGCACGATGCAATGAAATAAATATATTACAATTTACTATTGTTAAAGCCTAAACACTCAAATAAAGTAATAAATAATTAAATGATAATGTAAAAATTGACCTAACTGTTAGCATAGTCTTAGCATGCTCAATGTAAGCATGCTAACTCTTCAATCTGATCATGTTAAAGTACTAATAATTTGCATTTTAGCATGTTGTATTTGAATTTTCGACTGATTGAGAATTGATTCATAATTTGGATATTGGTGACAAAGTATATTCGACTTAATAGTAGCCAACAGCAACTCTCACTAAAAATAACTTAATGATAGTAAGAAGAACAACAACGTAGTGTTTTAACATCACATTAGCTTGCATAACGTTTAACATCTAGCAAAAGAACAGTAAAACAGCCAAACCAGCAAGAGAAAAATCAACCGTCTAAGAGCTGTAGCATGAATAATAGAACCATATAATCTGGGGTTACGTAACCAACAATTTCATAAGACATGGCTTGTAAGTGTTTGAGTCACACATCACTTCACTCTCACACCTTTTCCACCGAGCTGGAGCTGGTGCTGGTTCAGAGCCAGAGCCAGAGCCTGACAAAGCACCGGTTCTTTGCTTTTCCATCGCCAAAGCTCCAGCCCGGAGCCTCAGAACGGGAGCCAGAGCAAGCACCAACTCTTTGTTGGTCTAAAGCAAGAACCAATTACGTCAGCGGACTGGGGGCGGGGCTAACGTTTATTAGCCGGCTAGCGGGGCTAACGTTTATTAGCCGGCTAGCGGGGCTAACGTTTATTAGCCGGCTAGCGGGGTTAGCATTTATTAGCAGACTATCGGGGTTAACGTTCATTAGCTGACTAGCCTGGCATTTACAAAGGGTTAAAAGATGTGTTGATTAAAAATACTATTTTTATCATTTTTTTGCCAGAGCTGTCATCTTCTTCTTTTCTTCTTCTTCGTTTCCGGCAGGCTAGATGCCTTGCGCCATGTTGCTGCCTCTCACTGGTGAATCATGGAAGTGCTTCAAAGGCTTAGCACCAACTGAGCACTGGCTCTAACACTAGCTCTGAAGCAGCACTGGCTCCAGCTCGGTGGAAAAGGGGTATCTGAGACTTTTGAGTTTGATTATTTCTCATCAACTTTAGCCTTTAGATGATTTTATGCTTATCTTCCTCATGAAAGGAGTCCAGATGAACGACTCCCTGTATACTGAGATCACAGGAGAGCTTAAGTATGACGGAGAAAATTATACCAAATCCACTTGTGAGTATTTAAAAAGGTAAGACATGAACACAAGACTGGAAAATGTGTAACAAAGACATAGAAAAGAGACAGCAGGAGAGAGACTGAGGGAGACAGAATTAAAGACAGAGGATCAAAAAAACAGTCGAAGCCAAGTGTTATTCCTCTGACTCAAGAGATTTTCTAAAGGAAGACGTTTCATTTAGACCTGAATGGATGGCTTGCTTATTAAGCAACTCTCCAATTCTCTTTACCCTGTCTCTCTACATTTTCTCTCCCTCTTACTCTTCAGTTGGTGATATAAATTCATGTCAGGCCTCGTCAGATGTGATGCCTACGTAATGGACAGGTAAGAAGGCAGATTGTCTAAGACCGAACATTTATTTCCATCTCGTTCTTTCTCCTCGTCTCCTTCTAATTTACGTCTGCTGGGAAGAAAATTCAGTCCCTTATAGACAAACACACAGATAATATAATCATGGCTTCTACACGTGCTCACATGGATGCAAACACACACAACTGCACACACAAACTCACATGTTTGCTGTATTCCCTGAACCTAAATTTCTCTTTTAACCTTCCTGTCGTCCTCCCGGGTCAAGTTGACCCCATCTGTTTTGATTGTTCCTTCCTTCCTTCCTTCCTTCTTACCTTTCCTTCCTTCCTCCCTCCCTCCTTCTTCCTCCTTCCCTTCCTTCCTTCCTTTCCATCCTTCTTCCTCCCATCCTTCCTCCCTCATTTCCTTCCTTCTTCCCTTCCCTTCCTTCTTTCCTCTGTCCTTCTTTCCTTCCTTCCTCTTTTTCTTTCTCCCTCCCTACCTTCCTTCCTTCTTTCCATCCTTCCTCCCTCTTTTCCTTCCTTCTTCCTCCTTCCCTTCCTTCCTTCTTCCCTTCCATCCTTCCTTCCATCCTTCCCTTCCTTCTTCCTCCCTGCCTTCCATCCTTCCTTCTTCCTCCCTGCCTTCCTCCCTCCCTTCCTTCCATCCGTCCTCCCTTCCTCCCTTAACTTGAGGACAACAGGAGGGTTAAACATTTTCTATTGATGGTCTCACTTTCCTTCTCTCTACTATCCCCCTTTCTGTTTTCAGAAATCAGTGTAGCTTTTCTTCCCTTTTTACTTTTTTCTCTCAATGTTTCAATTTGTTTGTTTCTTCACTGCATCTAATTTTCTTTTATTTCTACATCTGTTTGCCTGTTATCACTTTTTTTGTTTTGTTTTCCATTTCCACTTAAATGAATTCAACCAGTCAGTCCATCATCTTTTCTACACACACACACACACATACAAACACATATTTTCAGTCTTTACACCCCGTGTTACTACTTACAGGTACACACACTCTGTTTGGGGAGTCTGTGTGAAAGCATGTGAGTCACACATCACCTCACTCTAAGTGTTGCTCTTAAGAAGCCTTGATAAGAGGTGTGTGCTGAACCTGGGGGCAGCTAACACAGTGTACCGCTTCTAATGTAATCTAGCACTTCTGTCATTTCTTATACAGGCAGAGGTGAAAAGTAGGTGTGTGTGTGTGTGTGTGTGTGTGTGTGTGTGTGTGTGTGTGTGTGCATGCACTAGTGTGATAAAATATACAAACACTTCACAAAAAAAGACATAGATGTGTGTCCTGCAGATTAAGGATGCCAATTATTTCATAGCCTAGAGTAAAAGCAACATTTTTCAGGTTAACCTCATCACACCTACAAACATTCAACAAACATTTAATGTAGTCAAATGGCAAATGGCTTTGGATCCATTCCTGATGTGGGACTTTACAGCGGATTCAGGAACTTATTCATTTTTCTAAGTCAAGGCATCAGCTTGTAATGCAAAAGGCCTCAAAACTCATTTGTATTAAGGAAGGAAGGAAGAAGGAAGGAAGGAGGGAAGGAAGGACGGACGAGGTAAAGATGGAAGGGGGGAAGGAAGGACGGCGGAAAGAAGGAAGGAATGTATGAGGGAGGGAAGGAGGAAAGAAGGAAGGAGGGAGGAAGGAAGAAAGAAGGAAAGGAGGAAGAAGGAAGAAAGGAAGGATGGAGGAAAGAAGGAAGGGAGGAGGGAAGGAAGGACGGAGGAAAGAAGGAAGGGAGGAAGGAAAGGAAGGAAGGACGGAGGAAAGAAGGAAGGGAGGAAGGAAGGAAGGACGGAAGAAAGAAGGACGGAGTAAAGAAGGAAGGTAGGAAGGAGAGAGGAAAGGAGGGAGGGAAAGAGGGAGGAAGAAGGAAGGAAAGGAGGGAGGAAGGAAGGATGGAGTAAAGAAGGAAGCAAGGAAGGAAGGATGGAGGAAAGAAGTTCCTGATGTGGGACTTTACAGTGGATTCATTTTTCTAAGTCAAAGCATCAGCTTGTAATTCAAAACTCATAAGCACACCAAAGTAAAGTAAAATGATTTCTTCTGCACTATGTCAATAAAACTACAGCATCCATACTAAAATTTTAAAAAAGAAGTCAAATACGGATTGTTAAAATACTTTAGATCCATTTTGAAGATTTGTTGTTGAAATGCTTGTTCCCATAGTAACATGAGCAGATTGACACCACTCTCATGGAGCCAGGGGTTGATTGGCTTAGCTTAGCATAAATATTGGAAGCAGAAGGAAAAAGCAAGCCAGGCTGTGTCCAAAGTTTATAACCATGCCTACCAGCCACTCAGCTTAGTAGTTACCAAAACATAATAGCATCTCAAAAACTGCTGGTGTGGTTTCTACAGCGAGTCGTGTGCTTGAACAATTTTTTTCTCAGAGCACAGTGACCTTCCTGCCAGGCAACGGAAATAATTGCTCTTATTAAACTTGACAAGAAAGCAAAGAAGAAGTGCTTTTCCCCCCAAACTGTTGAACTAGTCCTTTAAATAATAACTTTAAGTTCATAAAATAACAGTTAAGTATAAGGAATTACAAGTTACTTTGTGTGTTTGTAAAAGTACCAAAAATTGCTCTAAATTGTTCTAGCGAGATACTTGGAAGCAAATGTTGGACCTGTCTCTTAGGAATAAAACACTTTAAAATAACTCGATTAAAAATAACTAGACAGTTCTTCATGCACCACAAATACATTATTCCATACCAAGAAGCCAAAGAAATGTGCTTCTTCACAGAGGGAGACCGATTTTATCTATAATAACCAAGAAGTGCTCTTTTTCCTGCAAACGACTGTTCAAATTAATTTATAAAAAGGAAGTTAATGAGACAGTGTGAATAAAACCAAATAGAGTTACGAAGTAGAAAGGGCCATTTAAATTAAAACCATCAGGTTCAATTATTTCGTTTTAGTTCCTTTTGGAAAGCTGGACAGTGAAGATTAGCATGATAAGAAGCAGTGTGCATGAATCAGATCATAATTAATTAAAATGTAGTGTTGCTTAAGTTGTTGTCCTCGAGTTAAGGAAGGAAGGGAGGAAGAAGGAAGGACGGAGGAGATAGGGAAGGAAGGTAGGAGGGAGGGAGAAAAGAAAAGAGGAAGGGAGGAAGAAGGAAGGAAGGGAGGAAAGAAGAAGGAAGGAAAGGAGGGAGGAAGGAATGGAGGTAAGGGAGGAGGGAAATGAAGGAACGAAGGGAGGAAAGGAGGGAGGAAGGAAGGTAGCAAAGGAAGGGAGGATGGACAGAGGGAGGGAGGGAGAAAGGAAAAGAGGAAGGAAGGAAGGAAGGACAGACAGAAGGAAGGAAGGGAGGAAATAAGGAACAGTCAAAACAGGCGGGCTCAATTAAAAAGTGAGCCAGAAATGAAAAGTGAACTGATTAATTTTGCAGAGTGTAAGTAGCTTCTGTGCAACACTGAACTGCTGTGAGTTTGACTTCATATTACCATTTTTCATATTATTGTATAATCAATTTCATGTATATTTAGTTTAGACATAAAAAGGTTAAGAAACATGTGCATAAAAAATAAATGATATGTGAGTCAAAAGTGGTTTTCTTTCTGATGGGGATGGAGGGTTTCCTTCGAGACTACTTCTATATTAGCCTCAGACAAACATTACAATGTTTACCCTCCTCACACAGGACCGGGGTTTTTTGTTTGTTCTTTTAAAATTGATGTTATTGATTAATCTACCAGTTAAACCCCCGCTGTCACCGCTCTACGAGAAGAAAATCCCTCCAGATGACACCGAGTTCCCCAAACGAGCCAAACACACCCTCTGACAAACAAACCTCTAAAATAACTGTCAGGAGAGGAAAGTGACAACAAATAAGTGAAAATAACAACACTAAATCTGTCGTCTGGAAGCAGCTAAACTAACAACAGGCAGGAGTCGAGAAAAGAAGAAGATCCGTGTGTCACCGACTCTCTGTGATGGAGTTTCCCTCCTCTGAGGATCCCTGCATTCAACACACAGGCCGACTCCAGTGGTGAAACTTTTCTGGCATATTCTACAGATATAGACATTGAAACTATAGTGCAGGGGTGTCAAACTCATTTTCATTCAAGGGCCACATACAGACCAATTTGATCTCATGTGGGCCGGATCATTAAAGAGATGGAGGGAAAGAAGGAAGGAAGGAAGGAAATAAGAAGGGAAGGAAGGAAGGAAATAAGAAGGGAAGGAAGGAAGACAGGCGAAAGGAAGAAAGGTAGGAGAGGCAGACAGTGAAGGACGGACCGACAGAAGGGAGGAAGGAAGGAAGGAAGAACAGAAGGAAGAAAGAGAGGAAGGACAGACAGAAGGGAGGGAGGAAGGAAGGAAGGAAGGAAGGAAGGGAGGAAGGACAGATGTAAGGAAGGACAGAAGGAAGAAAGGAAGGAAGGAATGAAGGAAGGAAGGTAAGAAGGAAGGACAAGAACACATGGATGGCAAGTGGGCCGGATCACACCCCTCGGTGGGCTGTACATGGCCCGCGGGCCGCATGTTTGACACCTTTGCTATAGTGAAAGGCGTAATGTTGCTGGTGTCAACTGCATGCGTCACACAATAAAAAAAAACAAAACAAGTGAGACACGAAATCTCTAGATGACGCACAGCTGCAGGCACACGTGAGACGCACAGCTGACTGCTATAAGATGTTCGTCTCAACTCCTTCACACCATTAGCAGCTCACATGACCAACTTTTAAGCTTGATGATTGTTTGTTATTTACTGGAATGCTCTTTGGGAGTAGTTAACTTTTACCTTTGACATTTAACTAAAAGAACCAGATTTTTTTTTCTAACCTGGTTGTTCATGTTTTATACTGATGATTCAACTGGGAGAGTTTTCATGCCAATCCAAACCTTAAGAGTACTTAAACTGTGAGTAATCTAAACTGTCTATGGGGGGGGGGGGGGTGAATGAATGGGACTTTTTACTTCTGGAGCTAAGGATGCTTTTTACTTCTTTAACCCTCCTGTTGTCCTCGAGTTAAGGAAGGAAAGGAGAGAGGAAGGGAGGAAAAAGGAAGGATGGGAAGGAGGAAGAAGGAAGGAAAGGAAGGGAGGAAGGAAAGGAAAGGAAAGGAGGGAGGAAGGAAGGGAGGAAAGGAAGGGAGGAAGGAAGGATGGAGGAAAGAAGGACTGAAGCAAGGTAGGAGGGAGGGAGGAAAGATGCAAGGAGGGAGGGAGGGAGGGAGAAAAGAAAAGAAAAGAAGAAGTGAGTAAGGACAGAGGAAAGAAGGAAGGGAGGAAGGAAGGAAGAGAAAGAAGGAAGGGAGGAAGGAAAGGAAAGGAAAGGAAGGAAGGATGGAGGAAAGAAGGAAGTAAGGAAGGAAGGGTGGGAGGGAGGGAGGGAGGGAGGGAGGGAGGGAGGGAGAAAAGACAAGAAGAAGGGTGGAAGGTAGGGGGAGAAAAGAAAGAGAAGGAGGGAGGGAGGAAGGAAAGGAAAGGAAGGAAGGGAGGGAGGAAAGGAAGGGAGGAAGGAAAGGAAGGGAGGAAGGAAAGGAAAGGAAAGGAAGGAAGGAAGAAAGGGGGGTGGAGGAAGGAAAGAAAGAGAGAAGGAGGGAGGGAGGAAGGAAAGGAAAGGAAGGAAGGGAGGGAGGAAAGGAAGGGAGGAAGGAAAGGAAGGGAGGAAGGAAAGGAAAGGAAAGGAAGGAAGGAAGAAAGGGGGGTGGAGGAAGGAAAGAAAGAGAGAAGGAGGGAGGGAGTAAGGAAAGCAAGGAAGGAAGGGAGGGAGGAAAGGAAGGGAGGAAGGAAAGGAAAGGAAAGGAAGGAAGGAAGAAAGGGGGTGGAGGAAGGAAAGAAAGAGAGAAGGAGGGAGGGAGTAAGGAAAGGAAGGAAGGAATGAGGGAAGGAAAGAAGGAACAGTCAAAACAGACGGGCTCAATTTGACCCGGGAGGACGACAGGAAGTTAAAGAAATCAGGAAACTGGAACTTGTTGACTTGAGTTGGAGTTAATTTACATAACAGAATAAAGCAGCTCCCCAAAAAACTTCATAATGCTTACTTTATATTCCAGAGCTCGGGGGGGAAACTGAAAGCTTATCTGATTATGTGATAGGACACCAAAGATATGCAGCGTTTGAAATCTGAAGATGACATCAACAGTATTTTTTTTAAAAAGGATATGGGCTGGTGACCATGCGGATGCACCAGCTGCGAGGACACGTCGTCTGCTTGAGACAGAAGAAGACGACAGGTACTAGCTCAGGGTAGGGCACCACCAAGACGCTAGTATCACTGCTGCCATCATCATCATCATCATCATCTTCATCATCGCCCTCACACTCCACTACATCTTCCTCCTCCTCCTGCTGCTGCTGCTGCTGCTCAATCCTCTGCTCCTCAATAATCCCTTCCTCTTCCTCTATCTCCTCCTTTTTCTCCTCCTTTTCCTTGGGACATGGGAGGCGGTGCGGAGAGGGCCTGCGTGGGGAGGAGGAAGTGACGGCGTCATCGCTGTCGCCCCTGGCTATGGCTGTTGTTACCCTGGAGATTGTTGCTGCTGCTGCTGCTGATGGTGTCGTTGCTAATGATGTTGCAACGCCGGGGCCCTCCTCCTCCTCGCTCGTCATGGCAACACAACGGTCTGAGATGAGAGAAAAATAGAAAACAGAGAGAGGAAAAAGAGAAAAAGAGAGAGAGAGAACATTTTTAAATTTACCAACTACTTTATTCACCTCAGGTTACAAATCAATACACAAACCAGCAGTTTATTGATCAGAATTATCACCACTAAGCTTATATTTAATCCTATTATCAAGAGCAAACACCAAGCCAAACACCAAAAGGCAACAGAGAGATTTTGTTTAAATCCTGTCTTCTGAGCTTTTCTCTGATCTGCTACCCCTATTATGTGCTTCTAGTTAAATTTAGGCAAATAAAGACGACTTTGTTAGGGTTTGGAAAAGCTCATTTTCATGGTTTAGGTCACAGAAAGATCACCTTCATGACTGGAAGAAGCCAAATTTGAATAAGACAGAGTGCGAGCCGCCATCTCACACATATATGCCCAGTTATATGCAGACCACCTCCCTCACACATTACAGCAGTTTAACATGACTTCAACCTTTGCAATGAAGAAAGGACAGTCATTAGTCACACAACTGCAAGAGGCTTCTCACCAGGAAAACACACAAATAGAATAAAAATAAAGAAAAACACACTGATCTCCTATACTTTGATATAAATAGATAGAAACTAGTAGCCTATGTGTGATATTAATGACCAGAGAAAGCAATGATGTATCACTTCTCTTTATTAAATAAAACATTAAAATAGTTAATAGGAGCACGTATCCTGATGGAGAAACAACACATAAAATCCAAAATATATCATAAATATGTGTCGAAATCTTTTACTTTAGGTGCAAATGCAATAATTGGTAACATCAAATTATGTTTTTTTATATCTAATTTTCCACTCCTGCCTGTTTAAGTGTTAAAGCAAATGCCTGACTGTTGTTTTTTTTTTTACATGGATTATTATATAAAAGTTATTTGAGTTATTGCATGTAGCCTAAAGACAATTAAACAAAGCAGAGCAGACATTTGACACATATCATTGCAAAAAGACTTCAAAATCTGATCTCTGGTAAAAGCAAAAGCAGCACATAAGAGGTTGTAAATGAGGGAAGGTGGCACAATGCTAAAGTAAGTAAAAAGGGAAAAGGAGCAAGAGAAAGGGAAGTAAAAAAAAGGAGAGTTCAGTGGTTTAGTCAGAGGTTTAGTGTTGCGAGAAATCAATTCTGTGTAGCTGGAGAAAGAAAAGAAAGAACAGGAGTCCTGATATGACTGAGTGGCACCGGCCGATGGATTTCCAATGAGCAAGCAGAGCGAGCCTTTCTAAACAAAAAGCTACAGAAAGCTCGAGTCCACTTCACTCATAGACGAATGCTTCCAGAGGTCTAACTAGACTGTGATTCTCATTTGAGTTTGGTTTTCAGTTTATTTTTACGACCAGAGTAGAGAGAGAGAGAGAGAGAGAGAAGGGCTGTTAATTTATGTTCCTTTATAACAGGAACAATATGGGAATCAATTTGTCAGTGGCCAAGGAAGTGCAGCTTTCACTCTGGCAGTGCTTACAGTTACATGTTCACAACAGAGGAAAGAAAGACAGAAAGCTATTCAGAGAAGACATCTTGTGAAAATGCACTTAAAGACTGTGTAAAGTGAATTCAGACTTTTTCTTCTTAACACATTAAATAGGTCATAAATGTATTTCTAAAAAAGGTGTGAAAAGCATTTCAACCTTTAAGATTTGAATTGTGGAGCTAGGCTTCACAAACTGTGTTTCAAGATTTCTGTGTTCAGGATTTAGTGGACGGGTCTGATTAGCATAAACCCGCCCCTGCTGCTGTAGAGGTATAAATACATTCAGCACACACTACTACTACTACAGTCTACAGTTAGCCACTTAGCTGAGTTAGCAGCCGGGCTAGCAGCTGAGTTAGCAGCAGGAAGCTCTCAGACGTAGCGTCCATGTTTCTGGTAGAGGTGGTGACTTTGATTGACAGGTGACACTTGGTAGGGGGCGGGGTTTCAGCGGACTCAGCGGGCACTTCCAAAGCGTTTGGGAGCAGAGAAAGAGGCTGATTTTTACACAACTTTGAAGCCTAATTTCATATATTTGGCGATTTTTTAATCATTCAAATTTGGCAGGGTGGTTAACAACACACTTTTCTGTGGTATGTCAAACTCAGAACACATATTTATTCTAACTTTACACAGAGTTTTTTTTGCCGCCAAGTCAGAGCAGGAAACTGGAAAAGGAGTTTTAAATGGAAGAAATCCCATCATTAGTACTTATCAGGTCCTTGGTAAGATAACCTAAAACTTTATTGAACCCTGTGGAGGATAATTAGATTGTTGCTTCAGCAGAGTAATGGGATACCTGCAAGGAAAGAAAGCCATGAAAACAACAAAAACAAGCTGTGCACACAAAGTGGAAATTAAAATAAACAGAATGTAGTAGTATTGTCAAACCCCTGTAAATCTGTATTCTGTATAAAATATAATACATAGTGCATTAAATTTATATTAATGGTGTTTTTTCAGCAGTGGTGTGACACAAATATACTATGTGTATCTGTATATATTACAAAATATCTGCATTTAGATATATACCAACAGTTAATATCTCTAGAAACTGTCTGGTCTGCTTCATTTTCTGCATTTGTTTTTACTGCCATTTATATTCATTATACAGATATTTACGAGAAGAACCTCCAAAACAAACTGAGTGTAAAATCCTGTGTAATGGCCCAGGTGGAAGTCAACAGGGAAATTAGAACAGAGGCTAACTAGAACAGTCAAAATTGTACTGGGCCATAATTCATAATTTTCTTAATAGCAACTGGAGATTGTGTATATACTGAGAGGAGGCTGAGAATGTAAATTGTATGAATGTTAAGTCGGTCTATTAGGGGGGGAAAAGCTATCGAAAGACAATCAGAGAAGCTGCCAAATGGCTCATTAGTATGCACTTCGGAGACGGTCCCTAACTTCTGCTCCTCAAGTTCCTCTCCTGTCAATTTGTGAACGGTGCCAGTATTCAATTTCAGTAAATAACATCTGTGGAGAATTGGTCAAACTTCATCCAAAACTAAGCTAACTAACAAACTGATGAGAAGATATTGGTATCAGTGTTGCCAAAGTGAGTACTGAACTTCATCTCTATGTACACTTTAGCTATTTGGCACATTTGAATCATGAAAAGTTGTACTGCTAGTTGGCTGCTAGATGTTTCTATTTGAACTGTTCAGACAAATATCACCTGGATTACTTTGATACTGAAGAAAATGTCACAATCTGATGAACATAAGATAATATCTAAAGACATAAGGGACACTTATTTCTAAATTGTATATAATGGTGACTTATAGCATTACATTTTTGGTAAATGAGGTGAGTTGGGGTGATAGTTAGTCAATTCAGTTCACTTTAATTGTCATTCTTATGCAATTAAAGTGAATCTTTAAAAGACAAAACAGTGCAATAATTAACATTCAAATTGTCAGTTAAAAAAAAACGCTATATTAATAATATTCCATAAACACATTTTGAAATACGTTTTCAAAATGTGTTTATGGTCTCAATCGCTAGTTTAAAGCCTTCTTCAATGCAGTATGATGTTCATTTGGGACATTTTGGCCTCCCTGATTTTATATGTGACGATAAAGCAGGGTATGCATTAGGGCGTGGCTACGTCCTGATTGACAGGTTGATTGACCAATGTCCTCGAGATCCAGCCCTCGCAACCATAGCAACCTCCCCGCTCCGCCCATGGCTCCCCCCATGACCCCCGCCTCATGCCCATATAAGTAGAATCCGCATTTTTATTTTTCCCAGCATGCACCTGAAATTTTCATGATGGCGCTGCCTAGATTAGAAACTATTGGCTTCCGAGCAGCAGTCCACACAACCAATGGGTGACGTCACGGATGTTACGTCCATTTCTTTTATACAGTCTATGGTTTCAGCAAACAATGAAAAAGAAAGATCTGACTGATTTAGATGAGACAATAAACCTAGAGTAAAAAAAAAAGCACCCATTTCTATTAAAAATGCAAAGTGCAGAAGTCGTTGACAAATGACTGCTCATTAGGGCCGCTGGGACAAACTGCTGCTGTTTACTGTCTGCAGCTATACTCTGCTTTGACTGCACTGCTGTGTCTGCAGCTGTTTCTGGTGAAAGCAAGTAAAGTACTTTGCATCATCAATATGTCCAAAAGTTTCTAACTTCTGTGCTTTTGTTGAGGAGTTTTTTTTTGTGCTTTTTAGACACAGAGGGAATTTAACAAGCTACGTTGCAGTGAAATAGCTCAGAGCTTTGCTTGGCTCTGGACTGTTGATACAGGATATTATTTATATGAATGCCAAGGCTTCATGGTTGGCTATTCTTTTTTATCTGTTTGGTGTTTGTTTTGTTGTTGTTTTGCATATTTCTACCTTTGTCCTCACAAACTGAATGGCACATATAAGTGTGACATAACAAAGTGTCCCTGACTATAAAGTGATGCCAGGAATAGAAACAGTATATAATGCCATGGCTTTCTGGTACCTGCACCCCAGAGCTCTTGTTAAGGGACAGCAGATTATGCAAATATGCAAACAGCATATAAGTAAATATTGCAATCTGAAAGAGAAATCTTAAATTTTGCTTCTGTTCAGAAAACATTTTGATGCTTTGATTTTTAACTTCCCAGCTGGGTAGTGCTGTTTATTTAGGTTGAAGACAAACTACATTTACCTCCCGGGTCAAATTGACCCCGTTAGTTTTGACTGTTCCTTCTTTCCTCCCTTCCTTCCTTCTGTCTGTCCTTCCTCCCTCCTTCTCTCTTTCATTCCTTCCTTCCTTCTTTCCTTCCTCCATCCCCCTTTCTTCCTTGCATCTGTCCTTCCTTCCTCCCTCCCTCCTTCTTTCCTTCCATCCTTCCTCCCTCCCTCCTTCTCTTTCTTTCCTCCCCTCTACCTGCCTCCCTTTCTTCTTTCCTCTGTCCTTCTTCCCTTCCTTCATCCCTTCCTCTTTTCCTGTCTCCCTCCCTCCCTCCCTCCCTCCTTCCTTATTTCCTACCTCCCTCCTACCTTTCTTCCATCCTTCCTTCCTCCCTCCCTCCTTTCCTTCCTTCCTCCTTCCTTCCCTTCCTTCTTCATCTCTTCCTTCCTTGACTCGAGGACAACAAGAGAGTTAAAGGGTAATTTAAACCAGAGTTGTTTATCTTGAGGCTCAGACAGGACTGTTTGCAAAAGAATAAGTGGTAATATAATACATGAAATTTACAGATTCAATTTCAACCATCATATTGGCTTTTCAATCTCCCTAACACTGATTCAAAACAACCAGAGCTGAAAAGACAAAAAAAGGCTTTTACTGTCCCATAATGCGTTAAATTTAAGCAAAATAAATGATTATATCCCTCATGGTGGGTGGGTCTGTGCAATTTTTAATAATTTTAAACATCATCCTGTCTTTGCCAGCCACCACTGGAGTAAAAAAACATATTAAAAAGGAAAGTTTAAATCAGTTCATTGAAGTGATAATCCAGTGGAAATGAGATCAGGAGTAAGGTAGGAAGAAGGCACAAAGTTCAAGTGGGATTACATTTTCATCCGCGGGTGTCACACATCCATGTACTGCGCTACCAGAAGACTTCATCTTAACTAATTTACTATCTCTGGGAATGAAAAGCTATATTTTTCAGCCGCAGTGAGCCTACAGCACAAGAATCTTAATGGTCAGTCAAATGTTAACGATCACATTCCCTGATCATTAACCCTGAGGTAAAGACATAATGTATGATGGGGCATGGCTCCCATTAATCTCCAAAGATAATATACACACATACTGAAATATAATGACCATGATTTCAGCCTTAGAAACATAAAAAAACAAAATGTAGAGCAAAATAAACATGCTGTCAAATCCATGCTGCTTTGGTAGAATATATTTTAATATATTTAAAAGAAAGGGAGGAGGAATTTTCATATAGTATAATTGCATCTTCTTTGCTACTTGTTTAATCCTCCTGTTGGAAGGAAAGGAGGGAGGCAGGAAGAGAGGAAGGAAGGAAAGAAGGAAGGAAAGAAGGGAGGCAGGAAGAGAGGAAGGAAGAAAGGGAGGAGGGAAGGAAGAAAGGGAGGAAGGAAGGAAGGTAGGAAGGAAAGAAGGAGGAGAGGGAAGGAAAGAAGGTAGGAAGGAAAGAAGGAGGAGAGGGAAGGAAAGAAGGTAGGAAGGAAAGAAGGAGGGAGGAAAGAAGGACAGAAGGAAGGGAGGAAGGGAAGGAAAGAAAGAAAGAAGGAAGGAAAGGAGGGAGGGAGGAAGAGAGGAAGGAAGGTAGGAGGGAGGGAAGGAAGGAAGGAAGGAAGGAGGGAAGGAAGGAAAGAAGGGAGGAAGGTAGGAAGGGAAGAAGGAGGGAGGAAAGAAGGACAGAAGGAAGTGAGGACGGGAAGGAAGGAGGGAAGGAGAGAAGGACAGAAGGAAGTGAGGACGGGAAGGAAGGAGGGAGGAAAGAAGGAACAGTCAAATCAGACGGGGTCAATTTGACCCGCGAGGACGACACAAAGGTTATTAAAAGCAAATATGAACAGATTCCTAAAAGGCAAAAGCATCAATTTAAACTCTACAGAGGAAGACAAGACACACATGTCAACATCAGCGCTGCAGCCGCTGACCTGTAAAACTAATAACTCATTTTGAAGAGCATCATGGTCTACTTGCATGACTGCCGCCTTGTTAAACCTGAACTAATGATCCATGATACGAAAATCTTGCTGTTGAATAATAGCCCTGCTTTCACTGGGACGACAGAACGTCATGAGCAGTCAAATAAATGATGTCTCATTGCAGAGGTGGGACAAAGGTGTTTTTTTTCCACCAGCAAGCCTTGAACTTAAAAAAAGCACATTTACAGGTCTAATTAGTTTTAATATGGGGCTCCACGGGCATAACTTTGTGTCAGTTACTGTTAAAAAAACTCCTCATTTATCTTCAAGTGATACTTTATGTAGCCCCTCAGTTTAGCCTCTGTCTAAAACAAGCTGTTATCTTTTTAACCTTCCTGTTGTCCTCGAGTCAAGGAAGGAAGGGAGGAAGAAGGGAGGAAGGAAGGGAGGAAAAACGAAGGAAAGGAGGGCAGAAGGAAGGAAGGAAGGGAGGGAGGCAGGAAGGAAGGAAGGAAAGAAGGAAGGGAGGAAGGAGGAAGGAAGGGAGGAAGAAGGAAGGAAAGGAGAGAGGAAGGAAGGAAGGAAAGGAGGGAAGAGGGAACGAAAGAAGGAAGGAAAGGAAGGAAAGGAAGGAAGGAACAGAGGAAAGAAGGAAGGAAGGTAGGGAGGGAGGAAGGAAGGAAGGAAAGAAGGACAGAGGAAAGAAGGAAGGAAGGAAGGACAGAAGGAAGGGAGGTAAGAGAGAGGAAGGAAAGAGAGAGAGAAGGAGGGAGGAAAGAAGGAAGGAAAGAAGGACAGAGGAAAGAAGGAAGGAAGGAAGGACAGAAGGAAGGGAGGTAAGAGAGAGGAAGGAAAGAGAGAGAGAAGGAGGGAGGAAAGAAGGAAGGAAAGAAGGACAGAGGAAAGAAGGAAGGAAGGAAGGACAGAAGGAAGGGAGGTAAGAGAGAGGAAGGAAAGAGAGAGAGAAGGAGGGAGGAAAGAAGGAACAGCCAAGACAGGACCCTCCCCCCCTGAGGAGCCCACTCTCTTCTGATTGGCCGGCCCCTCCTACTACTTTATCATTTCACTACTTTTTCTTGTTCTTTACTTGAAATGTCTGAACGTCTGAAATACATCCGAACTATGTGAGTGGGCAATGCAAATAACAAACCTTAGCAACAACCTTAGCAACAATAGCTAGGGAACAGACAGACATTTATGGTGATGGTAGAGAAAAAAAAGGTCACAAATGTAGAAGAAGCTTTGACTTTTGATTTCAAGTTTTGTAACTTTGGCTTTGTCAGGGAGGGAGGAAAGAAGGAAGGAGGGAGGGAAGGAGAAAGGAAAAGAGGAAGGGAGGAAGGAAGGAAGGAAGGAAAGAAGCACAGAGGAAAGAAGGAAGGAAGGAAGGGTAGAAGAAAGGAAGAAAGGGGGATGGAAAAAGGAAAGAAGGGAGGAAAGAGAGAAGGAGGGAGGGAGGAAGGACAGATGGAAGGAAGGGAGGAAAGAAGGAACAGCCAAAACAGACGGGGTCAATTTGACCCGGGAGTACGACACGAAGATTTCTCCTTATAAAACACAATGTGTCAAATCCCTGTTTCAATAAATTTGCATAGACTCACTTTCACACTTTTTCTATTTTAGAGTATTAGGATGAAGACATGCACAGTAAATTGATTATTTGTATTCCAAAGCATGACACTTAAGTATGGGGGGGGGGGGGGGGAGGGTTTCCGCTCCCTAATAAACCGTGGATTTACTAGCTGTGCTCTGCGGACAACAAAGCTAATTTTCTTGCCTTAGATGTGTTGTGTTGCTACTCAGCTAAAAGGCAATAAAATATCCAAGCCCTCTCCGAGATGGTGTTGTTAACTCTGAGTGGCGTATATGTGTGATTAATGACATGTGTCAGGCACGGATTGACCTTTACTGATCACATGTCAGGACCCAGGTCATATATCACTGTGCTGTGTGTACAAGAGGGACACACACACACACACACACACACACACACACACACACGCAGGAGTCTGTACAGTGAATTATTTCTTTACAAAATAAAAAGAGAGATTGAGTTTTGCGTCACATATTCTTGATTTATTATATTTTGAGCACCAATCAAGCTAATGCATAGAAGGTACAGTATGCATACACACACACACACACACACACACACACACACACACACACACTTATACAGACACAACTTCTCAGCAATGCTCAAAAAGACTTAGTTCATTTGCTTAGTGTGTCATAAACATATTCAAATCTTTGCAACAAAGCTCTGGTGAAAGTGTTTTATTGTGTTAGCGTGTATTGGCTGGGACGAGGAGGGGAGGGGGCTGGGGGAGGGGGGCTGGGGGGGCAAGTCTGTCACTGACGTATTTCTTGCCTTGAGAAAAATCAATGCTGGAGGTTCTATCGTATGAGAGATTTTGTTAAAGTCATGCTGGAATTTTTCACATTTAGCTTCATATCAACAGCTAACCCTTTGGTAACACTTCCTCACACCGACGGCAGCAGGCTCCCACTCAAGGTGGCGGCCTAATCGCCAGGAGTAATTTGGAGTTCAGTGCTTTGCCTCATGGAGCCGTGAATCAAACCACCAACACTGTGATTAGTGATCCAGGCTTTCTCCTGAGCCACAGCCGCCACAGGTGCCACTTTTTTTTTTTTTTTTTTTTTTTATACACTATTTTGTTCTATTTGCAAAATCATCTCAATGCTCTAAAAGTGTCACTGACCTGAGATGATGTTTAAAGGCATTTCTACCCAGAACTAATCTACTCAACACTATGTCATGAAAGGTTCCTCTAACCAAATGAAGGAAGGAAGGAAGGAGGGAAGGAAGGAAGGAGGGAAGGAAGGAAGGAAGGAAGGAAGGAAGGAAGGAAGGAAGGAAGGTAGGAAAGAAGGAAGAAAGGAAGGAAGAAAGGGAGGAAGAACCTTCGTGTTGTCCTCCTGGGTCAAATTGACCCCGTCTGTTTTGACGGTTGCTTCTTTCCTTCCTTCCTTCCTTCCATCCATCTATCTGTCATCCGTCTTCTCTCTTTCCTACCTTCCTCTCTTTCCTCCCTTGATCCTTTCCTTCCTCCATCCCCCTTTCTTCCTTCCTTCTATCCTACTATCCTTCTTTCCTTCCCTCTTTTCTTCCTTCCTTTCCTCCCTCCCTCCCTCCTTCCTCCCTCCTTCCTTCCTTCTTTCCTTCCTCCATTCCCCTTTCTTCCTTCCTTCCTTCCTCCCTCCCTTCCTCCCTCTTTCCTTCCTTCTTTTCTTCCTTACTTTCCTCCCTCCCTCCCTTCCTCCCTCCTTCTTTCCTTCCTCCCTCCTTCTCTCTTTCTTTCCTCCCTCCCCTCCCTCCTTCCTTCTTTCCTCCCTCCTTTCTTCTTTCCTCCCTCCTTTCCTTCGTCCTTCTTCTACTACTCCCTCCTTCCTCCCACCTTTCCTTCCTTCTTCCTCCCTTCCTCCTTTCCTTCCTTGACTCGAGACCAACAGGAGGGTTAAACAGCTATAATACCAAACAGATTTCCAGTATCCGGTATTTCATTTTCATAGGATTACGTGATATTTAAAAGGCTGGTTTCAAAAGTGAAGACCAGTGGCCAACAGGAAGTAAGCTGACTTTAGTCTCTAGTGAGTCAAGCTCTTTAAATCCTGGATCCTACACTTTCCATGATAAACAATTGGCTTTGTTAGACCTTCCCTGTCTGGTAAATGAGAATGCCTTTCAAACTAAAACACCCTCAGTTTGTAATATAGGTTTATGGATTACAATTTGGCAAAGATCCTCTAGAGCCAGAAGCTATTAAACAGTTTCCACAGACTCAATCACTGATCCAATAACGGGTGAATTTCCTCTTTCAACTAACTTGTTTTGTATGATCAGTGGGAGTCCTCCGTTAGATCCCATTTTGTTCTTTTGTTTGATTTATGTGCCGTTATTGTCACAGTAAAGCAGCTTCTTTGTTTTCTGGATGTTCTTCTCCATGAGTTTGATTTTCTGCACATGAACGTCCCTCCTCTTGTCCTTCCCACTCACAACCGCATTTCCATATTTTCTATCTTTGTTTTCTGTACATCTTAAATGCAACCGTCTGTTACATCAAGTGCTGCATTATCTCTGTTTTTTTTCTTTTCTTTTTCTTTTCTCTGCTTCAGTTATGAGCTACAACATCTCAACGTGAAGTCTTTTCTTTACATAATATCATAGCGTCTCTATTTGGGACTAAAAACCTCACCGTTGGACACATCACAACACATCAGTGACTCGGTAACTTTTGGGGAATAAGATGTACACAGCAGAACGGTCATAGTGTTGATATATAACCACCATGGAGTCAAGAGCCTTCAGCCGATCCGCCCCCCCCCCTGCCTTCGGAGCTCTCTCCCACCAGAAATGTGCACTTCTGACTTTATCTCCACCTTTAAATCCCACCTGACTATGCTTCTTTGTTTATATCTTGTACTAATGCACTTTGTAGTCACATTTATTCTTTATCTTTGCACTAAATGTCACCTGATTTATATTGTTTGATGTACTGTTGTTGTGTTATATGTGCCTTATAAGGTGTCCATGAGTGCTTTGAAAGGTGCCATTTAAATAAAATGCATCATTATTATTATTATTATTATCATTATTATTATTATTAGATCAGATAGTTAGCCTAACACTCTGCCCATTTTGTAGAAAACATAAAACATTGAGGTGAGGAGATATTTTGTAATTTTAAGGTTCAGAGTCATTTTTCATGTTGGTGTTGTTTTTGTATTAAAAGCTTGTACTGTAGGTTATTAATCATTTAAGAATCAAACACTAAAAAAGCCAAAGGCAATATCTTTTAGCTAGCAAGCTAAAGCCATGTGTTAGCTAGCCTAAAGTCCACTATGTTAAAACAATGGTTTTAATAAAGGCTAGATTTTTTTTAGCACTGTAAAAACACTTATTAAAAAGCCAAAGGTAATATATTTGATTTGAGTCCATTTTTAGCTAGCAAGCTAAAGCCATGTGCTAGCTAGCTTAAAATATTTAAACAGGTCCAGTCCATACACTGAAATGTTATGAAACAATGGTTTTAATAAAGGCTAGATCTTCTTTTTTTTGCACTGTAAATTACTTAATTTTACTTCTCATTATAGAGGCTAATTCAAAAAAATAATCACCTGGTTCAAATTCATGGTTTAAACACACTGGGGCATTGATGAGTACTGTTATAGAGGTTATTTTGTGTTTATACCATAACAAACTACACACTTTTTAAATATCACATTATTTTTTACTGAGACCTCATTGATAGCTATAGGGACAACCAACACAGTGATGGGGTTTGTTGTCACAGTGTCTTTGATGGTTAATTACGTCTTGTTGTAAAAGCGATCATGATACCCATTTCAAGCCAAGACCTTAATCTTCCATTTAATATAGGAATGATTACTGAAATATGTTTTGATGATTAGCAATTTCTCACAAAAGTAAAAAGTGTGACAACCAACCCCGGTCTCCCCTATCTGAGGCTGGTACTGTAGCTACCTGCGTGGGGCATTGATTTGCTGTACTTTAGCAGGAAATGCAAAGGAATGGCCTGAGATAAACCACACACACACACACACACACACACACACACACACACAGACACACTTTTGGCCAGTGTTGAAAGCTAACAACTTTGGTGCTTTGATGTGACACGGATCCTCATTAGCAGCCTCCAGACTGTGCTGAGGGCTTAATGGCCTGTAGGCTCACTTATACAGAGGCATTAACACACACACACACACACACATACACACACACATATATATATACACAAAGATCAAAATATCACCATACACAAACTCATCAAGACCATAACCTAGCGACACTGTAACACATAGATGAGCATTAACACACTCACGCAGGTATATGTACACACTCATAAACACTGCACCTCGCTCCCAGACAGCCTCGGGACAAACACACATTTTCTAACTGCAGACACCAAAAAGTAAACATGGCAGGCTCTTAATGATGTTGGCTAAGTTAGATGAAAGGCTCTAGTGGGCCCAGTAGAGCCCAGTGCTGCTCCCACTATCCCCATTGACATTTCCTTCAGCTAACAATACAAGCCATTTGCTCATCGACTTTCCCACAGAGAAACAAACACTGACAAACGAGCGCTTATCCTCGTTCGCACCAAACATGGACAACTTCAGCCCGATTTCAGAAATTGATTTGAATCCTCCTGTTGTCTTCGAGTCAAGGAAGGAAGGGAAGAAGGGAGGAAGGGAGGAAGGAAAGAAGGAAGGAAGGAAGGAAGGAAAGGAGGAAGGAAGGAAAAGGGAGGAACAAGGGAGGAAACGAGGGAGGAAGTAAGAAGGAAAGAATGGAGGAAGGAAGAAAGGGAGGAGAAGGAAGGAAAGGAAGAAAGGGAAGAAGAAGGAATTAAGAAGGAAGGAAAGGAGGGAGGGCGGAAGGAAGGGATGGAGGAAAGGAGGGAGGGAGGAAAGGAGGGAGGGAGGGAGGAAGGAAGGAAGGGAAGGAAAGAAGGAAGGAAAGGAAGGAAGGAAGGAAGGACGGCATTTCTACATCAACTCTGTTTTCAATGATACACAGATGGAAGGAAGTAAGTGAGTGAGTGAGTGAGTGAGTGAGTGAGTGAGTGAGGAAGGAAGGAAGGAAGGAAGGAAGGAAGGAAGGAAGAGACTGGCAAAGAGCTGTGAAAAGCCAAATCAGATATTTAACTTGATTTGTTGTTTTTCGAACCTGATTTGCTCTCCCAGTGGTGTGAATACGCAGTGATTCCTGACACCTGATTCAATCACTCTTGTTGACTTGTATGTGAAACTATTAATTATCCAAACCCAATGATGGTTGGAATACTGTACACATAGGGTTGCCGGCATATTAAAACACATTTTCTGGGCAGTGAGGAAGTCATTATGCGTGTGCACTCAATCAAGTAATTAAAGCAGATTTCAACTAATAAACAAATGTCAATGAGATAGTGATATATCATAATGACTGCTTATTAGTATGTTCTTCTGACAGCTCATAAACTGAATCTGGAATATTTTATCAAAAGCAGAGAAGAAACTTGTCCATCTTTTATCTATCATACAACTAATTCTCATTTATGTGCTCGTTAACAAACAGCTGTTAAACATAAAATGCTTAACTGGATCAGTATTAGAAGTTACGATGAGGCTGGAGGTCAGATCAATACTTGGCTTGAGCCTGAGGAGTGAAGGGATGGAGAAGTCTTATAGGAGACTGGATAATGGCTGGTTGAGCGATTGGTAGTAATGGCTGCTGCTCTACTGCTATAATACAGTGAATGAGATTAATCCACTAGCTAGTCACAAGAGTTCTCCCCAAAACTAAAATGACATTGAAGGATGTGGCCTTCAGAGTGGGACAGTGTCTTAAACTTTGTGTCGTCCTCCTGGGTCAAATTGACCCAGTCTGTTTTGACTGTTCCTTCCTTCCTTTCTTCCATCCTTCCATCTGTTTTTCCTTCCTTCCTTTCTACTTTCCTTCCTTCCTTCCTTCCTTCTGTCCCTCTGTCCTTCTTTCCTTCCTTCCTTTCCTTCTTCCCTTCCTTCCTTCCTCCCTCCTTTCCTTCCTTCTTTCCTCCCTCCTTCCTTCCTTCCTTCATCCCTTCCTTCCGCTGTCCCTCCTTTCCTTCCTTCCTTCTTCGTTCCTTCTTCCTCTTTTCCTTCCTTCCTCCATTTCTTCCTTCCCTTCCTCCCTCGCTCGGTTCTTTCTTTCCTTCCTTCCTTCCTTCATTCCTACTTTCTCCTCGTTTCCTCCTTCCTCCCTTCCTTCCTTGACTCGCGGACAACAGGAGGGTTAATGAAACAGAAGGACTCAACGTCGTATAATTACAACAGCAACATCCATCTCTAGAGTTATGACTTTTTTAAAAAGTAAGAAGGAAAGGAGGGTATAAGGAAGGGAAGGAAGGAAGGAAGGAAGGAAGAAAGAAAAGGAAGGAAGGAAGGAAGAAAAAAGGAAGGACAGAAGGTAGAGAGGGAGAAGGACAGACAGAAGAAGGAAGGAAGGAAGTAAGGAAGGAAGGGTCAAAACAGTTGGGGTCAATTTGACCCAGGAGGACGACAGAAAGTTAAAATATGTCTTATTTCTAACGTGGTCGTAACTCTTTCATCAGCTAACGACAGTAAGTCTCTATTCTCGATTTCACGAGAGCCAGCTGCTTCCATCCATAAACTATCCACAGATCAAATTACAGATTCAAACAGCGGGACCCTGCTGAAGACTAAGTAGTTGTTTGGCTCCGGCGGCTATGCTGAGAACAAATCAACTTTACGTAAACACTTCTGTGCCGGTCTCTACCTCAGCAACATTTCCTTCACAACAGAGGAACAGAGGTATGTGTGATGGCCTCTGAGCTCGTGCAACTGTTCAGGGAGTCGGTTCTACCAGTAAAGGGCTTCAGAAGAGTGGGGGGGGGGGGGGGTGCTTAATGTTTTGTATTGTGAATGTGTACATGCATGTGTGCAGGTACGCCAACTCTGTGGGTGTTGATGAGTCTGCAGTTGGCAGCACTGTGCATGTGTGTCTTTG